>JARYHS010012519.1:232273263-232440594 GCA_031002005.1 Vandiemenella viatica | reverse complement strand
TTTCTATTTGTGAGCAAGGCATATGCCGAAATATTGTGTTGTTTGTTTGTCAGCATTAGTGTTCTCTCATCGCATCCGTCCACTTTGGTATGTGGTGGGTTAATTTCCCTTTCTTTTCTCATTTATATCGCCTAGAAGCCGCTTCCATTTTCCTTAGTTGCATCATGATTGCATTCTTCAGGAATTTCCAGAAACAAATCTAGCAGCCTTTTTATGCACCCTCTCCAACTCCTGTATTTGATACTCAAAATGTGGGTCCCATACTACACTACCATATTCAAGCAATGGTCTGACCAAAGTTTTGTAACCCAATTCCTTGACTTCTTTCTCTCATCACTCTCTCCAACAAGTGCAGAATTTTTAAACCTTTTCCTACCACCTGTCCTATGTGTCCTGCCCAGTTAAGCTTGTTATCAAATGTAATGCCAAGATATTTACATTTCAGGTCTTCAACCAGCAATTCTTTCCCCACCTTATAATCGTAACCAACTTTTATTTTTTTACTTGTGTATCTAATAAGTTTGCTTTTATCTGCATCCCATGTTTACCAACTCAACTAGATATCCTGACCAGATCACCCTGCAGCTGTTTACATTCCTGTACCGTTTTGATCCTTTTATATAGCATTATGTCATCTGCAAACAATCTAATTTCTGTCAGTAAACAATCAACACAATTATTCATTAGGATAATGAATAGCAATGGTCTCAACATGCTACCCTTTGGCGCTCCCATTTTTACTTCCACTTCTTTTGATACTACATTTCCTACCCTAACTTTCTGTTTTCTACCTTTTAAAAGTTCTTCTACCCAGCAAATCACTTTCTCATCCACTCCAATAGATTTTACCTTATTTACTACCATTTTATTGCTCACACTGTCAAAAGCCTTCGAAAGATCTAGTGCTATACTATCAATTTGGCCTCCTTTGTCCATTTCATTCAAAATATCTTGCATATATCCCACCAACTGAGATTCGTATGAATATCCTTGCCTAAAGCCATGTTGCCTACTTGAAAACCACTTATGTTCCTCACATATATTTCTGATGTGGTTGCAATTCAATCTTTCCATTCAGTTACCTACCACTGATGTCAAACTGATTGGCCTGTAATTCTCAACTCTATTTCTCACCCCTTCTTTATGTACCGGTACTACTATTGCACTTTTCCAGTCCTGTGGTAAGCAGCAAGTATCCAGACTCAATTTAAATAATATTTCAAGATAAGGTACAATGTCACACCCGGCTATCTTTAAGATATGTGTAGTAATATTATCTTCACCAGTCCCCTTATGTTTTTTAAGCTTTCTTATTTCTCTCATGACTTCCTCAGAATGAATTTAAAATTTTTTGGTCTGTTCATTTCTAATTGTGTTGTTCAGCTCATTCCCTCCCATTTTGTATTCATAGTCCCTATTGCTCTCACTAAACCAGTTACTTAAAATCTCTGCCTTTTTCAATTCCTCAGACTTAACTTCTTCTCCACCCTTATCTACAAGTGCCTCAGCACCCTCCCTTCCCCACAGTTTCTTCAGCTTGAATAAGATGTAAAACCCAAATATTGTGTATTTCAGTGTTCATCATACATGTTTTTCACTTGTTGCAGCCTTCAACTTTTCTACTTACGAATTATGCTGGTGAGGAGCAGCTTATTTGCACTTTTTTACAACCAGATCTGTTGCTGTGGTTCCACATAACTACTGTTACCCCTTTGAAAGTAAACTTGGGTAACAGTAGTTATGTGGAACCACAGCAACAGATCTGGTTGTAAAAAAAAAAACTAGTAGAGCTGCTCCCCATCAGCATGAAACGGTCTTAACCACAATTCATTAGTAGAATATACTCTGTTATTAGTTAGTTATGTATTCTAATACTGCAAATTTCTTAACACCTACAAGCATGTACCACCATGCTCCGTTCCATAAGGACAAAACGCGTCCGAGTCTATGTGAATTAAAAACCAGTTGCTAACAGACAGTGTTTTCATTTAAAAATTTTTAACAAGCAACTACGGAAGGATGGCCAATTTACCATATATCGGCAGTATGAGCCTACTTATCCGTATTTCACTGTTTACGCTCTGGCCCAGATGCATGGTGTTATAGAGCTGTTGTGTACTGTCCTGAAGCAGCTGCTATAACTGGTCCTTGTTACAAGGTATTTTTCATTTCTAGCACTTCTCTGACTTGCCTGGACCACCATCTGCTTTCCTGGGCCAGAACTCTAGTGGCATTGAATAAAATAGTGTGCCCACTACTAATGAAACTAAGAAAAAAGGAAATGGCTTTAGGCAATATAAAAGACAAGGATAGGGAAAATGACTCATCATCACTCACCAAAGTTGAAGGCTGCGATGAGAGAAAAACATATTTGACGAACACATACACCTTATTCGTACTGTAGGAAATGAGTCATGTGGTTTGGGAAGTGTGCGCACGAGTCTTTACTACAGCTGATTTGCTGCCGTTAATTTTTAAAATGTGCGACATGTTCATTCGGCCATTCATTGACAGTGCATCCTGTCTTGCCAATGTATACTTAGTCCAAGCTGCAGCGTATTTGATATACACAATCCCTTTTGTCTTTAACCTTTACAAGCACATCAGAAATCGTCCTAGATTGCCCTGTACACCTGATAGCTATTTTTCACATCCCAGAGGTCCTTCCTCAGCAGGGATCAATGAAATAAGATTGATAAATAAATAAAAATAAAAAAAGAAGGCAGCCAATGTTATCTGTCTCCCTGTGGACATACTATAATTCTGGGACAATGGCAGAGTATTCTACATGCAGTGGGTGCAGATAATTTTTTTTTTTTTGTAACAGTTTAACGTCCCTTTTTAACAACGTGGTCTTTAGAGACGGGAAAGGATGGGGGCAAGGAATGGGAAGGAATTCGGCCATGGCCTTTTGAAGGAAGCATCCCGGCATTCACCTGGAGTGATTTGGGGAAACCATGGAAAACCCAAATCTGGATGCCCGGACGGGGATTCGAACCGCCGTCCTCCCGAATGCGAGGCCAGAACGCTATCCGTTACACCACCACGCTCGGTGGGTGCAGATAAGACTGGCCCAGGGAGTACTGTAGCAATAGAGTCCCAGCTTCATGACACCCCTCCCACCAGGTTAACCGCCTTTTAACCTCAGGTACTTGTGTTACGATTATGTAACTGTATTATAATCTTACTAATACAGTCAAGAAAATAAGTTTGTTTGTACTTGAATCATATGAAAATCAAAAATAACTTGTCAGTGCATTTTATCAAAAACAATTTTCATTGAAAGTACTCATTAAGTACCACCATCTTGGATTTCTTTATTTTATTTTTTTCAGTTTTATAGTTGGACAGTTAGAGGAGCGATGAGAGGACACATTCTTAACTATTTATGTTGCTACTAACTAGTGAAACATAAAACTAAATAAAAATGTGTGTTTTTGAATTCCTGTTCAATAATACCAAACATAATAGGGCATGTGAACGAAGAAGAAAAGTAGCAACTTTTTTTTTTTAGCCAACCCAACACATCTTCTAATGAAATTTCCATCACTTACACTGCCAAGATGAAATTGTGACCTAATTTCTGATTGTAAACCTGCACAATCATTCATTAGAATTGTGAACAGCAATGGTGGCGGTTGGAAGACAGGAAGTGATTATGAGTGTGTTGGGAGAGCATAAGGCATGTATTGGTAATGAGGTTAATGTGGATACTGGTAGAATAAATAGTGGAAATATGTAGAATGGAAGGAATAACTATGACCACAAGATGGCACTTCATTTTAGGGATAAAGGAGTCAGGTACTGGAACAAATTACAACAGGAAATGAGTTTAATTCCAGATTGTGATACTGCTAAAACAATTTTCTACCACACAGAAAATGACAGAGCTATCAAAGAATTATATTATGGCTTTAATGTATTACTTTGTTATGCAATTGTTTATCCGTAAATTGACAACTTTCCACATCCCACAGAGCCATTCTCTTATATTGGGATCAATGGAAAATGAATGTATTGTATTTCTTGCGAACTGAGCCAAATTTCAACCTAGGTACAACCACCAGGAAGATGCCTGCAATGGCAATAAAGTTGTTGTAGTGACATTGTGATCTAAAATTAAACCAGAAAATGCTGAACAATTTACCAAAAACATTGAAAGAAATTAAAATTCATAAATGGAAGAGTAAGTGGGCAGTGAACTACAATCAAAGAATTTGAGATAAAAAGAAAAAATATGAAATACGAAAGTGTGCAAGGAAATTGCCACTAAGGCATATGCCGCAAATAATTAAATTTAAAAATCTACTGAAAATCCCAACCAGTATCAGTTTCTATCATGTTATAACAGTACAATACTTCCAATTAAAATGTAGCCTACTCTTTCTGTATGCTTCGAGCAATAAGGGAATATGTTGTGATCAAAGGAAATCCATCACATATATTCCTCAGATGCCTGCCAAGGAAACAAAAGACAGTGTGTGCTCTCTTATTCCATTTACATAAAAACAAAAAACATTTAAGAAATCACTATAAAAACACAACTAGAAACTAGGAGCACATCAAAAAACTGTCACCAAGAAAGACTGCAGTCCCACGCATTTTTTCGTCCCTTTGGTCAACTAAAGCAACAATAGTTATACCACAATGATAACAATTAAATACAACTGATTCAAAATATTACTTTTTTAGGATATTGGCAGTTTATTCGCTGTAGATCCAAAAGAACAATCGGAAGAGACGTAAATGTAAAATATTCCAGGTGTGTTGTTTCTATACCAGCTAACCAGAAAATTAATCTTAATGAGAATACTGCAAAGCTTAGTTTTTAAGTTGATTAAGGTAAATTGTTTTTTAAGTATATACCCAGGAACTCGACACAATTATTTTCCCAGGCAACATTACATTATTGCTAATCCACATTTGATTTATTCGTCATAAACCGAATTATTTTACACCTGTATTAAGTAATAGTTATTTTGTACAGAAGCTCCCGTACAGTATCTTTCGAGGTTTTGGCTTGATAAACATTTAGGGATAGGTGTGCTAGTATTACCAGCAATACACTCTGAGGGCTTAATCCTAAACTGCAATACAGCTACAACGCTGTAAACACTCTCCGATAATACAAGAGTAGGTATCTGTCACTAAACTGTAGAAAATATTTTGCTATCGTAAATTTCTTGTGACTTATTGCAACGAAGATAAGCTGAAATGTCAAAAACACATTACAAAAAAGGAATTAACCGACAATTCATGAGATCCATATTAATTTTGTGTAGCTGGTGGTATAGCGGTAAGCGTATATAAACGCTCGCGGGGGAGGGTAGGACATCAGACACAATTTTACAGAAAGCTTGTATGAATTCCGAAAAGCACGACAAAAATCAACTTTTCATTCCCAATTTGCTCTACAGCTCTTTCGCGGATTACTCCCATAGTCCAATACAATACAATACAATACATTAACCACATTTAGGTTATCCCAGCATATTAAGAAAGCATTTCAAGAAACAATAAAACATACTTGCCTCTTAACAACTATCAACGGACTTAAATTATGAAGTAATAACAAACATAGTTTGACACTTCGGCAGGCGTTGCCTGTCTCCCCAACCCAAAGAGTATTTTCATTGTGTAATGTACACAGAAAGATATTCCTCAGCACTGGCGGTAGTATGGATCGAGGTGTAGCGATTGTATGACTGAACTGTGCAGTACAGCATCGCCACAAACCGCATCTGCGGCGTTTCTGAAGGGTTGACAGAATTTCAGAGTAGTTCCTGATGTCTGTACATCTGTGAAGAGCTGTAAACCTTCGGAAATCTATAATGACGCTGTATCAGAAAAAACTGTTTACTTAGATCACCTGCCCACTTTTATCGCCTCGTTTTACATATTACTGGTTACCGGTAAGGAATAATAGTATTGTGCTTTATTGTAGTGTTTAAAATATGAGAGAAAGCTTTAAGCAAAAATTGTTGTTGCTCCTTTCCGTAAATGATAATTTGCATCTTTAAATTGTACACTATTGATTAATGCAGACATTCAAAGGAGCTCTGTACATCAGGAGATAAAGTGACAACTTTCTGTAAAGGGTCATTATTTAATTGTAATGTTTTGCCTTTTATGCCGTGAAGAGCCTAATATAGTTTGAAAAGTGTGACAACCTCTAGAAATTCTTGAAGCTTTTACTAAACAGTGTTATTTGCAATTACATTGATGGAAGATTTACTGCCCACATGTCTGCTAGCCACTTTACAGAAGATCAGTTTCAGAAGCATACTTTTTTTTTTTGCCTTGGTCTGGATAGCTTTGTGTTTGAAGTTTAGCTAACAATTGACATAGTGAGCATGTGGTAAGTTAACTATATTTCATTCAGGTATACCCTATTGTTACAAATACAGCTATGAATACTCAATGTGCTACCTTTCTGTTGAACATCAGATGCTGACATTACATGACAGAAGGTCAAGGTAGGGAGAAAATACTTGTTCTTATATATAACCTTGGGGTCTACTGAAGATTTGAATTCCACTACAACAACATTCATAAATGACATCATAATACTGCTGTAGTCAGTAACAAGATGTATTATTATCAAGCAGTAATTCCGTTTGGACTGTTATTTTCAAGTAGAAATTAGGTTGCACCACACTTTGAACTAGCATGACACCCTAAAATGTACTTTGGAAAGTATTTCTAGTGGTACCTTTCATTTGGCTACTGCAGTATTATGGGGATTACTGGAGATAGCGATTCCACCAGGAGTTGTCATCATAATACTGCAGTGGTCAAATGCAAGACTCCACTAGAAATTCTTCCCGAAGTACATTTAATGGTTTCGTGCTGGTCCAGACTGTATTACAACCTAATTTGTGCTTTAAAATAATGGTCCAGGCTGTATTACAACTGCTCGAGAATATACGTCTTGCTACTGACTACTGCAGTATTCCAAAGATATTACTGATTGTTATTGTAGTGGAATCGCAATCTCCAGGAAACCCGTATTATGATGCCAATTCCTTGTGGAATTGCAATACCATTAAGTTGGAAGCAGGGATCCTTAAGTCAGGCCGTGAGTGCAAAAGTGGCCTGTGTAAAGCTTAGGCCACTTTAGTGCCGACAGCTTCAATGTACAGTACTAGGCAGTTCTTTTAAATTTGTATCATCTGCTTGGAATCCTATTTATTTATTACTCTTGTTCCCTAGATCCTTATCTACAAAAGACCTCAGGGATGTGAAACATGTCATGATTAATATGTAGCCTATACATACAATATGAATAATAATCACTGTGAAAAATTATTATATGTTACAAAGACAAGAAAAATAAAAGAAAATAAGCAATAATTTTTTTACAACTGAATTTTGCAAAAGTGATATTAGAGGCAATTAATTCTTTTGTACAGATTCTTGTATGTGTTAGGAGTTGCCAATAAGATAAATTATCAGGTTTTCTTTAAATACATCTCTATTATCTTCAAAATGTTTTAGGAAGTTTATTAAACACAATGTTGTGGTCATTGTTTTACCCTACACAGCACCCTAATAGCTCTTTTCCATAATAATTCCAAATATGCTGTTTGAAAAGTGTTGTTATTGCAATAGTGGTAATGTGATATGATATTTATTAATCCAGTTCTTCAATTTATAATAGAGGTGCACATTTGGCATTGGATAAGTTGTTTTAATGATTTAATGTTACATATAAATATAATAAAATGACAAAATAAGTATACCTTAAGTAAATTTAATTACAATACAATGGTGGATAAAAACAGATATTCAGAAATCCTAAAGCACATTTTTGTGTCCATATATTCACTAATAGAATAACAAATGTCTATCACTAGAAATGCCTTTAATTTTGCTTTAAATAAGATACATGGAGCATTTTTTACTTCCTATGGTATTTTATTGTAAAGTGCTATTCATGAATTTAATTTTTTTTTATATCTTGAAGTCCTGAAAAATGTTTTATGGCTATCTGAATGTACTGTAGTTATGTAATTGTCTACCATATTATTTTTTATTACTTTGTTGTTTTTCAAGGAAATAATCTCTTGTAAAAAGAACTATTTCATAGATGTATAGGCATGGAACATCTAGAATGACTAGGATAATGATATGTGTTCTTTATAATTCTAATCTTTTTAATCAACATTTGGTTCTCACTGCTCTTTAGTAGAGTCAAGGTGGGAAGAGTTCAAGGAGATAATAAAATAGGGAGAAGAAAAATTTATTCCAAGGCAAAAAATAAAGAGAAGTAGAGAACCTATGTACTACAATAGGGAAGTGAGGAGGTTAAAGAGGTTGGTAAGAAAAGAACATAACAGAGTTAAGAGACAACAGGGTAGTAGGGAATATTTAAAACAACTAAACAAGGACTTAATAACAGCAAAGAAAATGGCTAAAGATGGGTTTATGAAGAGTATTGTCAGTGCAGGAGGACCATTGACTGATGCATCTAGAAATTTCTATGGCTATATCAGGAAACTAAGGGGAAGGGAGGGTGTAGAGACACTTATAGATATGGATGGAGAAGAAGTTACTGACGATTTGAAAAAGGCAGAGATTTTAAGTAACTGGTTCAGTGAAAGCATTAGGGACAATGAATCAGAAACAGGAGGGTCTAATTCGGAGAACGAGCTTAACAACACAATTAGAAATGATGACAGTAAAAATTTGATATTCAACGTGAGGAAATCATGAAGGAAATAAGAAAACTGAAAAAGAAATAAAGGGGCTGCTGAAGATAATATTACTACAGATATCTTAAAGATAGCTGGATGTGGCATTGTACCTTATCTTGAAATATTATTTAAATTGAGTCTAGACACTTGCTGCTTACCACAGGACTGGAAAAGTGCAATAGTAGTACCGGTACATAAAGGAGGGGTGAGAAATAGAGTTGAGAATTACAGGCCAATCAGTGTGACTTCAGTGGTAGGTAAATTAATGGAAAAACTGATGTGCAACCACATCAGAAATATATGTGAGGAACGTAAGTGGTTTTCAAGCAGGCAACATGGTTTCAGGCAAGGATATTCATGCGAATCTCAGTTGGTGGGATATATGCAAGATATTTCAGATGAAATGGACAAGGGAGGCCAAATTGATAGTGTAGCACTACATCTGTCTAAGGCGTTTGACAGAGTAAGCCATAAAATGGTAGTAAATAAGGTAAATACCATTGGAGTGGATGAGAAAGTGATTTGCTGGGTAGAAGAATTTCTAAAAGGTGGAAAACATAAAGTTAGGATAGGAAATGTAGTATCAAAAGAAGTGGAAGTAAAAATGGGTGTGCCGCAGGGTAGCGTATTGGGACCATTGCTATTCATTATTCTAATGAATAATTGTGTTGATTGTTTACTATCTGAAATTAGATTGTTTGCAGATGACATAATGCTGTATAAAAGAATCAAAATGATAGAGGATTGTAAACAGTTGCAGGGTGATCTGGACAGGATATCTAATTGGGTTGGTAAATATGGAATGAAGATAAATGGAATGAAGAAGAGTCAGCTTATTAGATACACAAATAAAAAACAAAAGGTTATTTATGAATATAAGGTGGGGAAAGAATTGCTTGCTGAAGACTTGAAATGTAAATATCTTGGCATTACTTTTGATAACAAGCTTAACTGGGCAGGACACATAGGACAGGTGGTAGGAAAAGGTTTCAAAGTTCTGCATTTGTTGGAGAGAGTGATGAGGGGATGTACGAGAGAAGTCAAGTAATTGGGTTACAAAACTTTGGTCAGACCATTGCTCGAATATAGTAGTGTAGTATGGGACCCTCATTTTACGTACCAAATACAGGAGTTGGAGAGGGTGCAAAAAAGGGCTGCTAGATTTGTTTCTGGAAATTATCGCAGAATGCAATCAGTGACGGATATGATAAAGGAGCTGGAATGGGATTCATTGCAAGACAGGAGGAGGATGAGGAGGGTCATGGGAGTGTACAGGGCATATATTGGTGATGAGCCATGGAAAGATATTGCAATAGGTATGAAAAGTAGTGCATGGAAGGAAAAAGATGACCATGATCACAAGCTGGCACTCGATTTCAGGCACAAGGGTGTGGGAAGATTCTCTTTTTTAGGTAAGGGTGTCAGGGATTGGAATGAGTTACCAAGAGAAATGATGAATAATTTACCAAAATTTTTGAAAGAATTTAAAGATAAAATTTGTAGAGGGCAAATCTAGGTAGGTGCAGGATAGGGGGAAGATGTGAGTGTAGGGAAATTGCCACCGGAGCCTGTGCTCCATTGCAATTAAATTAAATCCTAAACCTGTCAATACTTTTTGATGAGTTACCCCAGAAAATAATCCCACACCTTATCAGCAAGTGGAAATGAGCATAGTACACTTGCATTACTGCATTAATACTAGTGGTATCCCTAAGAATTCTGACTCCATAACACACTGTAGATTTTTTTTTATTTTGCCATTTTGCTTATGTGTACATACCATTTCATGTAATCCCTAGAATTTTTTTCGTTTATATTTTTTAGATCTTTTTGAAGTATGGTTGCTTGAATAGTATTTGTCTAGCTGAGTGAGGAACACAAAGTTTTTTTCTTCATTAAAGATTAGTTTATTTGCATCAAACCAGTTTTTCAACTCATTCGTTATTTCATTTCCTACCAATTTCTCATGTTTGGGAAGGAGAGTTCATCTGCAGGCTGAACTACATCCTTTGGGTGAACATTCTTAGTGAATCATCTACATCTTGCCAACTGAGTTTCTCATCTATTTGAATATCAACTCTTTGTCTTTAAGAGTGTGTTATTTTTATAGTTTATATGTAAATCCTGCTGCATATATCTTTTTGTTTTAAATGTAATATAAAGTGCTTTATCACAAATTTATTTTAATGAGTTTGCCTTAAATTAGTTTGCATGAAATTCAGGGTTACTGTTTAGTGTTTGTCTGCAAATAAAACACTCTTAGCCTTTTTGGATAAGTTTCCAGGTAGATAATTAATGTATAATAAAAACAGAAGGGGTACTAGGCAGAGCCATGTGGAATGCTATTTGTATTTTCTCCCAGTCAGATGAAGCATACTTACTGATTTTAAAAATGGGGGCTGTTTGCATTCGGCTTTTCAGGTATGAACCATTTACATATGGTACCATAAATACCATAGTATTCCATTTTATTCAAAATTAATTCAAGATTTACACAGGCAAATGTTTTTTTCAAGATCGCAAAAAATTCCTACAAAGCACATTTTACTATTCAGTTCCTTAAATATGTTATTTAAAAATAGATATGTAGCCATTTCTGTGGATGACCCTTTTTGAAATCCTTACGGTTAAGTGTTATAAATAATGAAGGACAGGGAAATTAACCCACCACATACCAAAGTGGACGGCTGTGGTGAGAGGGAACACTTATGCGGACAGACAAATACACAATATTTCAGCATCTGCCTTCATCAGTGGTAGATAAAAGGGCCATTAGGCTCCGTACGTGTGTACAGAATTAACATCACCCTGTAACTAACTCGGAAGACTTTCGATATATCGGCAATGTCTGACGTAATATATTGGAGGCAATGGTAAAATGAACGAATGTAGCAAGGGTACGGTATTGATGCGAAAAGTTATATCTAGTTAAAATAAAACAAAACGTGATGGGTTATGTTGTTGGATTTTAATGGTGGTTAAGTCCAGGTGGGTGTCTGGTATCCAGGATATTCTGGTACGCTAGTTCCCATCTCCGGAGTTCTGCTGCAGTGGTGCTGTCAGGGAAAACTCTGACTGCTCTCAGAGTAAAACAGTCATTGAGGTTGTTGGAATCATGGCTATTGGCATGTTCTGGTACTGGAAGGTACAGGTTGCAGGTGTGGAATGTTTGTCTGTGGCCATTCATTCTAACTGAGAGTTGCTGTGTGGTGAGGCCTATGTAGGAACTAGTGCAAGTGGCGGCAAGTTAGTTGGTATATAGCGTGAGTTGTTGAACAGGTGGCATGTCCAGATGATGGGGAAAGTTTCCCCTGTGGTGGGGTTGGAATATGTAGTGGTGGGTGGAAGCATGCTGCAGGTTTTACAGCGGGATCTATTGCAAGGATAAGATCCATATGGTGCTTTTGGAGAGTCTGATTGAGGCTGTTTGTGGACTAAGATGTTCATAAGATTGGGTGGTCTGCTAAAACATGCACGGGGGACACTGGGTAGAATTTTGGGTAGGAGAGTACGCATTTCTAGAAAGGATCAAAGGAAGTCATACCCCTGTCACAAGATATGGTTGATGGAATCGAGGCCAGGAGTGAATTGGTTGACAAAGGCAGGGCTATGGTTGGTTTGTGTAGGAGACAAGTGAGAGTGGTTACGTGGAGGGTGGGTGATCGCGCGGGAGATTTGTTTATGTACAAGATCCCTGGGGTAACAATGGGAAATAAGGGCTTGGGATAGGTTCTGTGAGTATTGATGGAGGGTATGAGCATCATAACACGGATGGCGAGACTGTATGGGAGGGAATGTTTGGTATGGAATGGATGGCAGCTATCAAAGTGTAGATACTGCTGTAAATTAGTTTGTTTGATGTGGACTGAGGTATGAAGGGCACCATGCCTGAGCGTGATGAAAACATCGAGGAATGTGATGTGTGAGCAGGAGTAGATCCAGGTTAAATTGATGGAATTGTTACTATTGTTAAGGGAATGGAGGAATTCAAGGAGGCAGTTTTCACTATGGGTCCAGATCATGAATATGTCATCTACATATCTGAACCACACAATGGGTTTAAAGGGAGTGTTGTTCAGGAAACGTTCCTCCTGACGACCAAGGAGTAAGTTGGCATAGGATGGGGCCATGCGGGTGCCCATGGCGGTACCATGGATTTGGTGATATACTTTAGAATTAAAGGTAAAGAAATTTTTGGAGAGAACTATATGGGCCAAGGTTGAAAGGAAGTATGTACTAAGCTGGCTATGTGGTGATCTAGATAGTGTTCTAAGGCATTGAGGCTCTGACTATGGGGAATGTTGGTATAGAGGGAAGTTACATCAGTGGAAACCAGGAAGGAGTCTGGAGGTAGAGGTGTGTGGATTGTGAATAGGGATTGCAATCCAGCAAAGCGGGATCCCGCATCATTAGACAGTCTGGCGGATCCCGCACAAAATTAAGTGGATCCGCAATCCGCAAAATCCGGCGGAAACGCGTGTCAGTCTGCGTGACTCGCTGCCCCACTCGGTCTCTATCGGATGTATTGCACTGTTTGCCTGTACCCTTCAAGTTGGCATTTGATTCGTGTGAACAAGCGTTTGTTTTTGTCAACCTTCGTCATTCGTAAGTAAATAGATACACTTTTACGTATTTATCAAAACTTAACGTTTGTTTCGAGTACACATTTCTGTAATTTGAGTTATGGTGCGTATTTAATACGATTTTCTAACTATATAATTATTTTTTAAGTGTCGCACACGTTATCTGAACTACACGGTTACAGCTTTTTATTCACGGTTTTATTATTCCCATTTTCTGTATTTACAGATAAAGTAATTGTTACAATGTCCTAATTTGCGGCTGAAAATTTGATTATTCGTTGATATGAAACTAATGTTATCCTAATTTTAACGATCGCGTACCTATTTATTTAACAGTTATCAAATGGAAATTGTATATCCTTTGACTTATTGTTGTTTTGGCCGCTGCCTCAATGCGTTTCTTCGACGAAAGCCACCTGCTTACATGTGCCGCTCAGGCTTCCGATTAATCCCTCTTCTCCTTGTTATTATTTTGACTAAAGGTAAAAAAATTTATAATGAAATTTTCACTGGTGTATCGACGAATTGTGTCGTAGGAACACCATACTTCGACGGCTGTCTCCGCCGTCTTCCTCACGTGTGTAATTTCGTGTGTTTGCAATGAAATCCAAAGATACAACCTATAAGGACTTCACTGCAATCATTCGCCGAGAAAGTCTCCTTTCTTACTAAAAAAATAATAATTTCCACTCTAAAAACGTCGTTACGCCACATACGTAAATACGAAATACTTGACAGTTTACGTGTTGGTGAGTAGTTTCTTTTAATAATATTGAATCAACTGTAATATAAATCAAGGAATCAGGAGATATAATAATGAATCACGCAAAAAAAGGGCCAAGTCTCATGCTTGTGCAGTGACAAAAAATTATGAGATCTTGTTCTGAGCCAAGTCTACAATTTTTAGAGTTTGTGAAATGGAATGCTTTTCTCAGTGTTATGCAACGTTTATTTAGAATTTAAAAAAAAAAAAAAAAAAAAAAAACAACTCTGGTAACTTGGCCATTAAGCACACCATATCTTTAAACTTATGTGATGTATTGTAAGGCAGATAATATGACCTAAGACTCAATAATTTCCATTTTTATTATTTATTTAAAAATTGGTTTAGATTAAAAAACAAAAATGTAAAACCTCGAAATACACTTAAGACACGCTAAAAAGTTTTAATGTCACTTTACCAATCAAAATATTGTTAACTGTTAATTTTTATCATTTAACATTAAAAATTGTTTACTAATTTAATTATTATTTAATTTATTAATGTTTTAAGTAACTATCTTTTAAATATATGCGTTAAAAAACTGTTTGTACTAATCCCGCACGGATCCCGCGGGATCCCGCGGGATTGGCGCAAATCCCGCGGGATTGAAAACACTGCGGGATTGCAGTCCCTAATTGTGAATAGGCGTTCAAGGAAATGTGGGGTGTCTTTCACAGGAGGGGAGAAGATTTTGTACATAGGGTTGGAGATGTTGATCCAGAAAAGCTGAAATGCTTTCATTGGGTGATCCATATGCTGCAACTATAGATCGCCCAGGATTACCAGTCTTGTGGACCTTAGGAAGAAGATACAGTGTGGGAGTGCGGGGATTCTGGGGAGTCAGGAGGGAGATGGACTGAGGAGAGAGGCCTTGCAGGGGGCCTTGTAGGTCAAGAAGATTTTTTATTTCCTGGCATATGGAGGTAGTGGGATCTGTAGCTTGTGGAAGGTAGGTGTTAGTATCAGACAGTTGCCTTAGGGCGTCAGCCACATAGTCATTGCGGTCCATCACTACCGTGGTTGAGCCTTTGTCGGCAGTGAGGATGATGATGTTATGGTTTTTGGACAGTTCTCTTATGGCTCAAGTTTCCATGATGCTGAGGTTTTTAGAGTGTGAAAAGGTTTTTAGGAAAGAGGGTGAGGAAAGAGTGGATGTGAGGAACTCCTGGAATAGAATAAGGAGATGGTTTTGTGGGAGCCGGAGAGGATCCAGAGAGGATGAAGGTTTTAACTGGGCTCAATCTCACGCTGCCGGCTCCTGTGACGGTAAAATGGTACCGCCAGGAAAGAGAGCGACAGAAAGCCAATGAGTCCCGGCCCACAGCAGCATGGTCGAACTTGGGAGTCGGAGAAAAAGTGAATTTTTCGAATAGGACCGATATTTTAGGTGTCCTCACCCTCTCCTAAACTCCATCCCACACTTTCGATTGTTGATATTGCCTCCTTCATAAATGTTGAATGTGAGCTGTATCAGAGATAAGCAGTGATGTATTGTTCATAAGTGTGTAATCTAAATTAATACTTTGTAGCTACTGAAACAAGCTGCAGTCTCAAAAGCTTAAGAAGTCGAATGAAATTATAAACAATTGTAGAAGTTGGATTGTTGGAGCAGTTAGTTCACAGAGAAACATTAAAATTTTCCAATTGATACAGTAATGCTGATACAGTAATGCTACAATGTATTAAAGACTGAGGGGATAGACTATGGTACCTTACCTTGAAATGGAGACTTGCTACTTACCAGAGAACCATTCAGTAGGGTAAGAGAGACGAACATGGTCGAACATTACAGGCCGTCTGGTTCAACCACAGTGGATGGAAAGCTAGATATGCAGCTGCATCAAAAATGTCTGTGAGATAAGAGACTGGAAACTAACAACATGGATTTGCAAGATTATACTCGTGTGATCCTTATTGGGCTACATGCAAAAAATGCTGGATGAAATGGTGAAGTGAAACCAAGTTGAAAGTATTGTAATAGATCTTTCTAAGATATTTTACAGACTGAACCATAAAATGTTGGTTAATAATGGAATTGGAATGGATAAAAAAGTGACCTCCCAATGGAAGAATTATTAAAAACTTAGGAAACAAAGCGGTAGCTTAGGGAATGCAGTGTTAAAAGAGGGAGAAGTGAAAACAGTAGTGCCACAAGGTGGCGTACTGGGACTGTTTCCATTTATCATTCTAATGAATGATTGTGTTAGTGGTTTACTGTCAAAAGTTAGTTTGTCTGCATTTGTTATGATGTTTGATAGGATTTAACTGGAAGAGCATTGTAAAAAAAAACTACTGGGGGACCTGTGCAGGGTATCTGGCAGATAAGGCACTTTGGAATGAAGACAGATTCAAAGAATAGTTAGATTACTAGGCGTACAGATTGAGAAAAAAAAGTTTGCCTGATTTAATAGTAGAGGAGGAATTGCTTGTTGAAGACTTAAAATGTAAATATGCGGCATAATATTTGGTCATAAATTCAAGTGGGGAAACTCACTGGGCAGGGTAGGGGGAGATTTTTAAATCCTGAATTTACTGGAGACACTGATAAAGGGATGTAGTAGGACTACACAAGCATTGGGAGTTGCAAATGAAGGCAGATGTGGCAACTGATTTCTGAGATTTTGTGAGCCATGTATTGGTGATGTCTGTATTTATACTGGTAGAAAAACTGTAGTAGTTCATGGAAGGAGAAGATGGGGAGAACCATGAATTAGATCTTCATTTCCTTTTTTTTTATCTAAGAGTTTGGCACTAGAATAAAGTACCAACAGAGAGATGTGAATCAGTTTACCTGAAATGCTGGACAAAATCAAAATTCCTTATTTGGTGAAAGTAGTTAGGATGGAAAATTACACGTTAACACTCGGATCAAGTATTGTAGAAGTAATTAGAATTAAAAAGTAATCTATATTCTCTGCATACATTATACAAATATACTGCACTAATTCATGTAAAATTATATTCCCAAATCAAAGTTGTTGATCTGTTCCACTGCTTCAGGAGAGCCGCTGTGAATGTCAATAAGAGAATCGGGTAATATCGAGATGGGGATACCGCGGCGGCCTTGCGTAGTAAACACACAGATCACATGGTATATGTGACATCATTGTGACGTATGGTCCAGGCTGCATTACGACATAAACTCAAATGACGATTAACGAAATCATATTTTATAAATATGCGTTTCGGTCGTAATGCAGCCTGTACCAAAGTGAAATGTAATCATAATGCACGATATTGCAAATATACAATTTTCAGATCATATCTATAGCTGTTACTGTGTCAGTATGTGCAGAGTGGATATGTCACAATGATGTCACATATACCACGTGATGTGTGTGTTTACTACGCGAGGCCGCTGTGGTATCTCCATCTTGATATTACCCAGAGAATCATTCTAAGCTTCTAGAGTGCAAACTGGGGTAACGTGCATTATATTCTCTCAGTGGAAGAAGATATCTGCACCTGCCATTTAATCATTGTCATTCTTATCTAAAGCCATATTTGGAAGATTTCAGTTTCTTCCTATCCATGCTACTTATGATCCAGGCTTTGCTTTGATATAAAGGTTTCTTCAGTGCTTAATTCCATTAAAATTTATTATATAACTTATTTTAATTCTCTGTGCAAGTGTGAGCCCTCATTATTATGTCTGAGATTCATTTCATTGCTCAGTGGATAAATAACCAGGATATGTCACAATGTTATTGTTTATTAGTTTTAGCCATCTTTTTTAACAGTTTTCATGAAATGTTAAATACCTTAGAATTTAATGTCATCAGTATATTTGTTTATATGCAAAATACCTAAAACTGGAGTCACTTGTAATGATATAAAGTCAGAGAGACATAATATGCTAATCTTAAAGGGGGTAAACCTGAAATTGGGATGTAAGTATAGCTTGGTAACTTGTTTTCTTTTGTTTCAGGTTACACCAGCTGATATGGAGAGGCATTTACTTCAGAGATTATTTGCTGAAAATGTCCGTGTGCCACATATTGTGAAGCTGATCGTAATTTCTCACCTTTTTGTATATTAACAGTTACTTAAAAATATGGAAGGAAATTCTTCGTACAATAAAGCGGCAGTATTTTTTCTCATCAGTTTTCGACAACTGTGCCTAGTGACTGTGTCTTTACCACTTTGTGCACTACTCATTTGTTTTGTAACAGCTTATATTTTTCAACAAGATGACATCCACGAAACTCACTGCCGTGTAAGTGTTGATACTTTTATTTTCATTATTATTATTATTTTGTTGCATACAAGACTATAAACGTTTTGCTGTTTTTCCCATAGTAGTATTGTCATTATTATTTTGTGAAATTTATAAAACTATTTTTAACACTGGTATGATTACCTGATTAAATATATTACTTAAATGAAATTGTTGGGAGGGAAATGCAACACCAGAAAAGACTCGGATAGGAAAAATTTAAACCAAACCTCATTAAAAGTAACAAATAGTCTAACCAAGCCCATACAAAGAGAAAAACACACAGATGTTTTCAGGCTGAGCTGTTGCTCTCGTCCACAGTTGCTTTACTTGTATTCATCATCCAACACGAGGATATTCTTGCACTGGAAAACAAAATCTTATGTGTTTGATTCAAGAAAAAGCTACTTGGGAAATTCATATTACTTGTTTGTTCTGGCATCTGTCTAAACCTTTAGTTTCTAGTAAGTGAAAAGAATTTTAGCCAAAAGTGAAATAATTGATAACTCTGCATTTCTTGATTGGAGAAGCAACTTTTACTCAATAATTGTAGACTAATATCACTTAGCAGATATTATATACGGTTATAAATACAGTATAGCCAAAACTAAAGGCAAGTGGTGGCCAATTTCCCTATCCTAGTTTAATTCCTTGGCGCTACTTAGCACCTTTGATTTCATTGTTATTTAGGCTATATATTGGACAATTTGCCCCTCTAGAAGGAATTTCTAGTTAACAATACTATGATACTAACAGAAAACAGTTCTACATTACTTTAACTTTTTAGTGACTTCGATGTCGTCTTTTTTTAAAAAAAAGTTTCAACTTATTATTAAGCACCACTCCAAAGCTTATTGACTGGTTATCATGTCAGTCATAAACCTAAGTCTTGACACCAGTTATGATGTGTTTCAGCTTAATCAAGCATGTCTTCATCAATCATTTTGCGGTGCTCTTTTTGAAGGAAATTCCAGTACTTGAGAAAAAAACTGTTCCATAACATATCACATGCTCAAAACACCAAATAGAAAAATGTGAATTGATTTGCGAGACAAGTCTGGATCTTGAGCCATCTTTCTTAAGCTAGCACGGTGATTTTCCATTACCATTTCCTTCTCTGTGTCAATGTTTTTAATTGCCACTTGCTTTTTGAATGTTTCATATCCCTTAAATGCTCATGTTTTAGATAAATCTGATTCATTTTAGTCATTCTTCAACATTCCCAACAAATCACTGCTTGAATTTTCATTGGATATTGATACCCATTTTAAAAAATCTCGGAGCATACTTATGGTGAATTAACAAAAACCAACAGTTGTATATAAACTGGTCGACAACTGGCTCCAAAACATTAAAGTGGCTATTAAGTACATTGATATCAACTTGCAGCACAGCATTCTCCCCCTCCCGTTCTCTACATCTTATGCAAGCCTTTTAAGTAAGTAATTCCATGTATTTCTTTAACAGAATGTCTATATGTGTAATTATTCTTAAGCTGAAAACATTTATTGTTTAGATCTGCAGGATGATTTTCATTGCATATCTGATATAAAATTATAAAAATTAACATTAAATAAAATATAAATCAAAGTAAATTGTGAAAATAAATGCAGAAATGATAGTCCAGAATATGAGAAGAAAGGTAGTTTTGAATCAACGTAACGTAAGAAAAGAATCTAATGCACAATGCAGTCAGCCACTGATATGAGAAAGGAGGTAATGTTTGATGTCACTGTAAGGCAGGGCTGCTGAAGGGAATGTGGGACTTTTATTAGGCATACTTTGATGATAAGAGCTGTAAGTTTATTTGAAGACGAATTTTGAGTAGTAACCTGTAGGGACCTGTGACGAACCTAGCAGGCCGAATGGAGACTTGGCCAGGTTCTGTGAGAGGACTGAGCTAGTGGGTAAGGATCGAGCATACGAGTCGATCTGGGATCGGAGTGAGACATTCGAGGTAGGATCGTCAGGGTAAAATGACTTCGTAAACATGTCATATGTACGCTATTTACTATCACGACAGCTTGAATACGGTGCTGTACAAAATATACAAGTGGTATAAATTAGGATTGCTGCCAAAGACTGATTACAATATAAGGTGTTATTGCGCTACCTTCCAAAATCCCGCTATGACATACTTGAGCATTGGAAATAGGTTTATTATATTATAATTGCACGAGTATGACATTTACTTTGAGAACGGCAAGTGCATATGCGAGTGTGGGCGATTATCTATCCCAGTTAACCTCAGCTACAGACAATGTGGAGGACCCTAGCTCCCTTTCTATGATTCAATTATAACTTTCCATAACCAACCATACTACCCCACAGTAGAACCAACCTGTTAGGAGCCGTCCATCTTCATCGTGTACGGTGCCACTCTGCTGCCACGGCTGCCGGAGGAAGACTCGAAGTCTGCATTCTCTCTGCTCCGACTGAATGATGAAGACGAGACACGGCGATACAAGACGCCCTTCAATGCCTGTGCAGAGGTTTTTAACACAACCTCCCACTATGCACCTAAAGTGGAGGGGCAAATGGTAGACCAATGAGAGGCATATCAATTCAATCATCTGCCCTACACAGCTCGACCGTCGCACGACACGGTTTACCAGCTGTCAGCTCTCCAAATCCCTGGTCGATGCCTCTGTCTGGTTTCTTAACAGGCAAACTTGTTTCATTCTTAAGAATTAACTAACTTAAAGCCAAGTGAACAGTCCCGTTCACCACAAGTAAAGCAAGAGATGACCAGGGCAGTTAACTGGTTCTTCATTTCAGAAACAACATGGTGTGGAAATCAGGTCTGGAATAAGGAATAAATTATCGAAGGAGATGCCGAGTAGTTTGCCTAAAACGGTGACAGAAGTGAAAGTAAAACTTTCATGTAATTAAAAAATAGCTATGTAGGGATATGGTCACTGTGCCTTAAATGCCACTGCAATCAATAGTAATAAAACTTGGAGTAAATATTAACTTTTTTAAAACAGTGGATCAGGGAAAAATGCCATGAGGCAATACTAAAGTGGGAAGGAAAGATGCAGTAGACCCATTGCTTGCCTAAGTTGAAAGTATGATGGCTGCTGTAACAAAAACTTTGGTAACCATGAGCTAAATTTATCTTTCCTTCCGCTAACAACTTGTTTTTGTTAATTTGTTTTTTACACATTTCAGGTATTTACCTCAACTTGTCCAATTTCCATTTGTTTTTCTACGGAACTGTACGAGTTTTTAATAGTGAAAATGTTATTAAGAAATAATTAGAAGCTTGTTTCTATCAATCATTTTTGTTTCCACAGTGGAACTTGTTTATAATGTGAAAAACAGTTGCATTTTATTGTGCTCATTTTATAGTACACATAGTTTACGGTATTAAACTATATTTTCAGTTTCACTATGTCCATAAGTCTTAACTACCAATGAAAATAATAATATGTAGAATATTTTTATTTGGCTGTAGAAAGGACTGTTAAAAATATATTGATTGCTTTCAGGTGTACAATGTGATTCCATCTATTAGTGCTATCACAGGAATCAGCCCTCAGCGGTATCTCTGGAGAATATGTATCGCATTTCACATTGGACCTCGAGTCATTATAGCGTCGGTATATCGAACATATTACCATGATCTTCTGTCAAAGATATACAGTCAGCCAAATGTGAATGCAAACAGGCTTCTTGACCTTTGCTATTGGCTGAACATGCTTGAAATTGGTGCCCTTTGTGGAGTGACTTACATTTCAAACAGAGAAAATTATCGTAAGTGCTTTCAATTTTTTTTCTCCTAAAAAAATGTTACTATACATTTACTATACAGTATTATACATTTACTGACTTAGTAACATATATTTTGATCTTTGAATAATATCACCAACAACTTTGTTGACATCAGAATATTCCTTTACAGCTGTACATGAAAAAATATTTATTACATTTATGATTGGATCGCTGAGTTATATGCTTGTTACGTTAAAAGTTTTCAAACTTGTTAGGCCAAATATGACAGAGAGTGAGAAACGTTCATATTTTATGAAGAAAGCTTTATTTGTGGGTTCTATTTGCAGTACGGTTGGACTGTTAATCTTTTTCCTCAAACATCGTCTTTTATGTCACGAAATGGGTGAGTTCACCGATTGAACAAATATTCATAGTAACATTCAGAATCTTAAACCAATCTTGTGGTGCATGAAGCAGTAGATGCATGAATTGTAGCACAGTTGGAAAAAAATGTATGGAAAAATTATTTATTTTAAAAATTGTTTGAAGTATCTTACAGTTTATTTCTTCCTGCGGATTTTCTGAACAGTTATGACAAAAAACTGCTTAGAACATCATTTATAAATACAGTTGTTTTCAATTATTGAAAAATTTGCTGCATCAATTAATGTTTTGAGTGTCCCACAAAATAAGTTTCATCAGTACTACTTCGCAGGCATTACGACTTGCGATACACACAGTGGCGTAGCTAGGTCAACAAGGGCCCCGTTGCAAAAAAATATATTTTAAGCCCTCAGGCCAGAAGGGCGACCTTTTTTTGCTTTGTGTTGCTGGTAGGCGCCCCCTGAGCTGAGGCTGGGTGTCCCTGAGTTTGCTTGGGGGCCCCCTGAACAGTGAGGGCCTCTTAGTGAGAGGGCTCCCTGTGTCTCAGGGGCCCCCTTAGACGACGGAAGAGCTAAAGAAAAGGTTGCCAGTTTGCCAAGGCGGCCAGTGGGCCCTCTGAACTGCACTTGGGGGCCCCCTGTCTGTAGGGGCCCTGGTGCACTGCACCAGCTAGCCCCATAGTAGCTATGCCCCTGGATAGACAATGCTAAGTGTATAGAATACAAAGCAGTAAAATTAAACAATTTTGACTGCTAAGCATTTTAAAAGTTCAAATTTTTATACAATTATTCTTCATCTGACTTTTTATTGGCTCTGGGCATTATATTGCTGTTTTTTTTTTAATTCCAGTTTGCCATAATGTGCATGTTTCGGAAAAAAAGAACTATTACGCAGGATTTTAATAGAACTATTTGTTTCAGAAACATAAAACATTTTTGTAAGTTTTAGAATAAATGTAAGAATTTGATAAATAAAGTTAATCCAGATTTAAATATACGAATCCAGTTTGCTGGATGAGAGGCAATGCTTAGTCCTGGCATTCGGTAGGACAGATGTCCGAATCCCCGGATAGCCACCAAGATTACGGTTTTCCGTGGTTTCCTCAAACCGCACCGTGCCAAGTTGGTTCCTTCAAAATGGCCACGGCTGAATTCCTTCCCGTTACTTGTCTCCCGTCCTCTCCCACCTTCCACCTTGATGAGACACAGAACATATTAGAAATTAAAAAACTTCACTGTATGCTACTATTAATTCCTTGTTTAGTTGCATCACATATTCCGTCGGCATACTGTCTCTTAGCTCTGTTGTGTTCTTATGACTGAGTGTGACACTCTGGCCTCGCATTCAGGATGATGCCAGTTCGAATCCCTGTCTGGCCGTCCAGATTCGGTCCCTAAATCACTACAGGCAAATGGATGGTTCCTTTAAAAGTCCATGGCTGAATTCCTTCCCATTCCTTTCCCCTAATCCTTTCCCGCGTCTAATAACCTCGATGTGGCGTAAAGCCATAATAAAAAAAAGTGATGTTCTTCTCACCAGTCCCTTGACCCTCCTCATATCCTCATTGTAGTACATAGTTTCTGTACTTCTCTTTATTTTCTGTTTTGGAACAAACATTTTAACCCTTTTTTCTCGTCTCCTTGACTCCCCTCTACTCGTGCCTTCCTTCCATATGATGAACCTTCGCCTGAAATATAGCTTCAGTTCTGAAATTTTTGCCACAACTGTACCTATTTCCACCCACAATTTTTACCACTGGTTCACTGAATCCTCTAATATCCACCAGAACTGCTTCATGATCACTAATTCCTTCAGTAAGTAGAGACCTCACAATGTTATCAACCTTTATTAGGAAGATGTCGGATCATGTTTGGTCTCCTAGTGTTCTTCTGTACGATTTGAGTAAAGCCTACTTCCCTTACTAGATATTTGCAAATTCCTGTTCTCTTGTGTTGTTAATCATATTTCCTAGTCAGTTGACACCTGGTAAACTTAAATTCTCACTAATAATGATCATTCTACAATCACTTTAGTATCTTGCCAAGAGCCTCATTATCATCATCCATTCTTACACTATGGAAAGCAGCTAAAATCATGTTTTTTAACACCGCTAGTAACTCATGGTGGTGATCTATGAACAGCAGTTAACTATATTCTTTGTTAACCAGTATGAATACTCTTTCACTAATTGCTTCTCTATCTTTGCAATGCACTCTGTAACCATTGGTGAAACCATACAAGGGAGTACCCAAAAAAAACTGGAATTATTTTTTAAAACCTATATATTTTCAAATTTGTTTACAGAACTACCTTAAACATTTCATAATACTCTCCATTAAACTAATACACTTGTCCCACCGGTGCTTCCACTGTTCAAAACATTTTCTGTAGTCATCTTTAGAAATGGTTGACAGCACCTCCCTCGTTTTTTTTTCTTGACCTGTTCAGTGTCGTCAAATCGATGTTCTTTCGTGCACCTTTTCATGCGTGGAAATAAGAAAAAGTCGTGTGGGGCCAAGTCAAGCAAGTAAGGAGTGTGCCACAGCGGAATCATGCCATTTTTAGCCAAAAACTGCCTAACAGACAGCTGTGTGTGCATGTGCATTGTTGTGGTGGAAGAACCAGTCTCCAATTTGCCACAAATCGGGCCTTTTTTGACGAACACTCGTAAAACTTCTTAAAACTTTCAAATAAAAGGTCTGATTGACGGTCTGATGTGGGGGGGGGGGGGGGACTTTGAATGAGCTACGCCCTTGGAATCAAAAAAGCAAATGAGCATTGTTTTGTTGTTTGATTTGACTTGGTGACATGTTTTTGAATGGGGCGACAATGACATCTTTCATTGGCTTGACTGTTGCTTTGTATCGGGTCGTAAACATAGCATAATGACTGATCACCAGTAATGACATTTTACAGAAAATCTGGATCAGTTTCAAGCTGTTTATTTAATTTAATTTCAATGGAGCACAGGCTCCGGTGGCAATTTCCGCACACACATCTTCCCCCTATCCAGCACCCACCTACATTTGCCCTCTACAAATTTTATCTTTAAACTAGCTCGTACCCGCGACTTCATATGCGTGGATTAAGAATTTTTTTGCCAGAATTAAATATAGAAAGTTGTTGGTAATGAAGGATTGGTCCCAAACAATATCGAGTCGGAATAATATGACAGGAAAGCTATCACTATATCATTCTACCGTCGAACCTGTCTCTTGAAGAGAATCAATTTCCAACATATTTCTGTCACCATTCGATAAGGTCTCAAAATTTCGTGACTACAACTGTTAATCATACTGGAAAAAATATCCTGTGCCCTTCATACAGATTTCCTTATAAAATTCCATCACAACGATATAGCCATTTAGTCGTCAAAACGTAACAAAAAGACAGAGACTTACTTCCGTATTTATAATATTACTGTGGTTCACACTCACACACTAACTGCGAACAACACCTGAGGGATCATTATAACGTAAAAAAGTTTACACCTACAACATTGCAAGACTACTTACGATTTGCCTCACATTGCACCCGTAACTTTCTAATATCTACAGTTTAACATTCAATCGGAATAACCTACGTCCCAGGCCTGACTCTTACGATGAAAACCAATTTTTAAAAATCTTAGCCTCCACGGAGATTTGAACCGGAGACCACGACATTTGTAAGCAAGCGCTTTAACCACTTTTTTTTTTTTTTTTTTTTTTTTTTTTTTTTAGATTTATTTACTTAAAAATAAGGCAGTTACATTTGATATTATAAATTTCCAAGATGATGAAGACGATAGTTTCCAGTAGCCAACCTCTGATTTCCAAGGTCCTCCGTTGTCACGGCACGTGTGGTTCAAGAAGTTCTGCTCGTTGAAAGGGATTGTCTACTACCAGCTCTGTATTCTTCGTTAGTGACTTATAGATTTCGCTGGATTGCTGTCCTTAGAAATTGTCCATATGACGTCGAGTAGTTTTTATGTTTTTCCGCAGCACTGAATTCTGTTAAGATATGATATTTAAAATCGTTTAAGTCGGTGCCTTTCTTCCTTACTACAAAATCTACAAACTGCCCCATAATCCAAAGCATGGAGTTTTTCTTCGATATTGGATAAAACGACTTATCCGGTTTTATTAGGTTGGCAACGTTCAAGCTATAATTTGTAGAAGTATTAAGTGACGCCAACGTACCATCCACCCATTTCCATATCGCCTGCCTCTCTTTGCACATAAAACGATGTTCTAATGTGTCTTCCTGTGTGCAATGTTCGCATTTTGTATTGTTGCACAAGTGTATATTGTGCAACCGTTTGTTTGTAGGAATTAATTCATTAACTACTTGATACCAAGTAGATTTAACATTATGCGGCAGATATTTATAGGAAATATTCTGCCAAACTGATTTCCAATTTGTTTGTTGATATTTAAATTCAATGTTGTTCCTTTCCATCGTTTCTATCATTTTCTGATATATGTCCTTAACACTTTTCAGTTGCTGGACGTTATTAACATTTGTAATGTAGCTGTATTCAAGAAAATATGTTCTTGCCCAGTCCAAATAACAACTTATATGTCCTATGTTAATCGGTGGGTTTCGATCCTCTGGTTGTATCTGGCTTAGTAAGATCTTTGTTAAATTATTTTTGTTGCTATTGTTTAGGATATTAGTCCTATGAATCAGCAATGCCTTGCGCTGCCAGTCCACTACACGGAAACACGGTACGGAGACGTCCATATCCAACATGTCTGTCTATCGCCATATTTCGAAGTTATGAGACAACATGTGTTATTCATACAGATAATTTTTCAACCAAATGTAGACAATATTTTTCTACTTGTTTCAATGAATAAGTGTGCAAAGTTTCATCGAGATTGGATGAAAACTGTGGATTTGTATGAAGAACAAACAAACATACATTCATCTTTATATATAAAGATTCTGTTGTTTCAAAGCACAACATGTTTCAACTTGACGTTCTTTTTGATTGTCAGTCAGAGCCCTAGGAACAAACTTGGCAACAACCCTTTTCATTCCCAAATCTTCAGTTATAAATTCGCTGAACTGAGCTCCAAGATAACCCACTAATCTCTGACAGTTGACCAATTGTCTGTGAACGGTCTGAGAGCACAAGTTCCTGAATTTTTTCAACATTTTCGTCAGTTTTGAAAGTTGATGGATGTCCAGAATGAAATGTCGCCATTTTGAAACCGAGCAAACCACTTTTTCCCATAGTGTCATCTTTGTAAGCTGTTTTCAACATTAAAACAGTTTCAGCAACATTTCCACCGAGTAGAAAACAAACTTTCACAACTGTAGGTTGTTCACTTAAACTTGCCATCAAAAATGAAACAATAACAAAACAGCTCTAGCAAAAACAATCACTGCAGATTATCAGAACAAGCCAGGTCAACAGCACGGGCGACACTGAGTTGCGCAGTAAACGCTTAGTGGCAGAAATGCTTACTACACAAGCTCCGCCCACGGCAATGTTATTTTGGTTATTTTTTGGTGCCCCCTCATAGTATCCCATCTTTTAACCGAGACTCTACCACTATAATTACTGGTAATTTGTATATATCTGTTAAGTATCCAAACTCTGTTACTTTGTTCATTGCACTTCTACAGTTCAGCAGTACTACTCTTATAACTGGCTTTATGATATTTTCAGCATTAACCATCACCAGTTGTGCTCGATTCTGTTATCGTTTTAACAACTTCATCTGTTTCCTTAGCATTAGTGATTTTCCCCATTGTGCACCAGCAGTCGGCATCCCTCGGATCATCTATTTTAATGCCCTCCCCGGCAGCCTCTAACCTAAAAGAGGCAGAATCGACCCCTCGCGGCTTAGACGCAGGTCGTGCCTAGTGAAACACAATGAATGATTGTGTTAGGTCGTCTGCAGGTGACATAATGTTATACAATAGGAACGAAAGTGGAGAAGACTGTGAACAGCCGCAGGCCGACCTGTACGGGATACCTCACCGAGTGGGTCGAGGTGGGATTAAGGTAAATGAAGAGTCAGCTTACTAGTTGCACAGATAACAAAAACTAAACTTAAGTGTTATTATTAATGAATCGGCTTCATCTTTGTATCTAATATCAAATAATTTATTTTTGGCACCGTTCTACATGCGTCAGGTTATGTCAGTGATATACAATTTTTAGTTGATATCACCAATTACATGCATGTTTTTTGCATTTGTTAATAAAAGTTTTTTCATATAACTTTTTATATTCTGTAGACCTGTGCATGAAAGTTAATATTAAATTTTCTTATATGAAGGAAAATGCTTTTAAGCTATGTAAACGTGGAAATATAAGGAAGGTAAACCAATTGCTTATTAGAAATATAATCAGGAAGGCAATTTATGAATATATTTTACAATATTTTGGTATGGAGTCTTTTTCATACAAAGTGTTGAGTATGTGTCAAGGGCACCAGATGTGCACATCATGCATTTACTTTGAGTGTGTTTAAGCGACTCCCACACAATGTGTATCATGAATAGCTCGCAGTCTCTGTCCTCCCGTCTCTCTGGTAAGTGACTGGTTTTATTTTCCTTATTCTACGTTTTTTTTATTTATTTTTTCTTCATTGTAGCTTACTTTAAAGCAAAGAGCACAATAATTGTACATTCAGTTGCTTCTATATATATATTTATTCTGTGTATTTCAGTCAGTTTTCTGCCAGCATCTTTAACATTCTTTGAAATTTATTATTGAATCTGATTCTAGGTAAGAAATTAAAAAAGAAACTTCCATGAAAAACCATTTAGTAATATCTTCCAGTCTAATTGTCTAATCCTGCCAACAGAAGCCTTTAAGAACAATTGATAGATTTTTTTTGAAACTTTTATCTCATTTAGAAGCATTTTACAAATAACAAACACAAAAATTCCCGTTCTACACAGATACAATGTAAGCTGACATATCTGAATCCCTTAATGGTTTAGCCATAACAGTACAAAGCAAGATGAAATGGGATCAGCACATACGTTCGGTTGTAGGTAATTTGAATTCTACGCTGTGATTCATAGATCGAATTTTGAAAAATTGTAACTCTTTGTACAAAGGGGATAGCATACAAAACTCTCATGTGCACTCATCTTTAATACTGTTGCACTGTGTGGGATCCACATTACATATGACTGATTATTACTGTTAACACGGAACACATTGTAACCTTATGGAACTGTCACCATGGGATCCACATTACAAAGGACTGATCATTCCTATTAACACGGAACACATTGTAACCTTATGGAACTGTCACCGACTTTGTGCTGAGGATGAAATAAGATTGTATGGCAGACCAGTAATATAGTTTCTGACTGAATTAATTAGCGAACATCGACTTATGACTGTGGAAAAATACTTCGTCTGTCAACATATTTAAGTCATAATAACAATGAGCAGGAAAAAGTTTTAAGGCAATAAAACTAAGGAAGGATAGGGAAATATGACCCAACACTTACCACAGATGAAGGCGTCTGGGACGACAAACAAAAAACAAACACAAGAGAAGCGCAATATTTCGGCCTACAGCAGCCTTAAACGTGCAGAAGGTGAAGCACCAGGTGGCGTCACATGTGTACACATAGACGGCTTGTGTTTGTTTTTTGTTTGTCGTCCCAGCCGCTTTCATCTGTGGTAAGTGTTGGGTCATATTTCCCTATCCTTCCTTAGTAACATATTTAAGTCGTGATAACAGAAGAGATATCAGGGAAAATTAATGCTTACATGTATTCCTTGTACCTTTGTTCCATTGTGGATTGGAATTGACAGCGGGAGATTAATTTGAGTGCAAAGTGCTATTTGTACTCCACAACTTTGTGCAGATTATACATTTAAATGAAGATTTTCACTGTGAATCAGAATTAAAATCCATGGTGTGTTTGTTACCTTTTAATGGTTATCAGAGAGGCAACAAAGGAGTGACTTATCTTTAACTAGTCCACAAATCTAATGCAGAAGAAAGAATTTTATGTGGCAGCTATACTTATCTAAGATTTGCTAACGATGTTGAAAGAATATCACAACATGAGGAAAAATTGTCTCAAGATGATTGAGTCAAATTACTGATGAAATAAATGGATATTCATTTATATTTATCTTGACTTTTTACTATCTGATAAAGTTAAAAAAGTACACATAGCCTACAAGAATGTTATCTGTTGGTGGAGGAAGAGGTTGTAAAATACTTTGCTGCTGGAAGTTTTGATAGTTCATTTTAGCTGTGGGTTTGACACCATTGAGCTGCAACTCACATTATATCTTTATTTCATATTATATCACTTTAACTTATAATTTTATACTGTGTGAAACCAATAAGCAGTTACAGTGGCATTAATGACCTTGACACGATATTCCTCACAGTACATGCGTGATTTCCAGTCCCTCAAATTAAATTATTCTCACAAAACCTCTTTTTTAGCTAGTGTTGAACAAAAATTTTGGAACTATAAATGTTCTTTACAAATGTCTGGTATTCTTTTAATTTGCTATTACATGTGCAGTATTAAAACCCTTATGTTTTATTTTCAGCTTTCAGCTGGTTTTCTCTATGCGAATACATCATAGCATCTGCAAATATGGCATTTCACTACACCGTGGTGATGGACTTCCCTACCGAGAATCTGGTTGTCGTTAAAGGTGCGCCGTCTAGTCCATGCCTGGCCAACTCCGTGGACCTACAGCAGAAAAAAGATTAGTGATGTGTAGTAAAAACAAAGTCATAATTACTTTTAGACACTGCTTCTTAGAGCACATACAGTATTAATGTAGAGTGATTCTGCTTTTTCTTTTTGAGAGTTCCATCACTGAGGTACAAGGAATATTGGTGAAAGTCTGTGATTTGCTTCAAATGACAATATCTTCACTGGAATACTGCGTGCATTCGGTGCGGACAGTATTACTTCTGTCATTTCAGATTACCCATAGAACTTTGCACCTCCAGCTTGTAAGAATTTTGTGAATTAATTTTAATACAATGGACATGTATGTGCCTGTGGCTGTTGTGATACTGATCAACAGATGTTGAGTTTATAGCATTTGTGCTGTGGCCTAGGGATACTTGAGTAGAGTTTGTATTTATGAAATTGTGGTTTGATAATTGCCTTGTTGTGAAGTAAGTTACTAAAGTGGAACACATTTGAGGCAGATAGAAGAAAGATGGAAATAAAAAAAATAAAATGTAATGTAAAAAGTTAAATGTCCGAATCCATATGTTACACGTATCTGCATTACAGCACCTTTGTTTCCTAGCGAACTGAGGAAAATATTTAAATATGACCGAACACTAAACCACCACGGCTGGTAAAGACGAACGCAAGTAGTGCAATGTTTCGATGCTAAACGTTATTCTCACAAGTAGGGGAGACACTTGTGCGCTCACTGATGCCTGCTTGGTGAATCTGGAAAGTTGGTGTGTACACATCTGACAGCCAAGTATCTCCCGCACTTGCAAGAATAAGGTTTAACGCCGAAACATTGCGTTACTTGTGTTTGTCCTTCCCAGCTGCCGACATCTGTGGTAAGTGTGGGGTTGTATTTCCCTATCCTTCATTTGTTTCACTGCCTCAGAGCAATTTTTACGCTCATTATTCTTTTGTGAAGGTGTAGGTTTGAAGCGACTGGCTAGAATGCTGCAGAAATTTCTTGCTCTGAAAATCAGTTTACATTGTAATTCTTCCTTTCCATCGTTAGGTTTGATACATATTTATAATGTTGATACCTACTTTTGTTTTTCTCAAGTCTTACTACAACAATTTAACAAATTTTGAATGGTATAATTTTATTTTTGTGCATCTGGCTTTCCTCCTTCAGAGACTTCAAACCAATTTAATTGTGACGGAGTGCACACTCTGATGGAGTGCACACTCTGATGGAGTGCACACTCTGATGGAAACCCCGTTTGCCCTTTCCTGTACCCACCTACTCTTCCCCTCTACAAATTTCAACTTCAAATTCTTTCAGCATTTTTGGTAAATTATTCATTATTTTTTGCAGTAACTTTTCCAATCCGTGACCATCTTACCCACGCCCTTATGTCTGACATTGAGTGCCTACGTGTGGTCGTGGCAATCTTTCCCCTTCCATGAACCTGTAAAATGTCCTAACAGGCAGCTGGCCGGAAGTAGTGAGGCCAGTGGAGGGTTGCCAACTTACTTTCTATACACTGGCGTTACATTCCCAGTGGAAAATGAATGCCTGGCAGACCATTTGAATGGTGAATGGAGACTGTAACAGGTAACTAGGCCTAGTATGGGAAACAAAGATGTTTTTTTATGCGTACATTGTTGTTAAAAGTATAAAAACTGAGTGTATGTTAGGGTGTGGAATGGTTGAAAACAAATCAGTGCAAAAGTGAAAGATCTTTTTTTTTTATGTTATTTCAAGCAAACAAGGCAAATATCAAAGAGATAATTTCCTTTAGATCTAAAAAGGCTATTGAACCAGATGCATATACACTATTTAAAAGTATTCTCAGTTCTTGTTATTCTAGTCACTTGTGAATATTACTGACCTATGCCTTTCTCAGTACAATTTACGGGTCATTTTTATGAGTAAAATTAATAGAATCTAGTCATTAGGGTAATTCACCATGTAACATTATGGTGCTGTATGGATAGGAAATATTCATTTCAAAGGTTAGGCCTTAATATTTTTGTTTGCAGTAATTTTTATTTTATGATTATAGAGCGCGCCCAAAAATTTGTCTTAATTTTATGTCAGAACACTTTTTTGAGTGATTCATCATCATTTGTTTTCATTCACTAGTGGGAAGCAACACTTCCTTTCATGAATATCATTTCAGAGAATTAATATAATTTGTTATTAAATGAATATTTTTTCTTTGGGAGTCATATGAGATGTATTATATTGAAAACAAAACAGTAATGTGAAAATAACTGTTAAACAGCTTATTTTCCTAAGACAAATAAGTTGTTATATTTTTTTAACTTAATTTTGTGCTAAAATCTTATTTGTGGTGTTACTATAAAGTTTTCCTTTCCAAAAGTATGAGGTAGGAAATATTTAAAAATGCTCACTAGAGCAATTGTTTTTTATTTGCTGCAACAAAACTAGAATATGAAGAATTAAATTTGTTTGATAGAAGCTCAGAATTTCTAGTAATTCAGACCCTTTTTTTTTTCTCCAGGAAAAAGTTGGCAAAAAAGTAAATGCAATTTCGATATTGCTGTGATCATCAATTGTACAAAATCAGATTAAGATTGATGTAGATGCTACAGTTTTTAATTAATTATTCATTCACTAAATTTGTGGGTGCTACTTAAATTTACAGAAGGAAGTTCATTTGTTTATATGGTGTATATACTGTCTTCAATTCTGATAAACATTTGTTCTTAAATAAATATGTTAATGTGAAAAGATAGGAGTGTGTGTAATCACTAGGGTAGATGTCATTTTATATTCACTGAACAGTCTCCATCTGCCCCTTCCATAAACCTAATGGAACTGCCGTTCATCTCGATTGTCTTCCGTTTATTTCCTGTATTACTGTATACAGACGTTGAGAGACTTCCACTCATCTTGATAAGCACAAGTAATGAAAATTGTTGTAACTTTTTTATGGTTCTGATCTCATTTGGATCATTATATTTTCATCTCCAGACACTTTTAAAAGTTGTATATAAATTGATGATATTTTTCTCTTCTCTGTGATGTAAATCAAAAGTACATCTTCTGTGATTATTTTTGTTTCTATTCGGATTTTGACTAAAACCATCTTGTAATTGTTTGTTTCGAGGTATGCCTAAATCTTAATCGCCAAAAATAGTTTCTAATTTTTTACTACTTTTATCAAGACAATTCCATGGAATTAGGTTTTAAATTACTTACTTTACTGGAATGTGCATGACTAACTTTCATATACCATCTTGTTCAAATGCAATACTTAATTTTTCCTTTATTAGATACTTTCCTTATTAGTTTCTGAAGAGAAGGGGGTGTTAATAAAAAAAATTGATTTGTTCATTCAGATATCCTTACAAGAGGAAAAAAATCTCCCTGAAAATGTTCTGGATATCAATAGGACATCTTGAAATGCTCGAAATCTGGAAATAAAGAAAAGTGTGGAAAAAATAGGTTATCCGTAGACAAAAAAATGTTGAACTCTACTTAAAAGCTAGTACATGTGTGTAATTGAGGATGTTTCTTGTACATTGTTTATTTTCTTGGAAAAAGAATAACCGTTTATAGCAAGTCTATAAATTACAGCCAAAACCATACGTTAACTAAGGATATAACTTTCACAGTTTTTTAAACAAAAATTTGCATTTTCAGTGTACAATATTTGTGCAGCACCAAAAATCTTCCCTCTCTTCTAATGGGCATTGTACACACCTTCATAATAGTTGTTTTCTTCTCATAAAATATTTCATTTGGTAGAAAGACTGTTGAATAGATGCAGACAGAAAGGTCTCAACAGAGTAATAGAGTGTGTGTGTGTGTGTGTGTGTGTGTGTGTGTGTGTGTGTTGAAAAAGATACCAAATGGAGTCTAGAACTTTAGAGCAGATTAACTTGAAAGTAGAAGTATTTCAGGGAAAATAAAAATAGATTTTTAAATTTTTATTGTTGCATGTCATATGCAAAAATGACAGTTACAGATATTTTGTATTCATTATTTAATTATGTTAGCTCTTATTTCTGTGCCACTTGTTTCTTTCTGCAGTATAGTGTGGTGTACTGTTGCTCATAATGAGATAGCAATAATTTGTGTATGCTCATTAAAACCGTTGCATTTATGTATACATTACTATTAATATATGAAAAGTACTTACTGGTTATATGTTTGTCCTCGGCTTTGTAATATTGTATATTAGCAGTTGTTATACTTGTAGAATATTTATTTTAGTGCAAGTAACTTGCCTGCTATCTTATTCTGGTTTTCACATTTGTATATTTTATTGGTAAAACATATTTTTTGTATTACAAGTTTGCACGAATAATGATCAATTATTTTGTCACTTTTGCACAAAAGCAATAAAATTCAATAATCTGGGTGAAAAATGAGGGCAGAAAATTTAGCTAACGAGTGCAATAATTTATAGCACTACACTATTATGCTAACAGCTATATAAAGTAGCATGAACAGTTGTGTGTCTCAAGGGTGAAAATGTATTGTAGAAACAAGAAACTGGGATTAACCCATCTATTTTTCCTTACTGTAACAGAATATTTTTTGCCTTAAATTTGAGTTGTGTTAAAATGGCAAATATGGATGTTATGGAAATATTGTTTCATAATAATAATAATCATATGTGTGATTAATACATATCACACAAATAACTCATTGAAAAATTTAAGGCTTCCTTTTTTTCTCAAACTTCTTAATACCAAACATTATAATTGATTTAAGTAATTAAGATTTACTAATAACTGTTTCTTGTCATAGACTTTACTTCAGTCTCAGATTATTGAAACTTTGAAAATTGCAAGCTGAGATACACATACATGTTGTAATATTTGAGTAATGACACAAGTGCATTGAGAAGACATAGACACCTTAATTTTATACACAGTAGTTTGCATTTCATTTTACAAGAAAGCATGTTAACATCATTAACACTGTAGAGGCTTTAAGCACCAAGTCCTTTCTTCAGAAGATAGCAATCCTTCAAGCATTTCACTATCTGAATAGTTTGAAGGAATATATTATGTATCTGGTATCTGATTGTCAATTAAAATGAATTAGGTGAATTGTGATTTTAGGTTGTGACTGCTTATTAATAAAAAGAGATTTGCGGTTTCCTTGAGAATCATTTGAATCTAGCTGAAATTTAGGTATTTTATATTTTTAATGAAATATGTTTGTGTATTTTTGTCATAAATCACAATTTCAATGTAAATAAGAATGTGGTTTTAATACGTCTTCATCCTAATAAATTAATTGCTACATTTAAATTGTTTTCTTTGTAAATCCCAAAATTTTACTCTTTTGGCTTAAACATCCAGATACCTACATAAATTTTGACATCTGTTCTCTTTTAGTATTATTCTATAGGAATGTAGATTTATTATACTTTCTAAGGTCTTAGTTTAAAATTCTCTTAACATAAAACTATTTTTTATATATATCACATTAATAGAAATGAATTCAACACAACGTATTTTAAAATTTCGTTGGTAAAATAAATTGGTAGATATACCATTCTTTCAGGAGAGCAGCTGTTAGACAATACGACCATTCATTTACGTATTACTACTTTGGGGACTTGGTTTCAAAACTTCAACAATTTTGAAAGAAGTTCTCTTAGACTTATTTCTCTAAAGGTTTAATATTCATTGTAATTAAAATTCCTGAAACAAAGTTATTTTGGTTTGTTTTCAAAGTTGTAATTATAACTCTCATTGCTTAATTCAGTTGAAATGCAGCACGCACTCCCTTAGTCATCTAATGAGCCCTTTCTTATTTTTTGATTATCTTATACAATGTGAGTGTTAGATTCCTTCCCATCTACTTTTGTGATTTACAAATTTTAATCTTAAATTCCTTCAGCGTTTTTGTAAATTATTCATCTCTTCACTTGGTAATTTCCAATCCCTGACACCATTACCCACCAAAAAAAAAAAAAAAGGAAAAAAACTTCTGACTCTCTTATGAATGGAATCGAGTACCAGATTGTGGTCATAGTCATCTTTTACATTACATGAACTATTCCTAATTCTGTGGCCAATATCCCCTCAAGCCCCATCACCAACATATGCCCTGCACATTCCCATCACTCTTTTCACCCTCCTCCTGTCCTTCAATGACTTCCATTCCAGCTCCTTTATCATATCAGTTACTGACTGGGTCCTGCGATAATTTAAAAAAAAAAAAAAAAAAAAAATCTAGCTGCTCGCTCTTCTTTGCACTCCCTCCAACTCCTGTATTTGACAACCAAAATGTAGGTCGCAAACTACACCACCAGATTCAACCAATGGTCTGACAATAGTTTTGTGACCCAATTCCCTATCTTCTCTGGTACATCCTCTAATCACCCTCTCCAGTAAATGGAGGATTTTGTAACCTTTTCCTACCACTTGCTTAATGTGTTCTGCCCAGTTGAGTAAATTATCAAATGTAATGCCAAGATATTTACATTTCAAGCCTTCAACGAGCAATTCTGACCCCGCCATATAATCATAAAAAATCTCTTGGTTTTTTATCTGTGTACCTACTAAGCCGACTCTTCTTGGCATTTATCTTCATTACATGCTGACCTACCCATTTAGATATTCTATCCAGGTCTCCTTCAGTCTTATGATTTGATTGTATTATGTACCATTATAACATCTGTGAAAAACCTAAGTTCTGACCATAAGCCATCAACGCAATCATTCATTAGAATAATGAACAGCAACGGCCCTAATACACTACCCTGGGGCACTCCCATATTTACTTCCACCTCTTTTGATAATGTATTTGCTACTGTAACACTTTGCTTTCTGGCTTTTAAGAATTCCTCTACCCAGCAAGCAACCTTTTTCATCCAATCCAATAGTTTTCAGCTTATTTAAAATCATTTTATGATTCACTCTGTGAAATGCCTTAGAAAGATCTGGTGCCACACTATTAACTTGACCTCCCTTGTCCAGTTCATGTGAAATATCCTGCATATAACCCACCAGCTGAGATTCACAGGAATATCCTTGCCTAAAGCCATGTTGTCGATCTGCAAACCTGTTTCTTTCCTCACAGACATTTCTGATGTAGTTGCATATCGCGGGATGATAGTCCCTAGTGATCCCATGAAACTAGTCACTCAGTATCTGCCATTTTAAAATCCTCAGTGACTTCGTTCTTATCTACGATTGTTTGAGATAACCGTAGAAATTACTATATGCATCTGTCTGGTACTCCTGCTCCAATAATATTCTTCATAACCCATCTTCAGCCACCTTCTTTGCTATTATTAATTCCTTGTTTAGTTGTTTTAAGTATTCCCTACTGCCTTTCTGTGTCTGTTTATCAAACAAAAAGTCTTTACTTCAGGGTTAAGCAAAATCAATGTCGGAACTTTAACAATAGGAATTAGAATCACCGTTGCCCCTGGTACGTGCTATAATTGAATGATACGGTTGCCACACGATTGATATACACCTCAAATGTGAAAGGTACGATTAAATGAAAACACTGTACACAGATTATAGTTCCTTGAGAAATTATAATCTTCCAAAAAGTCTATGTACAAAAGACTAACAGTTCCATTGCTGATTGCCAGTTAAACACACACACAAATGCACAAACTCTCATCCGGCCCCTCACAGAGATGAGAGAATAGGTTTTGCATACCACGACGAGCTGACCGTACGGAAAACTGCTTACTAGCCAAGATGGCTGCCCTCTATTTATCAAATCAATTGACTTTGTGACATCAGCCTTCCACTTTAAAAATTAATACCTAAATAAGTACTTAACATTTTGCATCGTGATTAACATATGTGCTTTCAGGTAGCTTATTCTACCTGTTTTAACCTGGCTTAAGTCTCAAGGAGGCTACGATTGAATTTATCACAAATTCTTTCACGTCATCAGTCTTGGCACATCATCAATAATATCAAGACAATATGTTTAGAAAATCTCAGTTTTCTTGTAACAGTCTTAAATTTTCTAATGAAACTATTATATAATTTTAACCCTCTTGATTTTGTATATCTTCTAAAACTAATTTCCTGCTTCTGCCTTCTTTATTTTAAATTTTGATTTTTCTTTCAATTAAAAATCTTGTTTGTACTTTCCCTAGTTAATTAATTTTATGCTCAAAACATACTAGAAGATGCTGTGACTTTTCGGATTTACTAGTTACTTCAAATTTTTAGGTTCAGCTCCCTCTGACCTCGGGTTAACATCAACAAATCGAAAAATCTTCCAAACTAAATTTTTCTGAATATGATAAATACACTTTAAAATGATCCCCATAATGAGTTTTAGCAGTAGAAATGAATGCAACAAAAACCATTGTACCTGAAAAACTAATCAAAATTTCTATCTTTCACAAAGGCAATCTTGAAATCGGACTATAAGGTATTTCACTACTGCTAGAAATGCTTTACTGTATTCCTTTTATGGACTAAACCTATTCCTAAATGGTTTTAACAAGTTTATAGATAGATGTATTACATGTTATGTTCTCTTCTTACCAACCTCTCTATCCACCTCATCTCCTTATTATAGTATGTAAATTCTGCACATTATTTCCTGTTTTTTGATATAGATTTCTTCATACTTTTTTACTATCTCCTTAAACGCTTTCCTCTTCAACTCCACTGTAGTTGTGCAATCCATATATTTGCTTAAACATTCCTTGAAATATAGCTTCAATTTCAAAATGTGTCTTTTTATATTTCTACCTACTTCCTCCTTCAATTTTGGCCAATGCTTTACTGAATTTTGTGATATCCATCATAACTGCTTCAGTTACTTGACACCCTACAAGGTTATCATTGGGCTTTGTTTGGAAGATATCCAACATGTTTGGCCCACTTGTGTTCTGCTCTACCACTTGTGTAAAGCCTCCTTATCTTACTAAGGTATTTGTAAAGCTCTGTTCCCTTGTGTTATTTAACTTATTTCCTACTCAGTTGACACTTGTTAAATTTAAATCTCATCCAATAATTACCATTCTACGCTAACTTCTAAACTGTGAATATGAATTTAGCTTATCTTAGATTCTTCCATTCTTATCACCCCAAAACTCTTCCCCTAGTAACTAATGACCATGATCTGTGAACACTAATGAACTGTAGTAATCTTTGCTAATCAGTATGAATACCCCTCCACCAACCACTCCTCTTTCTCTACGGTACACTCTGCATCCATCAGGGAAAACCACCTCATCTAATACTCCTCCTCATAACCAACACTCTACCCCTATATTCACTGGTAGTTCATGTATCTCTATTAAGTTTGCAAATTCTGTTACTTTGTTCATTATACTTCTACAGTTCATCAATAACACTTTTTTTTTGGCTTTGTTTGGCATTTTCAGCATTAACCTTTGTCTTTCCAGTTGTAGCCTTGTCTGTTAGTATTAATTTTTACTAAATAAATCTTGTTTAATTATTAAATCTTGTGTTCATACAATAATTAAAACAAGTTTGGGTGTGACAGCCATTGTGCTTGTTTATATTCCCATGTAAAACTGTACAGATACTGTTGATGAGCAACTCTTGAATTTTATGGAATACATCAAGCAAGCACATTCACAGAATGCAGCTTCCTTGACTGAGACCCAGGCAGTGAAAGTCAAACCTTCTTCTTTCCAGAGTAATAAACTTCATTTATCCAAAAATATTTTATGGCACTAATTTGTTTAATAGAATATCTTAGAAATTATGTTAAAATTGCCATGCCTCTTATTTAGTGTGCTTACTTTCTTAGCAGTAGCGCCTTTAAATCAAGAATAAAATATTGGGAGGGACTCTGATAGCGTAATTGTGAAACATAGCTCTCAACAACTTAAATTCATTATACTGTTGGTGCATGCATCCAAAGTTTGTATTATTAAAAAAAAGCTTCAGTTTTGTACTTTTAAATAATTGTAAATATATTTTTTATAGTTTCCATCAATGTAGTTGTAATTTCAACATATTCAAATTTAATTAATTGCATCTGAAATCTCTGTAATCAAAATAAAAACTATTGTTTATGGCAGTAGTTAAGTAATGTTTTCTTAGCAATTCAGGGTTCATGTTGTTATTTAGGATTTTATAAGTGTGGCAGAACTGTATAAAGTTGTATTAAAAAGTAATTTTTAATTAGTTAATACTGTATCTTTAACTCATAATTGTAAGGACAGGGAAAATGACTCGTCACTCACCAAAGTTGATGGCAGCAACAAGAGGAGAACATATATAAACACACAAATAAACTCAATATTTTGGTTAAACCTTATTCATGATGGAGAAAATGAGTCATGAGGCTCGGGAGGTGTGCACACGCCGAGGGTTGCTACATGACTTGGTGGATTATCAATATGGCGGTGGGGCTGAGATATTGTATATAAATACGTAAATCACAGATGGTGGTACAACTAACACTAGGGGAAAAAAAGGTGGGGGGGGGGGAATAAAGTAAATAAATATGGACGGCTAAATTTTGAAAAATAAAATAAGGTAATTAAATAAATGACAATAATGCTACTTCTAATCCTACTAATAATTAGTGATGTGTCAAGGAAAGGAATTTTATCTGTGGTTGAGGCCGGGTGGGTGTCTGGTATCTAGGATGTTTTGGTAAGCAAGTTCCCATCTGCGAAGTTCTGAGGCGGCAGTAGTTTCGGGGAAAACTCTGATTGCTCTCACAGTGAAACAGTCATTGAAGTTGTTGGAGTTGTGGTAGTTAGCATGTTCTGGTACGGGGAGATATACATTGCGGGTGTGAACTGTTTGTCTGTGGCCATTCATTCTGGTCGAGAGTTGTTGTGTAGTCAGGCCTATGTAAGAACTCGTGCAATGGCGACAGGTTAGCTGGTATATGATGTGCGTAGTGGAGCATGTGGCATGTCCCGTGGTGGGAAAGGTTTCCCCTGTGACAGGGTTGGAAAATGTAGTAGTGGGAGGATGCATGCTGCAGGTTTTGCAGCGGGGTCTATTACACGGAAAAGATCCATAGGGTGTTTTTGGAGAGTCAGATGGAGGGTATTTGTGCACCAAGATGTTTTTTGAGGTTAGGTGGTCTGCTGAAGCAAGTTCGGGGGACAGTTGGCAGAATTTTTGGCAAGAGAGTGCGCATTTCTGGAAAGGACCGAAGGAAGTCATGCCCTTGTTGAAGGATTCGATTGATGGATAACTCGGAATTTATATAGAAATAAACTAACGGAGAATTAGCAGTTGGTAAAAGACAGGCGATAACTGCACATTATAGACTTGCACATCACACAGTTCCTTGATATTTCAAAAGTTTTGTTGAAACATAGATTTGCATTACACTCGCAAGCATAAACTGAAATCCCCCATTTGTTTACAATCTCCTATCAAACCATTCATAGATGTCCTGCTCCTTTTTCTGGTGGGGTGTGATTCTTAAAGCACTGTGGTGTCCCAGAGTTACCTTAAGAAATAAGGCGCAGCCGGTAAGACTTGATACGCAGCTCGTTGTTACTGTGACAGTGTGTTAGCAACTGAGGCATATTTCAAAATATCAGTAAAGATTGGGAGAGAGATCACGAGATAGTTGGGCAAAGCAAGTACAAAAGAATCTGGCTAGTTGCAGTTGAGAGTATAAGATTTAATTTCAGCTTCAAAAGAGTAGGAAGAAAAGTTGTTAGTCAATATTTATATTAAAAAGAAGGCTAAAATATACCCATCACTCACCAGAGTTAAAGGGATGAGGGCAGCAGCAACAAAAAATACTCTACAAATACAACAACAATGAAAAACCAATATTTTGGACCGTGCCCTTTTTTGAGAAAAAGTAAACGTGACTGAGTTCTGCCAAGTACCCACGGTCAACACGGCAACATGTACGACGGTTTTGACCATCGGGGAGAAAAATATCATCAGCAGAAATGTTAATCACAGGAAATAAATTAATCAAAATAGATTTAAAAATTGGGACATTTAAACAAGGGAACATTAAAAAATAATAATAATAATAAGACCTATGTATTTGAATTAATTATACTAGCAAGTGATTGGATACCAAGGTGAGACTGAGGCCCAGGGCGTGTCTAGTCTCCAGAATATGTTGGTAGGTAAATTCCACCTCTGAAGTCTGGATGGGGATGTGATGGCTCTGGCTGTGAAATAGTTATTGGGATCACGAGAGTTGTGACAACTGGCATGGGCAGCAATGGGGTGGTCTAGATTTTGAGATTAAGCTGTTTTGTATTGGTTCATGCCGAGGCCGATGTAAGAAGTCTGGTAATAGAGGGAGGTGAGCTGGTATATGAGAAGGAATGTGGTACAGCTGTTATATCCTTTGCCTGTGGTAGGGTTAAAATAGCATGCAGCGGAAGGAGCCATAAGGTAGTGTAGGAACATTAGACAGTTGATATTTGTGTGGCAATATATTTTTAGGCCGATTGCCCTGCTGTAGGTGATGTGGAGTATTGTGGCAATGATAGTGGCGAGAATTTGACGCATTTCAAAGAAAGACCTGAGAAAGTTGTATCCTTGACTGAGCACAGTTACGGGATCGCATTGCCTTTCTGGGCGTAGACATCTCCGTACACAATGGGCACCTACACACTTCTGTGCTTTCAAAACTCTCGTGACCTTGGTAACTGTTTCACAGTTGGAGCTGTTAGGGTACTCCCCGAAACCACATAACCACATCCCCGTCCTAATTGGGGGGATGTGAACTGGCCTACCAGCACATTCTAGGTAGCAGACATTTCCCCCTCCCCCCCCCCCCCCTTGGGCCTCAGTCTACCTTTCTCACCCTGATAGACCCATCAGTCAATCATATAATTAATTTAAAATCATAGATGTTATTTCATTTTTATTAATCTTTTTGTTATTATTATTTTCAAAAAATGTAAAAATGTTAATGTCTTATACATGTACCGTATTTTATATTATTTTGATTAATTTCTGCTGTTATTATAGTTGCTACCTCACCGTCGTACAAGTGACTGTGTTGACTGAGCCCTTGCGCGAGCCCAAACACATGTTCACATGGTCTGAGATATTGCTTTGTGTGTGTTAGTGGTTGCTCCTCCCTTCAACTTTGCTGACTGGAGGATATAGTTTATCTTTATTTTCCATAAGAAGATTTAATTTAACATGATGAAGTGCATGCTGCAAATGAAATTTCCTTACTTACCTGTTTATTCCTTTCTTATTTATTTATTTATTATTATTTTTTTTTCATTTCATCTTCATTACATCCCCTAAATGTAAATTTCTCCAGCCATCTACTTTTGCCCTTTACGAATTTTAAATTTTTAGAACATTTTTGGTAAATTATTCATCACTTCTCTCGATAATTTATTCCAATCCCTGACACTATTATCAACTAAAGAGAATCTTTCCAATCCCTTTTGCCTGAAATCAGATGCCACCTTGTGGTGATCATCTTTTCCCTTCCATGCATCACTCCTAATTCTTCCACCAATATCCTTCCAAGCTTCATCACCAACATATACTTCCAGTAATGTCTTCACATTCCATTTCTCTTGCACTGGATCCCAATCCAGCTCCTTTATCACATCAGTTACTGATTGTGTTCTGTAGACAAAGCTAGCTGCCCTCCTTTGTACCCCTTCCAACTCTAGTATTTGAGACCCAAAATGTGGGTGCCACATACCACCATAGTCAAACAATTGTCTAATCAAAGGTTTGTAAGCCAATTACATACCTTCTCTTGAACATTCCCTCGTTACACTCTCCAATAGAGGATTTTCGTACCACCTGCCCACTTTGTCCTGCACGGTTGAGTTTATTATCAAATGTTATGCCAAGATATTTACATTTAGAGTCTTCAACAATCCATTCCTTCCCCATACTATAATCATACTAAACCTTTAGCTTTTTATCTCTTCTTGACCCACCCAGCTAGATATCCTGTCGAGGTCACCCTGCAGCTGTTCAGTCTTCGCCTGTTTTGATCTTGTTATATACCATTACGTCGTCTGCAAACAACCAAACTCTTGACTGTAAACCATCAACACAGTCATTCATTAGAATAACGAACAGCAACGGTCCCAATACGCTACCCTGTGGCACTACCGTTTTTACTTTCATCTCCTTTGGTACTGCATTTACTGTGCTAACTCTATGTTCCATCTTTTAAGAATTTCTCTACTCTGCAAGTCAGGAGATTGCGGAAGAGGCTTGTTCATTTCCACACCCAGTCTTCTGAAGTGGAAAATGTATGACGATGACCGGTAACTGGCTGACTAGAAATTGTTCCAAAGAAAACTGTCAGTAAGAGTGAAAACTGGGGGGCCTGTATCCTTTCTGAATAAAATATGACTTCCACTACTTTTAATTAAGTTCAGAACTGCTCTAAAATAAATATTGCCTTAAGTTTTGCAGAGAAGGGTACCATTTATTTTTGAATTGTTAAATTTCTGACTTTTTTATTAGTTCCCTTAAAAATACAATGTGAAGATTCTTTTGTGGGACAAATACATACAACTGAATTCAAAGAAGGGTATGGAAAGTAAACTTATAAGCAATAAGCAGAAAGGTTGTGAAGTCAAAAATTAAAATCTTCACTGTTTTGGTTAACTCTTATTCACATGAGAGAGGATAAATGAGACGTGCAAGCTATATTTAGGTAGGTACCTTTTCTGTTATATGAGTAATTCTGGGCGGTTAATTTTTGATGAGTTTGTAAGAGATTTAGTTTGGAGGAGGGGGAGTATTGTCGGAGGTTTGAGCGAGGGCATTTCTGGTGTGTGGGACATGTTTAAATGGTTGTTGCCGCCTATAATTTTCAGCTGGGGCATTGGATTCGTGAAAAAGTGATGGCTGAAACTACAAAGCAGTTACTGGAGTTTTGCGGAATGGTGTGGAAAGTCACTGGATGGAGTAGATTTTGAGCATAAAACATTTGATTCCTGTCCCCCCCCCCCCCACATCTGACCATTTTATCCTGTTGGACAAGTGGTTGATGATGGGACAATATTGGAATTTAAACAGTGGAGGAACAATAGTTGGTTCATGTTCTTGTTGGTTCTTGTTCTTCCAATTTTGGGAGAAAATTTTACTATTTTCAAATTGGGGGAATAAGGTGTTTGGAAAACATAATTGTAACAGTATGCATCTTAGGGAAAGTGGCCCTAAGATGGTTAGTAAACCTTGGTATGTTTGAAACAAAATACTGTCCCTGCAGGGTAGCCTGCCAAAGCTCCGGTGCTCCCTGTATAACGTCAGTCCTGAAGATGGCGGCAGAGATAGCCACCGAAAGCTCCTTCAACACCATATGGTGAAGACTTCGTATCATTGATAAGATGAGTGAACTGTGTGACTAATACGGCGTTTCACTTGATTTCAATGGGTGGGTTGTGGGGATTGAAGTGTGGACCAGTTCTGGTAGATAACTGTGGAGAATGAGGGCTTGAGTGACATTGTATGAGTACTTAACAAGGAATTCCTATTCATAAAAGATGCCATGCACAACACGCTTAACTGCTGGAAAAATTTGCCACAGACGGTGTGGCAGCCGTGAAAGTGATGATATTGTTGGGCAATCTACACACGCCTGTCGCAATGAAGTATGTCAATGTCCATGAGTTGGAAATTCAAACCTGGGGGGATGGTAGGGATGCCTGAATAGGTTTTGGAAGTGGTGGTTATTAAAGGAACAGAGGAAGTATATGACTTCCTTTGTGTATTGAGAACATAAGTAGATCATCTGTACTGAGGAATTTTTTCAAGGATTGCAGCTTTCAACTGTCCTAAGAGGTACCAAGTGTGTACTAATGGCAGTGACTCATTTCTGATGTTAATCTTGGAAACTGAAGCAGTTTTTTTTTCCATGAATGATGACAGCCATGTACAGGGAATGTTCGAGGTTATACAGATAAATATGTTGGTATAAGAGGAAAAAATGTCTTTGGTGAGAAGGCAGGTACTGAGAGACAGAAGTGCAAGGTCCACGAGCACGCACCAGGAAACGTACCATGTAAGATTCTCGATTTTTTAAAAAGTGATGAACAATAATAGTTTCATCTGAATCATTGACCAAATTTTTTGTTTGTCTTCATAGCTGTCAAGTTTTTAGGTGAAATTCTGTGTTATAATGTTATATGTTAACACGGTGCTGTTAATATCATCTAAATATTAACTTTGAATGAATTGTCGAACAAAGAAAGTTTAACCAATTTTGCAAGAAATATGTAGTTAAATAAATAATGCACATGGAATTATGCTAGTATATTAAAATCTATTTACATAGACAAAAAATGGTTGGGTGAAAATTAAAATAACATTTGTGGACAGTTTCTTTAATAATGAAGGAGAAAACACACAATTAACAAATTCAAAAGTCAGTTCCCATTATATTTGTATTTTATGCCTTAATCACCCAGTGGTGTCGGATCCAATGCCACTATCTGGCCAGCCATTACTTGTGGCCTTCGTATTAACACACAACTAACAGTCAGCCTTCAAAATTGTGTTAAACATATTTAGAATGTATTGAATATTGTACTAAACTGTATTTATAGTGTATGAAATACTGTAAACATATTTAATGCAACATTTAAAAAAAAAGTGGCAAGGATTTTTACAGACCTTCAACGTGTCCCTTACCTCTTGAAGAGTTTGCTTCCAATCACCCCAGGGTGAAGATTAATTGGCTCTTCACCTCACACACACTGCCTCACTTAGCATCTTTAGGGTGGATACAACTAAGATTTTACAGTATTTCATATTTGATACCAAATTTCTTTTTGCTCTATTAAAGAACAGTATGCATTTCAAAGACTCGCACCAAATTATCTCACTTTTTTTAATGTAAAATATTTGACCTTCTCAAGTCAAACTGTGTGTGTCAAGGATTGTTTGAGGCAATGGACGAAATGTAGACAATTCTGTGAACAAATCCTATGAAGTAAAAAATTTTGGCTGTTGCAAATTTTATTGGAAGTTTTTATCATTTTCTTTACTTCACCAAGTTTCTACCTTAATAAATAACTGCATTTCAACCTGATATCTTCTGGTAACACCACGGTATGAGGAAAAGACATTTAGAAACTGCAGCTGAAAGATGAGTTATTAAAATGTGAAAAGCTTATCATGCTACAAATTATATTTTATGTGCAAATTATTTTTATACATTGGTCTTCCAGATGTGTGTTCAAACAAAAGCTTGTGTCTTTTCATAATTTTTACATATTTTATACTAACTTTCATTAATCACTATCTCAGTGTCTACACCATGTTTTTACTGCAAATATATCAACCACCATATTACTGACTTTCATGGGAAACAGGACATACCCATACATTCCTGTTACCAAGGCCATATCCAGGATCAGAGCTAAAGGGGGGCAAGATTTGAGCTAGGGGGAGGGGGGCAACTCATATTGGTTTCGGGGAAGTGGGGTTGGGGCACTGAAACATGACGATCTCTTACAAAACGAAACTTAAACCTATTGAGAAAACTATCTTTATTATTGATTAATATCGTAATTCAACCACTTAATATAAGGACCTACTATGTAGTAAATTAAGATCATAACTCAGTTATAGTTTACGTAAACATTAACCATCTCGGATTATTAGAAAAAATTTCACCCCCCCCCCCCCTGCCAATCGCTGGATACACCCATGCCTGTTACTGCATTAAAAATTTAATTTTTGCTTCTCTAACAATATGTCCCATCACACATCATTAAAACAACTTTAACTTATATCCTATCACACATTAGAAATAAATAATTTGGACTTTATGGATTTACAATATTCGTCTCATTTCTTCTGCCCATTTATTTACATATGTAACATGACGACTTAAATGACCTTCAACAAAATCTTGATTTCAGGCATAAATGTCCATTTGGTGGTAAGGGGGGGGGGGAGTGGGGGAAGGGTGTCAGAAATTACAGAGTTACAAAGGTTACTTCAAAAACAAAAAAAATTCATCTAACATAAAATTAGATGTGTAGAGAAGCTGCCACTATTAAATGATGTAGTAGCAACCACTGTCTTTCAATTTACAGACAGATTACTTTGAGGAGAGTTTAGAGAATGAGAATTGTGAAAGAAGGGATTTGCTAGAGGGTCCTAAGTGGATAGTTTGAGTTCCTTCTGTTCTAAAAATTGATATTATGGAATTATACATTCAGTGCAATGGTTGGTATTAAAAAATTGGAGGTTGAGCACTGATTCATTAAAGATCTGTTTTAATTTTATATATATATGATATGGAGCATGTTTGTTTATAATTCCTTATTGCTGTAATTTGTTGCTATTAACCCTCTGATTACTATTACTGTCTGGGAGAAATATGCTAAATATACAATCAGTTAACTATGGTGAAGGAAAACTTGCAGAAAGGAAACAATATGACAAAAGTACAAAAACATTAATTTGCTAATGCACTGCAGAGGCTGTCCTCTTAAAACTAATAAGTGAACAGTTCCTAACCCAAATAAACAGCTCTTTCATGCACCTCTGCTACCTGTTTCAAAATAAACATTTCAAGTAGTACCTTGCTTTGTATTTAGGATTTATGATTGTAACCATATCTCTGAAATAACACAAGATGGTCAGTATTTTGTTTCTGGTTTCATATAAAAGACAGGAAATTGCTATATACAGTGTGCAGTTATAGACTTTTCCAGGTAAAGTTTTTTTTGCTATTAGATGTTTTGTGAAAATTATCTTATACCAAGCTGTCTAAAATTACAGTTTCCAATATTGGGAGAAAATATCTGATTAAAACTGTGTTTGACAAGTAGTGACATTAGAATATGCATGCGGTGAGTAAGTGATGTGACTTTTATTACACGGTTTTGTTTTAAAACTTTAATTGGAATAGACAAGCAGAATATTAGATTGAGGGGGGAAAGTGGGTGGAGTTAATACAAGTACTTGCAAGAAATAGAAAAGCATGAATAGTTTTAGAAAAGCACATAATTTTTTAACTCAATATATTCTTGCTTCTATTAGCAGCATTAGTCCTAAGTTTGCACCGATTTTTACAACAATGAGCAATGCATTCAAAATGTCAAACATATCAATAAACTGCTTACTGTTATCTTTATACAGTTCAGTTATGAAAATGATGATAATATTTTACTTGTATATAGTAGGCTTAAATGTTAAAGTTGCCTTCATTATAAAGAAAAACTAGTTTATTTTAAATCAGTAGAATATGAGTACTGTTACCATGTTAATATTCAATTCCTACAATAAAACTGTTTTATCAGCTTAATATTAGTTTCCAAGTCAGTTTGCATTATCTTCTACTTCAGTAAAATTCCTGTACCCAAAATTTTCAGTACCTTTCTCCTTGTTTTGTGCATATTATAATTATTAACTATGGCAAATATATTTTTATTTTATGTTCTCATTCAGCAATGATATTTCCTCTCTGTTTATTTCGAATTAAAACAAAAATCATTGTTATAAACTGATTCTTTGCTTTATATTTAAATTTTGAATAAGTGTTTGAAAAATTATATATTTTTGATAGCTTTAAAAATACAGTCAGTGTAAAACATTTATTCCTTTAATGACAGCTTTACAGAATAATTTGAAAGTCTGCCAGCCCTTTGGATGAATGTAATCTGTCAGAATAAAATTAAGGTCACCTCGTATCCTCTTATAATTGCTCCCTCACAATTACAGTCAATTCTTCTGATAATTTATTGTCAGTTCTAATAATATAATACAGTCAAAGTTCGAGGTAGTACAGTAACTCCAAAGACCCTCTTACTTATACCTTCAATATAATTATTATTGATGCAAATTGGTGTGCTTAAGAATCTATTTAATTTAGCTTAAGTTTTTTTTTAAGAATTAGTGTAATGTGGGCACTTGCCTCAAGGGTTACTATAAACATTATATGCATATATATATATATAATACACTCTATGAAATATGATTTAGTTACTTCTAATTACTTCAAACGTTTAGCTGTGCTCTATCATAGACATTAAATATTTGCTCCTTGAACCTTCTTTACATTGTAATAAACTTTATAATGTAGTGTAAGCTAGTGCTTTGTGGTAAATTATTTTATGATATATTTCTCTCATTAATTTCAATGATGTATTCAATTAAAAACAACTACATGAATCTAATACTTACTATTGCTTAAATTATCTGTTTTCAAATTTCTTAGTAGTAAAATAGCATTGGTCAGAATGATTTGCAGAAAGCTACAAACTCTCAGGAGTTTTCGCAGTGAAAATATATTGTGTTGGGAAACAAATGGGTTTGTATTCCATTTTTTAAAATGATGTAGTTGGCAACAGTGAATAACTCTCGTAACTATCTAAGAGTATAAAATGAAATACAGAAATAACATGCTGTAATTAAGGGAAGAAAATTATTTGGTTTGGAAGGATTATATTTAGTTGTACTTAAATTGCAGTGCAGAGTGATGCCTTATTTGTCTTAATTATTTAACTTAAACTTTTTTTTCTGACTATTCAGTGCAACTTGGTTTGGTGCACAGTTTTATATATTCCATCTATATTATTTCTATCAATTTAAAAGCACCTCATAGAATTGTTTCAACTTTTCCCAAACGTTTATGTGCAATTATTATTTTTTTCCACCATCAAACTTTTTATACTATAAATCAAAGATAGAGTATCACCCAAAACAAATTTTCATTATGGAAATGTAAGATGAAATAGACCCATCACTTACAAGAGCTGTAGGAAGATAGAAATCAATGCAGACGGCTATTCCAGCGCGTTCAGCCACGTGGATGGTTTGTAGCTGCAGTTCAGAGTGGGCGTGGTCTACCCATCCACTTCCCTTTCGCTATCGCCAAAGGCTTAGCAAACGATTCGTGTCGCTGCAATGACTGTGCATAGTGGCCTAGACCTGTGCCTCTACCAGTTGGTCACTGTCCACAAGTTTTTTTGTTAAATGTTTTTTGTCACGACAGCTCCCCTTCCCTCTGTTTGGTAAGTAATGGATCTACTTTATCTTTTATTTCCAGAGTCATGTCGCTTCACATAATTTCTTCCTGCTCCATAAGTTTATGTTAAAATAGGTTTAAACCTGGGTAAACGTCATCGCACACTACTTGCAATATTTTTCGCTGTTTGAAGAGTGGAACTGGGTTGTAGTAGAGGGGAACTATGGACTGGAAATGGAATGTATGAGGAGCCCTCCAACCTCATTATGCCTTCTAACTTCATATTAATGTATGTGAGAAAGCATAAAAACTTGGCATGTATGCTGGCTGCAAATTTTACACGAGTTAAATATAAACTCTTTGCAAACTAAACATTTGTGATTTTTTTGTTTGTGTGTTCATCGCTTTTATTGATCTTTGGCTTCCTTTATTTCAACACAAATATGCAATCACAGTGTGTGTAAGTTTATTTGCTTTAGTAATTTTGTAATTGAATCTGTTTGTAAATTTATTACATTCATAGTCCTTGCAGTAAAATTATGATAATGACAATGGCATGTATATGAAATTGTAATCTGGATTACTATGCATCTTTCAACTTGTATGTTTTGTAATATTTTTTGCTCTTCAAGTTATATAACTAAAATATATATTGCTGGAGATTTATGTTGTCAGCTATACTGTTTACTTGTTTTGTGATGTTAGTCATAATTCAGTAAACAATTGGTATATATGCGATGTTGTTGCAGGCCATGTTTCCACAGTTGCTTAATTAATTACTAGTTGAAAGAACACGCCAATGCAACTGTTTAGTTTATTAAACTAAACAGTTGCATTGGTGTGTTATTTCAACTGGTAATTAACTGGTATATAATTACTTTGATTACATAATCTATTCATGTCAGCATTATTTCTATCCAGGTCAAGGAAGCAAATTTTGAGTATCTATAATGCTAACAGCTTTTGAGATATTCATTTGTATTACAATTTATTAGGACATAAGACACTTTAGAAATTAAGGAATAATGTCTCAGTCTTTAGCCCTAAAATGTTTTTGTACTAATCCACTTTCAGAATTAGGAAACAGATTTTAACTGTTAAATAGAGAATGACTCATTTAAAATTGAACTACATGACTTGTTCTGTGATTAATCTCAATAGTAACTGTAGATATGTTTAGATGTATCAGTTTATATAATTCGATTCAAACTATTTGTAATGTTGTAGATTACAGTTAAGTGCCTCAAATATATAATTAGAATGAACGGAAAATTTTCTTTTATTTACTCTTCTGTCAAGTGATACATTACCAACAAATCATGACAAGCATGAAATACATCAAGTAAAAAATGTAATATTCTTTAAAATAATGACAGAATAGATTCTAGGCTGTCTGAGTGGTATATTCATGTGAACCTTAGTTTGTAGGCTATATGCAAAATATTTCACATGAAATAGACAAGGAAGGCCAAACTGATAGTGTAGCATAGATCTTTGCACGGTGTTCGACAGAATGAGCCATAAAATGGTGTTAAATAAAGAAAAACCATTAGCGTAGATCAGTGGTTCCCAATCAGTTTTTCCCGAGTACCACTTCAAGAAAGAACTCAACTTCGCATACCCCGTATACCTAAAATGATAAATAAATAAATGTGTTCATCCCAGTAAAATGCTTCACGCAATCATAGAATTATAGTAATATAATTCACACAGGTGCAGTTTGTCTTAAAATATATTTTGCTGGTAGTAACGTTCACATATTTTATTTTATTTTTCCTATATTGCAGTGATTAAATTAACCAAGAGATTACTGTGTGCACCCCTAGACACAACCTGGGAGGTACGCTTACCACTGATTATGAACCACTGGAGTAGATGAAAAATGATTTCCTGGTTAGAGGAAATCGTAAAAGATAAAATGCAAAGGGTTAAAGGTAGGAAATGTGGTACCAAAGAGATGAAAGTGGAAATTGGAATTCCACAAGGTAGTGTATTGAGAGCATTGCTATTCATTATTCTAATGACTGACTGTGCTAATGGTTTACAATTTCTAGTTGTCTGCAGATGATATAATGGAATCAAAACAGGAGAAGTTTTAGAGTGATCTGGAACAGGGGTGACTCTAGACATAGTGACACTGTGACATGTCACCACCTACTAATCAAGATTAAAAAATAAATATTAAAAAATGCAGCTTTCTTTAATAAATGACAACTTATGACAGTTAGGAGAAATATTTGACACCATTTATTGGTGACGTCAATGAATTATTTTGCTGTTGTGGAGACAGATAACAGATGACACAGGTTGCACATGCACACTGGAATTTTTATGGAAATACAGGATGGAGAGGGGGCCGCTTTGCACATAGCAATTTGTGACAACTCCATTCTGTATCAGGGTGCAACATTATGGAGCTTGAAGAATTAGTAACACTGTTGGTAAAGTGCAGCAGCAGCTGCCATTTTTGTAACAATCAGCTATGTTCTGTTTCTTAGTTGCTTTGAAGGAGTATTACACAAGTTTATGAATACATGTAAGGAAATGAATCTCAAGCGAAATGAGTTCCACAGTCAGTAACAGTGAACCACAGTCATAGAGATCATCAAAGGCAGTGCCAGATCAAGAAAGTATGGTGCCCTGGGCACTCAAAATTTTTGGGTTCTTTGTTTTTGAAAATATATATACACATATATTTTATAAGTACAAATAAAAGGTTTTGTTGATGACTAATTGAATATACCACAATTTTTATTCAATTAAACAAACAAATTTTACAATTTATGATATTTTAGAAATTATTTTTCTTACACTACAACAAAACCAAAAAATTAATTTTCATGTTGATCATTTTATTTTGGATGGTTAAATTCATTTTATATTATTTTTATTTAATTCAAAAATGTAAACTCTCAGGGGACCCCAGACTAGTAACTAGTTGTGTCTATTGGGTAATCCCACACTGCCTGTTGGTCAACTCGTCGGCTTGGCTAATCAGTCATTAGTTTATATTTTGGTCAATTTTAAAGCATTTATCATTGATTCCTTCCATTTCAAATTCATTTATTTAATCCGGCAGGTAATGAGACATTCACACGTTGTTAATTTTTATGTTGTGATATTTTTAGTCATCTCTGAGCTATTCTTCCAGACACTTTCAACATCAACTATGAAAGATAAGTAAACTGTCGAAAAATTTCAGTGCGGTCACTACCTAAGCATATCACTTCAGTAATCACTGATCTGCACAGGATGTCTAACTACATAAGTCAACATGGGATGCAGGTAAATGTAAATAAGAGTGTACACAGATAAAAACTATAGGTTGTTCATGATTCTAGGCTGGGGGGGAAAAAATGGTTTTGAAGGCCTGAAATGTAAATTTCTTGACATAACATTTGATGATAAACTCTGTTGGGCAGGTGGCAGGAAGAGGTTACAGAATCCTTCATTTACTGGAGAGGGTGATGAGAGGACATACCAGAGAAATGTACGCACTGCGTTAGAAAAGCATAGTCAGACCATTGCTAGAATGTGATGGTATTGTGTGGGACCCTCATGTTTGGAGGGAGTGCACAAGAGAGCAGTTAAATTTGTCAGTGTAAATTACTGCAGAACACAATTGTTTATTGTTATGATAAAGAAGCTGCAATGGTATTCATGGCAAGATGGGAGTGTAAAAGGCGAATTTTGGTGATGAGGCTTGTATGGGTATTGGTAGAGAAATTGGAAGTGGTGCACGGAAGGGAGAAGATGACCGTATTGACAAGAGTCGGCACTCGATTTCAGGCCAAAGGGAGTGGAAATTTTTATATTTTTTTGTATGTAAGAGTGTCAGGGATTAGAATAGGTAAGTAATGAATAATTTCCCTCAAACAGTGAAATAATTTAGAGGAAAAATTCATGAAATCTGGAAATAGTTGTACAGGGAAATTCCACTAAGGCATGTCCTCTCTCTTGCAATTAAATTTATAAGTAACCACAACCTAAACATGAGCAGGAGATCATTTCTGTAAATAAGGAACAGCAGAAAACCAAACTTGATCCATGAAGGACACCATTTACAATTATCCCTCATTCTAAACTTATGAAATCATCAATATTTACAACTGTTATGAATAAAATTTCCTTTTTGTTTTCTATATATCATTAAATCCAGTCCTAAACTACTACTAAGACCACAGAACTCTAATTTGTCCAGATAATTTTATGGTTTGAACAGTGAGAAGTTCCACACTACAATTAAAACCAAATGTAACCTTGCACAGTAAGTCATTATTAGGAAGATGGGCATGAAATGTTTTGTAGACAGCTTTTTTGAATATATCTGAAAATTCTGATAGAAGTTATGAAGATTCCTAGTTCTCACATCAGCCTTCTTATAATTTGTTTAAATTATTGGTGACCTCAATGAGTATCAAACAGACTGCCTTTAAAAGAACAATTCCAAATATAATTTATCACTCCAGTTATGTTGATGCTACAATGTTTAAATTAGATTTAATTAGAATGGAGCATATATCCTAATAGCAATTTCTGTACTTACCTACATCATTTTTTTTTTTACTTTAATTTCTTTGAGTCTTCCACATTGTCTCAGTTGGTTGTGGCACCGTGATGGTGACACGGGGTTAGCTGGTTCCAGTCCTGGCGGCACAGTACCTAATCACCAGATTACTTGCTAAAGTGTTGAGTTAAATCTGATACCTTTCCTCAGTGTGTGTATATGACACTGTTGATGGTGATTCGTCCATTGGATAGGGATGTTAAGCCCGTCATCCCGTAGGAGTCTCTAGGAAGAACAGGTTTCACCCTTTCCATTCTTCATCTCTCATTTCAACAACACAAGCAACATTCTATACTAAACACTCTCTCTCTCTCTGGGGAAGGTAATGGAAAACCACCTAAATCATCTTTCCAGAAGTGTTCCCATGGAGGCATACATCCAAAACCAGGCAAGGCATCACAAGAAGGAATTCTTGAGCACATTTTTTCCACCTATCTACTTAGGCCTTTGACAATTCCTGATTCCCTTAGTTACAAAATAATTTCACACTCCCTTATACTTGCAATCAAGTGCCAGCTTGTGGTTATGGTCAACTTGCAGAATGAATGGCCACAGGAAAACAGTTTATACTTCCAACCCAGACCATCCCGTGGCAAATCATGCCAACTTACTTGATTCTAACAACCTCAACACCTGCTTCACAGTTAGAGCTATTAGAGTTTTTCCAAATACCACCACTCCTTCAGAACTCCACAGATGGGAACTAGCCTACCAACATATCCTTGACACCAGACACACCCCTGGCCTAAACCTACATTAAACCTGTCACTTGCTATCTTTCATTTTAATTTACAGTCAGTTACTTATCTATTTATATTTCATTTATATATTTTTATATATATATATATATATATATATATATATATATATATATATCCATTTATTTTCACTTACAACCAATCTAAATAAAATTATAACAATAACTTTTTGAATTATGCTAAACAAAGATTTTTTTGTTTCCCATTTATCGCTGATCAATCTTATCGCAATGTCCGGCAATTCTACAACCACCACGCATGTTCTGCCTTTGTTTCATTCATGGGGCAGGTCGCGATGTGACCACATCTTTCCCCCTGCCATATGTCTCACCTCTCACATGATTAAGGTTCATGAGGAAACATTGTGCAGTTATGCTTATTTATTTTTATTGTGTGTGTTTTTTTACGTATTCGTTTCGCCGTCCTGCCTTCATATGTGGTAAGTGATGGGTATCCATTTCTTTTCCCCTATCCTATCTTATTTTCAGTGCCTCACAGCAGTTTCATTGTTTCCATTACCTAATTCTTTAGTCTGTTATTTTCTACTTATTTTTTCCCTTGTGTTGAGAATCTTCTGCTTTGATTTTTCACTTTCTCTCTCTGAATGATCGTTCCTAATGGTCTCACTAAAATATCACTGCCTTTTTTATATTCTCGTTAAACTCTTTTCCATCTTTTTTTAATAATTGTCTGAACATCTTCCCTTGCTTTCAGTTCTCTAATATAGCCAAAGAAATTTCCAGATGCTTCATTCAGTACTCTCTCTCTGGCCACAATAGTCTTCATATTCACCATTAGCTTCCCTCCTTGCTGCTATTAACTCCTCGTTTAATGTATGGTGATTTTCTAACTCTGTTGTGGTCTGTTCTTATCGATCTCTTCAGCCTTCTCATCGTAGCAAGCAGGTTACATGCTTTTCTTAGTAAACATTTCTTCCTCCTTCCTTATTATCTCATTGAAGTATTCACACTTCCTCTCCACTTCTCTGGTGCTTTCCTTTCATATGTATAACCTTTACGTGAAATCTTCAGTACTGGAATATGTGCTTTGTCATAACTGTACCTATTACCACCTTCAAATTTGGCGACTGGTCAGAACTGCTTGGTTCCTGTAGGTTGGTTGGATCCTCCTGAAGGAGGCAGGACAGCCAGTTCCTATTCTCTGGGACCTACAGTTTAATGTGGAATCTGAACCATGGAACAACCTGGATTAGCTCATAAGATCAATCACAACACAACTTAAAGATTCCTGCACCCACTGGGATTTGAACTTGGGCTGGAGCAGCAAACTTTTGAAAGCAAGTGCCTTAACCACTGAGTTACCAGACCACTAATTCATTCTGTATTCTGAGATGTCGCAAAATTAGCTTCAGGTTATACAACATGTTTTGTCATCATTGTGCTCTACACTATCATATATGTAAAGCATCCTTCTCTCACTAAGTTATTTGCAAATCTCAGCATGCTTGTAATAGTAATCTTATTTCCTTCATAGTCTACAACTGGTAAATTTATGTTACCACCGATACCGATCATTCTTTGATCAGGTCTGAACATGAATTTAGTTTTCACCTAAGAGTCTCATTTCAGTATTCATTCTTCCAGTATGCTAAGCAGCCAAGGCCCCAGTTTTAATTAAATGCAATGGAGCACCCCCCAGAAATCTAAACCTGTTAACTCATGACAAAAATCTATGAACACCAGAGAACTGCCAGCATCCTTGCTAGCCATCTGATTAGCAATTCCATCTCTGTTGTACACTTTACGACCATTGGAGAAAACAATTATTGCCAAGCACCACTTTCTTTAACCAAGACTCTTCTCCTACAATTACGTGACATTTGTTTATCTCTGTTGAGTTATCAAACTCCATGGGTCCTCCCTTAAGTAGTCCAGTGAAAAATAAAAATAAATTTAATCAAAACCTACGCAGACTAGTGCTTAAGTTAAATGAGTTTTTAATTTTTTTTTCTAGAAAAATCATTTTCAACAAGTATTTTTATTAAGTTTCCTTGTTTTCACTTCACCCTGCAGCTAATCCTGGCATTGCCCTTGTCAAACTCTATTACTTTGTTCATTATACTCTTACAATTCACTAATAACAGTATTATTAGTGGTTTTATGATATTCATATCATTAGTCTTCAACAGAGCAGGACTAACAAGAAGAGACCAAATAAGGAAAGAGAGAATCAGGGAAATGTACCGGTTACGTTTGATAATTTCCACAGACAAATCTAGTTGTCCTCTGCACACCCTCCAACACGAGTATTTGATACTCATTATATGGGTCCCATATCATCCCACAACACTCTAACAACAGCCTGACCATCTCTCTTATATCAAACATACACATACTCCCATTATCCTCTCCAACTGATGGCTGAAATTGTCCATTATATATTTCAAAAATCATTAGTTGTTCCCTGACTGTAAAATGTTAACGTATTCCACAGTGCAAAATAATAATGTATACAATTATAGAACAACACATTTAATAAGATTAAAGTTTACATTAATATGTTACAAGCTTGATAACATAAAAAAGCAACTGTCTGAACATTCACTTTCCTAACTGAGCTATTCTATTAATACTTTTACTGTAGAAAATAATAAGTGGTACTTTCTGTATCATTACTGATTACATCTTGAAACAGATATTTGATACATTTCGCAACTTTGAAAAATTTATAATGAAAGGATATTAAGACTTTTAAAAAATCCGCCTGATGTGCTGTTTTGAACATTGCAATAGTTTTACTAATAACAGTTTTGCTCCACTGCAATCCCTGATGTTTGTAATTAATTATCCAATACTTTTGCTTACAGTCATTTCAATCTGAATCGCACGTCAGTACAAATATCATATTTTTTTGCATTTTAAAGAACTTTTGAATAACTGTCTTGATTTAGCGGAAGCTTTTCTTTGGGCTAATTCCTTCAGAACCTGTATGTTTCCTTGAAACAGATTCTGGTTTGTTTTACGTATAATCACTTTACTGCATGAATCACACTGCCAGCTTAAAGATGTAGATATTCCACGGTTGACGTTAAGACATTTTTTGTGAACATGCGTATTACATTTCGTACATTTGACAGTGTTGATGTCATGTTGTTGCATACATACTTTGCAAAGTAATATTGCTTTATCGGAAGAAATGTCAGTTTTGTAGCTCGCACTTTGTTTTGACGACCTGTTCTGATTGTTGCCCCATATGGAAATGTGTGAAGTGTTTCTGTCCATTGCTGAAATAATATCATCGATTATATTACAATCCTGCTCAGATGCTGTTGTTACTTCATAGTTATGCATTCCTTCAGCAAGACATATTTTTGAAGCTTTTTGCTTTTCCTCAGCCAGGTGAAGAGATGCAGTAGCATTCTCTTTAGAGATTGTTATGCTTTTCACTCCTGGGGGTTTCTCGCTCAAAGAACTAGTGTTGATTTCTGTACCGTGATCGTATTTGAATGTGGTATTACTGTCTGCACATAGCTTGTTGGATTTATCACTTACATGTTTTTTACTTCTGCCAAAAGCCTGTGACATATATTTTCTGTTAGTAAGTTTCAAATCAGTTTGAACTGATGATTCAGGTGCCTCACTTTTGAATTCACTTCCTCCCGAAGTAGAAGCTACAAATGTCTCGCAGAGATGGGGTTTCTTCTCAAAAATGTAAGATAATGTTTTTTCTTTGCCATAGCGATTTTCTATCAATTCGTCCAACATCAACCTTAGTTCCCTCTCGGCTAGATTATTTTTCATAAACATCAAACGAATTGCTTTAGAAATAAGCTTTTCATCGGGTTCCGTCATTTCTGAAATGAGAAAACTTGAAATCAATCAAGCAGAAAGCTTTCCCTTCAGCATTCATGTAGTCAATTGTTTCTTAACGGGCTCGTAATAACAACAATTCAAAGAATAACCATGGAGGGAGGAATTATATGGAGAAGAAGTGAGCTTAAATCGGTGAAGCAAGCACTAAACTCTCCCGCATGGTGGCAGCACCGGCAGCGACCATATGGCGCTTCCCAACAATTAAGGTGTTCACATTGTGGTAGAGGCAGTGATTATTTCATTTAGTATTGTGTATAAGTGTTTAAAAATGCCAGCTTGTGTTGCGTACGGTTGCACAAATAGGCCAGACAGGAATGAACCTGGAATATCATTTCATAAGTAAGTTGAATTGTAATTATCGTTGTTGAAGTGAGCGGTAGACACAGCAAACTTTGCAGCACGTCTATAAATATTTAGTCATAGCTCTCAATGGGATGACTTTGTTCGCAAATTAAGGTGACTGAATAAATTTTCACAGATTATCAATTGAAAAACTTGTGTTTCAGTTTGCAAAATGTTTAACTTCTTTTTAAAAAAATAAACCAAAATTTGAATGCACATTTCTGCTAAATACTTTTTAAAACGTTTCACAAATGTTACTTATATCAAGTGAACGATGAATAAGACCATCTCTACTTTTGTACGTTTTGAGAGATCCCCAAAATAATAGAAATGGAGATCACAATATACTAACACACTCTTCACTTTTTAATATTTTTAGATGTTTGTGTACCACAAATCCTGAAATGTAGTGTACAATATGATCTATTAAAACAGTTAGTGCACCTGCATCAAACATACATTCGTGGTCGGACTTGGGAGGAAACTGTAATTCTTTTTCCTCTTCAATAATTCGATGATGTCTTGATGTAAAATTTATAATATGTTCTGGAGCATGATTAACAATTTTTCCAGGAGTATACAATTACCAGTGTTTGCATATTTCACTTCACATTTCAAGAGTAGGTTTTTTTTTTATAAGCTGCTTTAAATTGTATGGGCAGTGGGATTGTTTGAATTCCTCTCCCCCCCCCCTCCACCCCCCAAAGATCTGATACATTGTAAAAATATTTCAAAGTGATCCTGACTAAATTTATATGCTAATATATATTTTAAGATTTTTTGATCAATAACTAAGGAATTAAAGAAATACTTCAAACATGAATCAGAAAACCTAAGAATCCAGTGCTCCTACTGCTGTCAAGTATTATCTTGCCATATGGTGACACTTTCAAATTACATATATAACTTTCTGTTTCAATCAATCTTGTATCACTGTTTCCTAATTACACTTGGATATTATGGAGCGTGTGCTCCATTGAAATTAAATAAAATAATAATACCCTTAGTCTTTTTTTGTGGCTGTAGATGTTTTGGCAAATAAAATTCTATTAAAATAATTTTTAACAGACTTTTTTTCCTTAATTTCTAATGTTTATAGATAGCATCAATTGAGATACATACATAAGAGAGCGTGCTTAAACCACATAGCTCCAATTTGGCCTCCTGTGAACCACTATCCCTCCCCATGTAGACCAACTTGGCTTTTGCCTCCACCCCCCTTCCCCCCCCCCTCACCTAGCAAGTAGGTTTTTTTCCCCCTTTTGATTCCAGAAGACATTTTGCACTGTTTTCTCTTGTCAGACTATTATAAATTACATAAGGAGATAATTAGCTGAGGGAAATAAATAGGTTTAATTCTAGATCATGATACTGCTACAACTACTTTAGGCCTACTACCAGTACAGGGATCTAGCTTTTTTTAAAATTATTCCTAGCAGTTGAGGTTAGGTTGAAATACAGCCTGGACCAGAAGAAAAATGTCATAAAAGTGGTACGGATAATTCTTTGATAGCTGCGTGTGGCAGAAAGGTGCTATAGCGGTATCGCCATCTAGAATTAAACCAATAAATATTCACATGCTCTGTTGTGAATTCCATTCCTCATTTTAACTGTGACAAATTTTATGAAAGGATAGCTACGTGGCCTGGCTTGGAATCCCCCCCCCCTCCCTACATAGCTCAACGTAGCCTTCCAGCACCCCCCCCCCCCCGGACCAGGCCGTGTAGTTTGTGCACGGTCCCTACCTTTAACCACATGTTAATTCATTATTAATAATGTGAAGTAAAGGAAAATAATGAATCAAATTCTGTGTCATAAAGTTACTTGTACATTCCTGTAATAGCAACAATTGTGAAACGGCTCTTTTATTTTTAAAGGTAATAATAAAGCCTCTGCCCTTTTAAACAGAAGTTGAAGTAGAGTTCTTCTAGCGTGATAAGTTATTTTGTTGAAAAAAGTATAGGCTTGTTCAGACAGTGACTCATCATCGCATTTATGATTGGAGCACACTTGCTTGAAGTTACTTAAAAGAACACCGCATGATGCCAACCATACATTATAGTAAAGTATCACTCTTTACTTTTTGTTGATACACTTTATATTAACTATAAATTATGCGGAAACATTTTATTTCTGGTACCAGCCTACAAAATGTCTGGGTTGCTCATCCCTAGAGTGGGTCCTCTTACTTTTTTCTGGTCTAGGACACATTTCAGACTAACCACAAGTGGTAGTAATAAAACTGAAATATCCATTCTGCATGTCAACCATGTAATCATTGTGGCTTTGACAGAATTAATTTTTGGTCCAGCCTGCATCCAACCTAAACCCCTCAATTTGGTTGTTGTATATCCCCCAAACTAAGCAAGATATCGAAAACATTTATTCCTTATTATCGAGTTTTTTCGTCGTGTTACATAAGAATCCATCATTAAATTTGACTTTTGCGAAATTTTTCTTCTGCATTTCAACTCAAGACACCTCACTTTTGAGACAGTATATCTCGAGAACTAGGTGAAATATCGAAAAATTTTACTCTTTATTTTTTATTTGTCTCGTCTTTTTAAATAAAAATTCATCATAAAATTTGACTTTGAATAATTTTTTCTTCTGAATTTCAACCAAAACCATTTCACATTTGAGACAGAATATCTCGAAAACTAAGCAGGATATCAAAAAATTTTATTCTTCATTTTTTATTTGTCTCATCGAGTTACATAATAATCCATCACCAGATTGCGGCGTCACGTTTATCCTAGAGTCCCCTTGAGGTGTTTAACCATACTCCCCGTGTTTGTTGGGAAGCGGTCAAGTCCCCACCACTCCGGCCATGCCCCCCCACTCCTCCGCCGGCCTGCTTCACTTCCATGCGTGGCAAAGGTCTCTTGCGTCGTCTCCATTTATTCCTTCCTCCATGAGAATAACTGGAACACCATTTCACGAAATTCCCAAGTTACTGAACAACAAAAATTACTTTAAATGGTTTGTTTAGCAGGCTAGAACATTAGGAATTCTGTTTTCCACAGATAAAATGTGATTTTCATGTATGTAATTACATCGTTTAAGATTATAATTGAGTGTAATTTTTCATCCGCATTTGAAATTTAAATATAACTATAATCCTATTCGCCTACATTATTATTAATAATAATTAAGATGTGGCATATGCCTTCGTGGCAATTTTTCATCACATCTACTTTTACAATTCCTGAAACAACTAAACAAGAAATTAACAGTAACAAAGAGGGAATCTCTGATGAGTTTGTGAAGAATATCATTGGTGCAGAGAGACAGTTGAACGACGCATCAAAAAAATTTATGTCTGTGTTAGAGAGCCGAGAGGAAGCGAAAGTATTCAGATAATTGTAGAGAGCGATGATAAAGAAATAAACATGGATATTAAAATAGCAGAGATTTTAAGTGACTGGTTTAATTAGACCATTAGGGACTATCATCTTGGGATGGGAGGGAGTAAATCAGAAGAGTGTTCGAAAGGGATGTAACGGATATCCACAAGTGCGAAACTTTCGCGTGAAAACCTACATCCACTTTCGTATCCGCAACTTTTAATGCGGATGTTTTGTTTACATTACAATACCTATTATTTTTTCTCTTTATACGAAATTCTGCTCATCGTCGTTTAGCGAAAAAAAAAAATGGAGCACAAGCTCCGGTGTCAATTTCCCTACACCCCCATCTTCCCCCTATCCTGCACCCACCTACATTTGCCCTCTACAAATTTTATCTTTAAATTCTTTCAATGTTTTCGGTAAATTATTCACCATTTCTCTTGGTAACTCATTCCAATCCCTGACACCCTTACCTAAAAAAGAGAATCTTCCCATACCCTTGTGCCTGAAATCGAGTGCCAGCTTGTGGTCATGGTCATCTTTTCCCTTCCATGCACTACTTTTCATACCTACTCCAATATATTTCCATGCATCATCGCCAGTATACGCCCTGTACACTCCCATGACCCTCCTCATCCTCCTCCTGTCTTGCAATGAATCCCATTCCAGCTCCTTTATCATATCTGTCACTGATTTCATTCTGCGATAATTTCCAGAAACAAACCTAGCAGCCCTTCTTTGCACCCTCTCCAACTCCTGTATTTGATACTCAAAATGTGGGTCCCATACTACTCTACCATATTCGAGCAATGGTCTGACCAAACTTTTGTAACCCAATTCCGTTACTTGTCTCGTGCATCCCCTCATCACTCTCTCCAACAAGTGGAGGATTTTGAAACCTTTTGCTACCACCTGTCCAATGTGTCCTACCCAGTTAAGCTTGTTATCAAATGTAATGCCAAGATATTTACATTTCAAATCTTCAGCAAGCAATTCTTTCCTTACCTTATATTCATAATTAACTTGTTTTTTATTTGTGTATCTAATAAGCTGACTCTTCTTTGCATTTATGTTCATCCCATGTTTACCAACCCAACTAGATATCCTGTCCAGATCACCCTGCAACTGTTTACAATCCTCTATCGTTTTGATTCTTTTATATAGCATTATGTCATCTGCAAACAATCTAATTTCAGATAGTAACCAATCAACAGAATTATTCATTAGAATAATGAATAGCAATGGTCCCAATACGCTACCCTGCGGCACTCCCATTTTTACTTCTACTTCTTTTGATACTACATTTCCTACTCTAACTTTATGTTTTCTACCTTTTAAAAATTCTTCTACCCAGCAAATCACTTTCTCATCCACCCCAGTAGTTTTTACCTCATTTACTATCATTTTGTGGCTTACACTGTCAAACTCCTTTGAAAGCTCTAGTGCGTCACTATCAATTTGCTCTCCCTTGTCCATTTCATCTGCAATATCTTGCATATATCCCACCAGCTGAGATTCGCATGAATATCCTTGCCTGAAACCATGTTGCCTACTTGAAAACCACTTACATTCCTCACATACATTTCTGATGTGGTTGCATATCAATCTTTCCATTAATTTACCTACCACTGAAGTCAAACTGATTGGCCTGTAATTTTCGACTCTATTTCTCACCCCTCCTTTATGTACCGGTACTACTATCACACGTTTTCAGTCTTGTGGTAAGCAGCAAGTATCCAGACTCAATTTAAATAATATTTCAAGATAAGGTACAATGTCACATCCGGCTATCTTTAAGATACCTGTAGATATATTATCTGCACCAGCCCCCTCACGTTTTTTCAGCTTCCTTATTTCCTTCATGATTTCTTTAGGATGAATTTCAAATTTTTTACTATCTTCATTTCTAATTGTGTTGTTAAGCTCGTTCTCCGAATTAGACCCTCGTGTTTCTGATTCATTGTCCCTAATGCTTTCACTAAACCAGTTACTTAAAATCTCTGCATTTTTCAAATCCCCAGTAACTTCTTCTCCATCCTACACCCTCCCTTCCCCTCAGTTTCCTGATATAGCCATAGACATTTCAAGATGCATCAATCATTGGTCCTCCTGCACTGACAATTCTCTTCATAAACCCATCTTTAGCCACTTTCTTTGCTGTTATTAAGTCCTTGTTTAGTTGTTTTAAATATTCCGTACTACCCTGCTGTCTCTTAACTCTGTTATGTTCTCTTCTTGCCAACCTCTTAACCTCCTCCCAACGCGGGTTCGAATCCCCGTCCGGGCATCCAGATTTGGCTTTTCCATCGTTTCCCCCGAATCACTCCAGGCGAATGATTCCTGGAAAAGACCACGGCCCAATTCCTTCCTGTTCCTCGCCCTGATCACTTCATGCCTCTAATGACTTCGACCCCGACGAGGCGTATAGTCATAAGCCAAAAAAAAGTGAGCACGGAGATGTGTGGTGGCGCGGTCTTGTGCTTGACTCTCGAATTAGTCGAGCCGCGAAGTTCATATGACAAAGATTGCTTTTTAAACTCGTGCGTAGTTATGTAAATAATTTAACTCACTTGTGAAATCATCCCACGTTTTTTGTTGTTCAAAGATAAGACAAAAATAAATCAATATGGCAATAGTATGTGGAAATAGACTTTAATTATGAAAAAGGGTAAAATTTGGCGTAAAATATATACTTATTTTGATTTTAAATTTGTTTTTGATAAAATATTAAAATCTAAGTAATTATAAAATTATGTTTCCACCTACGCATCCGCTTTTGCAAAACATCCGCATCCGCTGAGATGACCTCCGTTACAACTCTAGTTTGAATATCAGTGAACATGGGGAAACTACAAAAGTTGAAATATATCCACAGGAAATTATGAAGAAACTAAGAAATCTATAATAAAAAATAAGCGCAAATGGGACTGTCTAGATAATATTAATACAGATGTATTTTTTTGTTAAGAAAAACTGGATGTGATAATGTGCCTTATCTTGAAACGAGTCTGTAGTCTTACTGCTTACCAGACGACTGGGAAAGAGCGGTAGTAATACCGGTTCAGAAAGCAGGGGCAACGAATAGTGTAAACTACAGGCCGATTAGATTGACATCAGTGTTAGGTAACATGATGGGGAGAATAATATGCAACAACATCAGAAATGTCTGTGAGGAAAGAAATTGCTTTGCAACACGAATATTTATAATTCATCCTGAGGATAAAATGAAAGCACTAAGAAAGCTAAAAATGCATAAAGGGGTTGGTGCAGATAATATTAATACGGATGTCTTAAAGATAACAGGATGTAGCATTGCACCTTATTTTGAAATATTATTTAAATTGAGTCTCACAAGACTGGAAAGTGTGATAGTAGTACCGGTCTACAAAGGAGGGTTGACAAATAGGGATAAAAATTACAGGCCAGTCAGTTGTCATCAGTGACAGGTAAATTAATGGATACATTTAAATGCAACCACATCAAAAAGTCTGCGATGAACGTACATGGCTTTGGGCAAGGTTATTAATAATAATAATAATTGATAAAATTGTGATGGAGCGCCCGCTCAGGTGGCAATCTCCCTATAACCCCCTCCCTTTCCCCTTCCAACCTACTTTTGCACTCTACTAATTTTTACTTTAAATTCTTTCAGTGTTTCCGGTAAGTTATTCATAAATTCTCTTGGCAGTTTATTCCAGTCCCTCACTCTCTTTCCTATGAATGAAAATTTTCCCACACCCTTATGCCTGAAATCAAGTGCCAGCTTCTGGTCATGGTCAACCTTACCCTTCCAAGCATCTCTCTTAATTTTCCCGCCAATATCTTTACATGCTTCTTATTCGTACGAATGTCAGTTAGTAGGCTATATCCAAGACATTTCGGATTAAATGGTCGAGGGAGGCAAATCGATAGTGTAGGCTTTGACAGAGTGACCCATAAAATGGTGCTAAATAAAGTAAAAACTATTGGCGTAGTTAAAAAAAATGATTTGCTGGTTAGAAGAACTCTTAAAAGGTAGAAAGCAAAAATTTATGGTAGAAAATGTAGTATTGAAAGAAGTGGAAGTTAAAATAGGAGTGCCATAGAATAGGATGTTGGGACCATTGATATTTGTTATTCTAATGAATAATTGTGTTGACGGTTTACTATCAGAAGTTTGCAGTCGATATAATCCTGTATAATGGGATCAGGATGGTACACGATGCGTCGATGAGTGCAGGTGATTGGATAAAAACATTAGAGACAAAGATATAAAATTGTATGAGCTTGTGATATGCACATCTGTTCTCACCTTTTGTATATCTTGTAAAATATCATACGATCGATAAATAAATAAATAAAGTGTTAGAAGACTGTGAACAGCTGCAAGGGGATCTGGGCAGGTCAACATGGGTTGAAGATAAATACAAAGAAGAGTCAGCTTATTAGATACACGAATATAAAAAAACTAAATATTGAATATGATTATTAGATGAGGAAAGAAGCAGTGCTTGTTGGAGACTTGAAATGTAATTACGTTCACATAACATTTGATTACAAACTCAACTGGGAAGACACATTCGACAGGTGGTAGAAAAAGATTTCAAAATCCTTCACTTGTTGCAGAGAGTGATGAAGGAATGTACGAGAGAAGTAAAGGAATTGCTGTACAAAACTTTGGTCAGACTATTGTCTGAATGTAGTGGAGTAGTATGGGACCCACATTTTGAGTATCAAATACAGGAGTTGGAGAGGGTGCAAAAAAGAGCTGCTAGATTTGTTTGTAAAAATTATCGCAGAGCTCAGTCAGTAACTGATATTATGAAAGAGCTAGACTAAAGGCCTGTCTACACGTAACCTATTGACGGACGTTTTACTTGACCAGGCAAAACATATCAGACAAAACATTGTGTGTGGACAGCAAGACGGACGTTTTACCTGATCTGAACGAAGACGGACGACTTCCAGAAAACGGATCGACGGAAGTATTGTTTTCTGTCTCGACTGATGTTTTCCGTTCAGTCTTTTAATGATTTCTCAGCTTGTGCGGAGCTAAAATAACTTTTATTTTGTTTTTCTTTTCGAAAACATTTTACGCGGTGGTTTTTTAGAATCTAGGACAGTGATTTGTTTATGGAATTCGTTGAGTTGTATACCAGTTATACTTGCATACGGCAAGTTAAAGACAAATTACTATAGCGTCCGAGACAAGAAAATCAAGCAAATGCTTTGGTTGATAAATGTAATCAAGTGTATCTTGGAGATACAAATTAAGCGGATATGAAAAAAGTATTCAGTGCTTTTCGTTCAGTGTTTCTTAAAAGGTTGCTAAAAATAAAGCAGATCGCATGTTTTGGTGCTGGTGTTCATGATATTTTCAAGCCTTCTCTGTAGAAATTCGACCTTCTTTTATTCTTAAATTATAAAGATACCCCTAGAGAAACAATTATCAATACAGAGGATGATTCAGAAGTTGAAGTAAGTTGTTAACCGATGTAAATTAACAGAACTGTACATAGAAATATGCGTATAAAAATAGATTTATTTAATAGCTAGACAGTAGTAGTGCTATATATAAACGAAAGAAATAATTATTGTCTTCAAAATTATTTTATGCTATCAAATTCTCCTAAAAGAGTTACGGCGTTGTCCTGGTTATTAAAGTACATCTTGAATGTATCCCTTACACGGTTCGCATCTTTCAGTAATAGTTTACGTCTTCGTAACTGAATGTTGTATATATTTCCTGGTTTCAACATACATAACTCTACAAGATTCTGAGAGATTGTTTCGACATTACAGTAGTGAACTCTAGATCTTCCTGGTTTCTAGTTGTTACTATAAATCTTAGCATAGCAGTCAGTCTCTCAAGTTGTGAGGTTCTCCTTATCAAAGCAGTGTCTTGTTTTTGTTTTTATATTATTTCAAATAACGATCAGTAACCATTAGTAAATAATTACACCAGTCTTCAGGTTGATGAGGTAATTTCCGAAGCAAATTCAGATGAAAGAACCTTTTCCTCTTTAGCGACCATCTTCTAGACCATTGTTACTTTTTAATCTCATCAGACATAGTGAAATAACCACTAAAAGCAATGCATGACCCATGATTTCAATAGAACTGAGCTAAAACGTAAGCGTGTGGACGCGAGTTTTACCTGACGTTACGTGTAGACCAGCCTTAAGAGTCACTGGAAGACAGGAAGGGGGTGAAGAGAGTTCTGGAGTGTAGGTGATGGGGCTTGCAGGGATAGTGGTCAGAGAATAATGAGTAGTGCGTGGCCACGGTCACAAGCTGACTCTATTCCATGCATTGGAAACTTTTCTTTTGTGTGTTTAGTCGCAGTAATCACGGAGGTACACCTCCGCGCTTCCAGTCTGACTCTGGGTACTGATTAAGGGAAGCGACGAAGACAATTATAATAATACATGACTAAGGGAGCATGCGATCCATCGCATTTAGTAGCCACCAGACTACACATTAAAAAAAGTGGGGGGGGGGGGGGGAGATTTAACATGTTTCTTACGCTGACTCTTCAAATATGCACGAAACAATATTTTTACACGTTTCGCAGTATTTGGCATCATAAAATTTAAAACAATAAAAAAAAATTAGCTCATTAGAAGCTCGTAGAAGATTGGAAGAAATATTAGATTTTTTTTTTTTTTTAAGCAAATATATCATTCGGCCACACCTTTAACTTTTCCTATATTCCATTTTAAAAAAAATGTACAAGATATTCTTGGATTTGTGTATTATACCACAATACCGGCACCAGAACACGAATATCTCATTTAATCACACCATTTTAAACGAGTAGGACGCTAAGCTACAAAGATGATATAACGGTATTAACAGGAAAAAAAAAAGTGCTGGACGATCAAGGAATAGATGGAAAGATTTGATTGAATAAACAGGCTTACAACCTTCATAGAAGTATATTTTTTACTGCAGGTTTTATGTGGTTAAAAGAAGTTTCCCTACTTTTAGTGTTTGTTTGTTATCTACTCGCCTCCTCCTAGTCTAACATCGCTACTCACTGTCACTACAATTAAAACGACAGTATCTTCCAGTGGGGAAGACAATAATAGTCTTTTCCACTAGAATTCGACCTCTCCTTCTCTGGTGAACGGACGAAACTCTGGCGACTGAACGATTCCCATTACAAGGAATCACCAACTTTTTTTTTCTTTTCTCCTTGTTCTTCTTTTTTTTTTTTTTTTTTAACCTACGCCCGCCCTTTACGAATTGTTACTTTAAACTCGTTCAGTGTTTTGGTGAACTGTCCATTATTTCCCTTTTGTAATTTATTCCAGCCCCTTACCTACAAAAGGAAATGTTTCCCTCCCCCCTTTTTCGCCTGAGTTCAAGTGCCAGCTCATGGTTATGTACCCTCCATGTAGACCTCCTAATCCTTCTACCAAAATCCATTCATGTATCATCGGTATTGTAACCCTTGAACAAACCAAACACACTTTTCACCCGTCTTCTGTCTTCTAATGATTCCCAACCCAATTACTTCAGCATATCGGCTGCTGACTGGGTCACGTGGTAAAACAGATTTAGCTGCTCTCTTTTCTACTTCCAACTTCCATGGTACCGGCATTTGATACCCATAATGTGGGTCCCAGACTCTACCGTTATCACTTTCCTTGTACATCCCCTCATCACTCTCCCCAATAAATAAAGGACTTTGGAACTTCATCCTACCACCTGCATACAATCAAAAGCAGGGGCGGATACAGAGGGGGGGGGGGGCTAGGGAGCTGAAGCCCCCCCCCAAAAAAAGTATCTGGGTCCACCCCCGACATTGTAATTTTGGAGACCTTTTTTTTTTACTCAAGCCAAGCCCCCCCCCCCCCCCTGAATTCAAAAGCTATGCCACACATTTACAGTTAGGATTTTCGATAAGCGATTCCTTCCCCACCCTAATCATAGAAAATCTTTACTTTTTTATCCGTGTACACAATTAGCTATCTAAGCGCTGTGCAGGAAAAATAAACATGTACAAATATCCATGGGCGCCGGCAGGATTACTTTAAGGGGGGTCCATCTGGTTTTTTTGTACATTATATATAACACTTGTTAACTAGGGCTATTGAATTTATTGACAAGGTGTTGAACAAATTTGAAAAAAAACTAGGCGCCTTAAGTCATTATTCAAACAGTGAATTTAATAATATAATGTTTGTTTCCTAATCTTTTTCCGTGTATTCTCTTTCATAGCAGGAGGGTGCAAGTGTACCCCCTTGCACCCCCCTCCCCCTTCCGGCGCCCATGCAAATATCTAAATGATACGAGCAGATTTTAACTACATTAAATAAAAGTTAAATTAAGGTTCAGAAACTGAATTTTGTTTAAACCGAAAGCAGATATTTTTTCTGAAGATGTTTATAAAGATGAGATTGAAAATCAAGTGTATATGGAAACGATACTTGAAACACAGACTAGAAACGAGCTAATTAAAGGAATTGCTTATTAATCATAAACTCACAGAATCCAGTGCCGGATCTAGGGGGGGTCAAACCGGGGCGCTTGCCCCGGGCGACAATTTCAGGGGGGGGCGCCAAAATCATGTTTGAAGGAGCGGTAAATGGCAAATCCGTGTGGCGGTGACCTTTTTTTTAGCTCTACTGCCCCAAGCGGCAACCATCAGGGGGCGGCAAAATCAAAGAATAGCTCTGTACCGCCCCGGGCTGCAAATTTATGTTTGAAGGGGCGGCAATATCAAGTTTTGTCCCCGACTCGGAAAATTTGTAGATCCGCCACTGACAGAATCTATTAATATACCACAAGGGTATAGCAAAAATTTGCGACAGAAATTCAACTGAAGTAAATGCTGCATAACAAAAAGGAGATGATAAAAGTTGGTAAATAAGCATTCGGCATAAAGAAAGAAGGCGGCCGAATGCTTTGTTTGGTTCAAAGCAGACATTTTGGAATTGATTAATCAGAGGATAGTGCACAAAAACTCTCAAGAGGAAGAAGTCAACTACAGTATACGCAGACATTTTAGAATTCAGATTAACAGGAAATGTAAGACATCTAAGAAAAGTGGCTAAAAGAAAAGCGTGAAGAAAGTGAATATATCTTAGTTAGATAGAGCTTATAATAGACAAAACAGAATGCTAAAACAGGATATTTCCCGGCACTTATAACTATTCTGACAACTGATAACGTAACGTATATTGTGAAACTGTAATGAATCGACTATCGCTCGCCAAGCCTCGACTTTAGTGTCGTGGATGATCGATAACTGAATTCGCGAGTTTATTGTTTCCGAGCTGGTCGAGTCTCGCATGGCAACAATCGATTCTTGCTTTTCAATGTGTAATACGTGTCGCATGGCGGAATGAGCGGGTGTTGCAATACTTAATACACAGTCTTCTTAATGGGGTTCTAAGCACTTTTACAGGGTTTCAAAATGTTACTGCATGTCGTACTTATGAAAAATAAGAGATAGAAGTATCTTGGTTTGCTGTGTAGAAAAATTAAAACTTTTTAAAGTGTTACGAATGATATGTGCCGCTGTTCATTTTTCTTCAGCAAAAAAAAATAAAATAAATAAATAAAAAAACTGATGCTACACCTTTGTGCAAACAGGAATCACGTTGATGCATAGCAAATGAATGGGGTATTTTTGCCCCTCAAATTCGAACACTGTGCTTATTGATTCTTCCAAACAAATGAAAGGTTGCTTCGTCACATATAATCCTCTTCCATTCTTTGTTGCAGTTCGTTGCAAAAACCAATTGCTGGTGGTCGCCATCAGTTGTGAAAGCTTGAATCAGTTCTAAACGATAAGGCTTAATTGTTACGCGCTTACGTGACACTGCGAACTGCCTGGTTCCCTGCGAAGAGCCTCCTAGACTTCTCTGATCCGCTCCACGGAAGGACGTCCGTTGCTTTTTCCATTTCACAAACACCCGATTTATACAAACTGTAAATAACATTAACGAATGCAACTTTCAGAGGATGGATCTTTGCCAAATCTGTACAGAAAGGTACGTTGGAAAACAGTAACAGATCGAGTGTAATGAAATTCGAGAGTGAAGAATCTTTAGCAGCCATATTGCAAACACTGACACCTGGCGGTAAGGAAATGTAACTACTGGATGACGCAGATAAAAATGTTGAGAGTTTCTCTACCAATGTGCGAACAAACATAGTCGAATTTTTAATACTTCACATAAGATAAATTGACAAAACCGCGACAATCATTTTTAATAATACTGTTTAACAGAATAATAAAATTGTTAATTGTGACCGAGCTATGCCGGTTGGGTTCGCTCAGGTGGATGAATGACTGTTTTAAATAACATTGTAACACTGTTAATTTTGTCTTTTGATGGAATTCTAAGCTTTATACTTTAGGGTAATACTAAATTAGGTAACAGAAAGATGGCGCACATTCTTGCCGCCTACCCGAGGTAGCTACGGCGAATATTTTCGTGCAACAATCTGAAATGCAATCTCGGGATTCCTCGACTCAAGAATTCGGCTGTATGCCGATAGAATGCGCCAGCTCCGAGCCGTGCGTGCTGACTCAAACGTCTCTCTTTAATAATGTTGCCTGCAGGTTTATTTATTTGTACCCAGAGGAATTTGTCGCTCACTCTGCCAAAAACGATACTATTCGATATAGACGGAGGCATCCGACCGCGTAATATGGTAAGCGATGCATTCGATCACGCCCTTCATGGAACTACAAGCTATATTATACATTACAGAATCTCACTACGCATTACTTCAGGCGTGAGGTGAAAATTAAATGATAAACAGCAAGCAACGAAGACTATTCTCGAGAATCCTCGATAGATGGGTTAATAAGAAAATTTCCTCGCCAGCTTAAATTAAATTAAATTGCAATGGAGCTCATGCTCCGGTAGCAATTTCCCTGAACACCCATCTTCCCCCTTTTCTGCATCCACCTACATTTACCGTTTACAAATTTTAACTTTAAATTCTTTCAACGTTTTTGGCAAATTATTCATCATTTCTCTTGGTAACTTATTCCAATCCCTGACACCCTTACCTAAAAAAGAGAATCTTCATACATCCTTGTGCCTGAAATCGAGTGCCAGTTTGTGGTCATGCTCACCTTTTCCCTTCCATGCATTACTGATTTTTTTTTATCGTCGTTTAAACTAAACTGAAATTCAGACAACGCAAAAACAAGAAAAAGCAGGAGCGAACTAATACATCAAAGAGAAGTGCGACTAGTGATGTGATACCTCCTAGAGCGACGCTCGCAAACTCGGTACATGTATGGGCACTGACTTGAACGCGGCGTTTACCTCGGTAAACCTTGCTGTGGTATTCCAAAGTGTTAAAAATGTCATGAGAAGAGGAAGATAGTTCGTTTTAAGCGTCTGTGATTAGCTGTTGCAGTTATATTTTCACAAATTTTCCCGATGTGGAAGCAATTAGTGTTTCGAATGTTTGCATGGTGCTTACCATCTTAAAATTTGTAAAACTTTCGAAAAAAATTATTATTATTTCGGTTAATTTTTTGAAAAATTAATCTGTAATGCTACAAACAGCAAATAGCACCAAAAAACTAATGCACTCACAGGCAGTGCCGGCGTTAGCGGGGGGGAGGGGGGGGGTAAGCGGGTCAAATGTATCCGGGCCCGCCGGCTGATGGGGGGCCCCGATCACCGGCTGCAGGGGGCCCCAGCCCTCGAAGCAAGAATCCGCCCATTGTCGCCCGGGTAGTTTGTAGAGCTAAAAAAAAAAGGTCGCCTATTTTACCCCGGGCCCGAAATTCCTAGCGCCGGCCTTGCTCACAGGATTTTAAAACATTTTCCCCGGACGGGGATCACACGCAAGATCTTTAGTATACTGGCATGGCGCACGGATACTTACATGTAGGCTAGGCTCCATATCAAACACGTCAAATTTTATTGCTTTTAATTTAAATTTTGTCGTAAATGAGAGCCCGCCAGTAAGGTATACATCCGCCTCAATCGTTCTCCAACGTCGATTTCTACACTGAAGACCTCTCGTTATGAGTGAACAAAAAATGGTTACGTTACACTTACCGTAATTTTAATTTAATTGCGATGGAGTGTTTGTTCCTCTGGCAATTCCGCCAGGCACCTGTTACACTCGGGATAGCATTTGATAGCGAGTTCAACACAGCAGCACACATTTGACAGGTAGTATAAAAAAGTCTCAAAATCCTTCACTTGTTGGAAACAGTGATTATTGGATGTACGAGAGAAGTAAAAAAATTGGGTTATCAAACTTTGGCCATACCATTGCTAGAATATAGTAGTGTAGTATGGGACCCTTATTTTGCGTATCAAATACAGGAGTTGGAGAGGGTGCAAAAAAAGGCTGCTAGATTTGTTTCTGTAAATTATCGCAGAACACAATCAGTGACAGATATGATAAAAGACCTGGAATGGGATTCATTGCAAGACAGGAGGAGGATGAAGAGGGTCATAGGAGTGTACAAGGAGTATATTGGTGATGAGGCATGGAAAGATATTGGTGTAAGGATTAAAAGTAGTGCATGGAAGGGAAAAGATGACCATGACCACAAGCTGGCACTCGATTTCAGGCACAAGGGTGTAGGAACATTCTCTTTCATAGGTAAGGGTGTAAGGGATTGGAATAAGTTACCGAGGGAAATGATGAATAATTTACCAAACACAGTGAAACAATTTAAAGTTGAAACTTGTAGAGGGCAAAAGTATGTGAGTACAGGAAAGGGGGGAAGTTGGATGTGTAGGGAAATAGCTACCGGAGCGCACGCTCCATCGCAATTTAATTAAATTAAAAATAAATTAAAATAAATTATTTTGGTATCTTAAATCCTTCGAGTGTAAATTTTCCCACCTACTTACTTTTACCCTTTACGAATTGTACTTTTATATTCTTTCCGTGTTTCTCGTAAACTTTTCAACCCTTCCGGCAGCAATTGACTCCAATGATAAATTCCCGCGTTGAGTATTGCTTAATATATATGTTCATGACGGAGATACTTTTCAAAATAAAAAGTGAAATGAGCAAATCGAAAACGTATGCGTTATTTATATGGGATTTTTCGATTTTTACCAAATGTCTGAGCAGTTTGTATGAGGCCAAAAAGCCATATAATGGTATGTACCTGGTATGACATTGTTCGGCCGCTAGTTGGCAGGGTTTTCGATTCGTCGGCTCTGTGCGCTCCTTGTCGTGGCTGAGCCGGTAGTCCTACCGGGTACAGGAGACCTACAGTTCAGCGTGGAATCCGAACCACGGAAGCGTTCTGGCGTGCTTTACATCACACAAGAAGCTGTGCCAGAGGTGAAGGTCGGGCTAGAAGACCGACGTTTACGATCTCTACTCAGACGCCTTAGCCACTGAGCTACCTGACCGCTTTTGTATGAGGTAATGAGCCGCGGCTTGACAAAAATCGAAATCGCGATAGACAAGTATCGAAGTGTGAACGTAGCTTAATATCGTGAGGGACCCAGCAACAAGACCCCTGAAGGAATAATCAGCCTCGCACTGTGGCCGGGGCAACACGTTGGTGAACTGACCTTTCGACCATGTCGCACATTTGTGTCATTGGATTCATGTCTAGGTGACTAAATCATTCACTGGAACTGTAAAAAACCAGTCGGGAATGGTTTTTGTCCCGTGACTTGGCGCATTATCGTCCTGGATAAGTCCGTCGTTGCTTGGGAACACGAAGGCCAGGTACTGATACAGAATTTCACTTCATTCGTGTTCTGTTTCACCGAGTATAGTGGGTGAGCGGTAACGCTCTGGCCTCGCATTCGGGAGGACACGGGTTCGAATCCCCGTCCAGGCATCCTCACTTGAGTTTCCTGGGATTTCCCCAAATCAGTCCACGCGAATGCCGCGACGGTTCCTCCAAACCCCGTGACCGAATTCCTTCCCGTTCCTCGTCCCCAGTCCTGTTCCACGCCTCTAATGACCGCGATGTCGACGAGGCGTAAAGTCGTAAAAAAAAGGTTCTGCTTCATTTTCTATTTTTATTTGAATATTTTTGTAACATAAATATTTATTTCTCCTGTTCTACGAAAATTTTAAAACCGTCTATCGATACCGAATATTTCTTCTAACGAGAGTGGTGGTGTAACGGTTAGCGTTCTCGCCTCGCATTCGGGAGGACGCATGTTCGAATCCCCGTCCGGGCATCCAGATTTGGGTTTTCCATGGTCTCCCAAATCAATCCAGGCAAATGCAGGGATGGTTCCTTCAAAAGGTCATTGCCGAATTCCTTCCCATTCCTTGCCCCCGATGCTTTCCCGTCTCTAAAGACTTCGCTGTTAAGAGACGTTAAGCAGTTAAAAAAAAAAAAAAAAAAAACTATAAAATTTGTAATGTATATGTTTAACTGTCTGAATTTCTGTAGGGAACGAACAAATAAATTTTCTCTGTTATAAGTATAGACTCAACTAATCAAGCGGGTAATGAAGAAAATGACCTGCTACTACAGTGAGCATAAACTACTTGAACAGGTTTTTCATTAAAGGCTTCGGCAGCAGATGCGTGCGAGCAAATGGAAAATGCGTGCAGTGAGTTAACACACTGTCGAGTATGGAGATGGCCATTACTCTAAGTTGTAATAATGAAATAAATTTACAGAAATCTGGGCTGAGGGAAGGTATGTCGCAGTTACCCGAGGCACCACCGCTTATTCCCCGGGCCAACAACTCCTTAGAGTGACCGCTACATTTTTTTTTTTTTTTTAATTACGTATTTCACTGCATCTGACTGATAGAACAATGACCAAATGAAGGTTGTTTTCATACTCTAGAACAAATAACCGGGTGCAAAGTTGGAAGTGGTTTCTTCAATTCGGTGCTAGATGTCGTCTATAATCGTTATTTTGGAATGGTGATTATCGCCCTGGGTCGGCCTTGTTGGCAGCAGTTTCTAGACCACTCGAGGCTTTCTCGATGAAGGAAGTTGTGTTGTTCCCGTGTCTGTCATGGCTGATTCTTTCCGTTTCCTTGCCGCTATCTCGAGAGGCCATCATCCACTCTCACAGCCAAGATGGAAGCCATCACACCCAGCATTCCTTCCACTCCCACTCTCAGGTAAACAGCGGATTTAGCTCTGCTCCACATTAACAACACCAAACAGAGGAACACACATCCAGACTCGGAGAAAATTAAACCAAACACGTTAATTTTAAAATATATTTTTACTCTTTAAGAAGTAAACCTAGAGATGATGGTTGAGCAGGCATTCCGTTAGAAGTAAAAGAAAATATTGCAAAAAGAGGAACATTTTACTTCAAATATTGGTTTAGGGCACTGAATAAAAAGTTTCTGAAGCAGTCCTTTATATGGTGACGCACCATGGACTTTAGAAATACGGGGAGAAGGAAGTCGAAAAAAATTAAATGTTGTACTGTGGAAGGATGCTGAAAATCAAGTGGATACATAAAGTACGAAATTATTACTTCTTCGGTGGTTTACTTACTATATTGATTAATTAAAAATTCCACCAAAAAGGTTATGTTGAAGATTGGTTTATTCTTTTCAAAACAAAGTCAGCGATATTCACATGCATAGATACAATACAGAGATGCATTTCTGTACAGTCGCAAAGATAATCTCTGTGAACTCAACTTGGAAAACTAACTGGATGAATGAATGAAATTCTCTGTAAAACTGAATACTGACTGAATGATGTCAACTAACTAACTAACTGCTCTGTCCAGCCGATCTGTTTATATAGTCCCTATCGAAATTACGAGAATTCTTCAAAAGCATTCGCCCGATATTTCTCGTACATTAACAATCACTCAAACAATCAAACATATTAAAAACAATCGGAATTAGTACAAAATTACTTAACAACATTACAAAATGATCAGAAATGGTAATTAGAGATACTTAAATACAAAAGTATTTACAGAAATCCTGTCAAACTGAAGAAAATTGTCCTGTAGACATCGTAACTTACATTAATACATGGAATTACAAACATTTAAGAAATTCTCTTGCACCATTTGGTTCTTAAACATATTAAATGGACTTTAAATAATTTTCTTACATAAAACAAAGTCTATATACACTGATTTACAAGAAATTACAAAACAAACATACCAGATCATATTCAAGCAAACTTTAGCTCATTACAAATACTTCATACAGTACAATACTATTCAAAATTCAGGTATGAGGGCTGTTACAAAATGAAGGTGTTTTACAAATGATGGACGACGAAAGAAGTTTGTTGAGGAGTGTGACAGAAAGAAGAGACAGGCTGGTAGGTCATATTTTGAGACATGCTGGATTGGTTAATTTGTTAGTGGAGGGAACAGTCGAAGGTGAGAACTGCAGAGGAAGACAGAGATTAGAATATATGAAGCAGATAATGGAGGACTTGAGGGGTGTGTTGAGATGAAAATGCTAGCTGAAGAGGAGCTGAGGTGAAAGATTTCATCAAACCAGTACTGCCCAGTGGCCATCATTGTACGAGTATTAAATATGAAATCATCTGAAATGCACAAAATAAAATATTTACAGCAAAACTTAGTTTTATTTTATTGTAGTTCTTTCACTAACACTATTTTTTAATTTTTTTTATTGAATACTGAGCGTTAGGCTAATATTATGGACAACTGAACAGTATTGAAGTTTTAACTTAATTTAATTGCGACGTAGCGCACGCTCCGGTGGCAATTATCTACACACACATTATTCCTCCTGTCCTGTACCCACCTATTTTAGTACTCTGCAAATTTCAACTTCAAATTGTTTCACCGTGACTGGTAAATCATTCATCATTTCTCTTGGTAACTTATTCCAATCCCTGACACCCTTTGCTAAAAAAGAGAATCTTCCTACACCCTTGTGCCTGAAATCGAGTGCCAGCTTGTGGTCATGGTCATCTTTTCCCTTCCATGCACTACTTTTAATTCTTACACCAATACCTTGCCACACCTCATCACCAATATACTCATTGTACACTCCCATCACCCTCTTTACCCTCCTCCTATCTTCCAGCTATCTTATCGTATCGGTTACTGATTGTGTTCTGCGGTAATTTCCAGAAACAAATCTAGCAGCCCTACTTTGCACCCTCTCCAATTCCTGTATTTGATACGTAAAATGTGGGTGCCATGCTACACTACCATATTCAACAAATGGTCTGACCAAAGTTTTGTAACCCAATTCCTTTACTTCTCTCGTACATCCCCTCATTACCCTCTCCAACAAGTGAAGGATTTTGAAACCTTTTCCTACCACCTGTCCAATATGTGCTTTGAGGTTTTTATCAAATGTAATGCCAAGATAGTTATATTTCGAGTCTTCAACAAACAATTCTTTCCCCACCTTTTAATCATAATCAACCTTTAGTTTTTTATCTGTATAGCTAATAAGCTGACTCTTCTTTGCATTCATCTTCATCCCATGTTTACCAACCCAACAAGATATCCTGTCCAGATCACCCCGCAGCTGTTCACAGACCTTTACCGTTTTAATCCTTTATACAGCATTATGTCGTCTGCAAACAATCTAATTCAGATAGTAAACAATCAACAGAATGATTCATCATCATCATAAAGAACAGTAACGGTCCTAGTACGCTACCCTGTGGCACTCCCATGTTTAACGATGAGTTCGTTGAGTATGTAGAGGGGAGATTGTTTACTTGCAGGGCGTTGTTCAGACAGAGTGACTGTAGCAGGAGTTAGTCCTTATATGCAGGTCGGCGGAAGCGCTTTGCGTTTGAACGTCTGCCAGGAACTCTTGCTGCGGGGTAGAGCTACCAGGCAGACAAGTCACACCTCTGAATGTCCTCCAGATCGCACAGGCGAAACTCTCAACCGGAGTAATAGGCTTGCCGTCCATCGGTTCCACTCGCGGTTCTGCTGCGAATTGTCTGCAAAAGATACTCGACAATGCAGAACGGAAAATCCTTACAGGTGCTCAGCACAATACTGGTTGCCTGCGCTGATATAATTAACGTACGCTCAAGACACTGAGTTAGCAGAAACAGATTACTAGCGATGTCAAGGCCAAGATCTAGAACAAAGCTTTTGAGTGCGCTATGATGAAACTTTCATGGAGTCCACTCGAGGAGAAGTAGGGCCCTCGACAAAGAACAGAAGAAAGAAGACTGTCCTTGTGGGACGACGTGCTTCCGATACCTTCAAACTTCAGGTCTCAAAAAAAAAAAAAAGCTAGCCGCTGGGAGGGATCTTTCATATGAGAAATGAAGGCTTTGAACAGGAGTATAGAGGTGCGGGAGTGCGATGGAAAAGGGGGCTACACACACGACGACAGGAGCGACAGCGGGTCACAGCTGAGACGGGATCCGTGTTCTCAGCCAACGACAAAGGGATGAAGCAGCTAGTTCCTGCAAACAGTCCAGACACGTCAATTATCCGAAACGGCGATTATCCCAACAGCCTTTTTAATTTTTACGATTTGTGTACTATTTTACAAAAGCATCAACTTTGTTTCTATTTACAGTATAGCACACCTTTGCTCATGTTTTGTTCGGAAATTCCTCTGACAAAGAACTAGGTACAACGGGTTTTACACCTTGCGTCATCCTCGCGACGAACCACACACACTGGCTGCGATGCTAAATGTTTGCAGTAACCGCGACGCCACAGCAATAAGAAATCTGTTCGCATTCGTAAGGACGCCGGTTCCAATCCCCTTCCGGGCGTCCAGATTTCTCCAAATGCCGGAGTGCTTCCTTCAGAAAGGCCATGGCGAAATTCGTTCCCGTTTCTTACTCCAGGCCCATCCCGCCTCTAATGACCTGGACGTCGACGGGGCGTAAAGCCATAAGTAAAAAAAAAAAAAATAGAAATCTGCAAACGGGCGAGTTCGTCGTGCGCGTTTGTTATTGATTTGCTGTGTTGGCGAGTTCCAGCGCAACACAGTTACCTATAATGATGTTTTATTTACATTGCGCGTTATGCATTTTTGCGATGGCGCATTTAAAGACACCTTCAAAACGTAAGTTTAGATAATTATTCCACATCAACTTAATTACAAATTTTGATGCAGTACAACACTCGACAATTTTATTTCCAGGAAAACTCCATAAGGTTTTCTTATATATAGCAGAAACAAACACAAGCACATTAAAATGTATTTTATATTGCGTTTGAAAATCGGAATTAGTTCTTGAAACGCGTAACGCACAATGTAAACAAAACATCATTAAAGGTAACTGTGTGGCAGTGGATTATTTTGTTATATAATTGAAAACAGTTACAGACTTTCATAAGTCCATTTTTATGGACAAAGTGAAGAGTTCTGTTGACAGTAGTATCTTATACCAACAATTAGACGGCTACAATAGCATATTGTTCATCTTCTAAAAGGAACCATATCTGTTTCCAACACGAAACAGAAGAAAATAACAGACTTCCTTTGCTTGGGATATGTTAAATTATAACGTACCTAACAAGGACGTATCCAGGGTCAGAACTGAAAAGGGGGTGGGGGGCAAGATTTGAACTACGTGGGGCAACTCGTGTTGGTTTAGAGGAAATGGGGTGGAGGCAGTGGCGTAGCTAGGTCAACAAGGGCCCCGGTGCAAAAAATTTATTTTGGGCCCTCAGGACAGACGGGCGACCTTTTTTTTTGCCTTGTGTGCTGGTAGGGGCCCCCTGAACTGAGGATGAGGGCCCTTGAATTATTACTTAGGGGCCCCTGAGTAGTGGTTGGGGCCCCCTGAGCACAGCGAGGGCCGTTAGTGAGGGGCTCTTATATCTTGTACTCTCAGGGGCCCCTTAGACGACGGTAGAGCTAAAAAAAAAAAAAAAGGTCGCCAGTTTGCCGTGAAGGCTCGTGGGGCCCTCTTAACTGCGCTTGAGGACCCCTAGAGATGCTCTTTGGGGCCCCTTGAGGTATGCTTGGGGGCCCCCTGAGCGTGAGGGCCCCGGTGCACTGCACCGCCTAGCCCCATAGTAGCTACGCCCCTGGGTGGAGGACTGAAACATGGCCATTTATTATAAAATGAAACTCAAACCTATCGAGGAAACTATTTTTATTATTGATTGACGTGGTAATCAAATCACTTAATCTAAGGACCTACTATGTAGTTAATTAATATAGTAACTCAATTATAGTTTTTTATATAAACATTAATCGTCTCGAATTCTCTGAAAATTTTTCAATAACTTTGTTTGTCAATATCTGACACTGTTCTTTCATGAAATTTCGATGCACACTCATCAGGCATAATCGAGTCAGTCTTTCCTCCCCCGCAGTGCTCCTGCGCCAGTTCTTCCCTGGGTGGTCGCCGTGGATGGTGTCAGCCCCCCAAGTCACGCCCCCCTCCCCCAGGGCAGCAGTCAGGGTGACTGAGACTAGTGTTGCAAATTGGAAAAAAAAATTCAGCTTTGTGAAAAAAAAACATGAAAAAATCTAGCACCCTTGTTTTTTTTCATTTTTTTTCATTTTTTTCCAGAAAACAGTATATTTGATAAATTATAGTTTTATTTACGGAACTTACATTTTACGTGTGTGTTTTAAATCTTACTGAATCATATAATGTCTTAAATAATGATTCATAAATGTATGTATATAGGTAACATAATTTTATTCATCCTCTATGTCAGTACCACATTCACTAGTACCAGCACTACCAACACTAGTTCGGTCGGTGTCGGAATTTTCTGTTTCTTCTTCTGTCTCCTCTAGATCCATAACTTCAGAAACAGTTACATTTTCTTTCACTGGTTGTTCTTGTATTGTACGCAAAAGATTTTGAGATTGCAGTTTTAATTTGTGAGCAAAGTACACACTGTGCATAAATACTGCGCCGATAATTCTGTGTTACGGTCTTTTAAGTTTGAATTTAAATCTATTATCATACAAAATAGGCGCTTTATTTCTTTTTCAATCGTTGATTTTCGCCAACGGTTGCAAGGAAACGATTCATAATTACTGACAATTTAATGACTCAGTATCACTATACGCTGAAAGTTTAACAAGTATATGAGTATAAGGAAAGCACAATAAGTAATAAAAAAAAGAGGCAAAAAACCGTAGATAAATTTAAAATTCTTAATTTTTTTGAAAAGATCCGTTGGTCTACAGATAAATTCGCAGGGCTGGCAGCACTAGTTCAAATAGCGAGTATCAATCGAAACAACGGGGAACGGGGATTCCTTCCCGCGCAACCTAGCCCCTTCGGGAAATCCCCTTTCGTAAAAGAAAACTTCAGTCAATGTTGCCAATATTTTCGTAATTTTCTTTTCTACTGAACCAGAAAAATATGGTAGATTTAAAAATTAAGATAAGTACTTAGTATAAACTCTAAAACAGTCATATTAAACGATAAATGTCTTAGAGATTTGAGATTTAGTAGTTATGAAAAAAAACGTGTCCCAGAAAAAAAACGTATTTTTTTCATAGTTTTTTTTCATGTTTTTCAAGTTAGGAAAAAAAACGTTTTTTTTTACAACACTAATCGTGCGCCACCACCTCTGCTACCCTGGCGACCCAGTTTCGCTGGTCGAAATTTCTTCCGCCGTCGAGACTGGAACCATAAACACAGTTTGTTCTTTTAATTTATTTTTAGTTGTCCGTTTGAGAGACCGTTGCACCACTCACATATTACATCAATGTTATCAGATAGCGCATGAGTGTTTTGCTAGATGTTGATCTGGGCGTCACATAACAAGGTTATCACAAGCAGATATATTTGTAGAGAGCACAGTCGCTACACATGTTGGTAACAGTAGGGCTACTTGCAGAGATATGGTTCTGTTTTTTCACTGATAGCGTATTCAGTACCTTTGAAAAAGATATGATATAAACCTGACACCACTTGCATATTAACATCACATAATGGAGAGTCCAACAACTTTATTGTATGAAGATAGCTGGGGAAAGCACCCTGCCGTAATATCGTTCTGATGATGTACGTCACATTTTGTGTTTTTGCACAGTGTTCTTAGAACCAGGCGCATGCATGGTCACGGTAATACAGCGAGCGAACGTACAGTACTCCTTCGGGAAAATTCGACGAACCGTCGCCTTGTGGACTAAGAAAGATTTTTAGTTTTTGAAGTGAAAACTTCTTTAGGCGCGTTGGTCGATTTTTGAATGGGGAAAATCTTAAGAGTTCGCATTACCGACATGCTGATGTTGGTGTCTGGAGGCTCAGTAGTTTAGGTGTCTGACGCGAACGAAAGGTCCCCGGCTCGAATCCAAGTCTCGGCGGGTATCTTCATTGGCACTCAACCCGACCTTCACCTCTAGCACGGCTTGCTGTGTAATGCGAAGTACGCCAGAACGCTTCACGTTAAACTGTCGGTCCCCTGAACCTGATAGTTCTACCGGGTTAGGTTAAAGCGGCTACGACAGGGCGGAATGCACAGCGAATAGAAATCCTGTTATATATGTATAGTATAATACGCGCAGCTACAATGTTAGCTACTTTTCCAGAATTATTCTAGTGGCCTTTTCACGCTGCTTGTCTTTGATTCACGGGGCAGTCCTTTCGCATGTTGCTTCACGCTGCACCTTATCTCTTAAGCTTAATTAATTATTATGTGCGTGACGTATGTGGCATGTTTTTTGTTAGCCGGACCGGAATTTCTTTGCCCTGGGAACGTGGACATTCTTGGGCCACCTTGTCTTATTGCATTCCGCGCCTGTGCCGCTTACTTTTAAACGGCGATATTTCCCTTAGTCTCAGATCCACATTCTTCACCGTCGCCATATCTTACTCGGTTCAGTGGTCATCATTCACTGGTTTCCAGTTACGATAAAGATTAATTTCGGCTCAGAATGAGAAAGGACTTACAACAGAAACACCTCAGGCATACGAGGACGATCAAACCCGACACGGCACAACGCTATCAAAATTTCGGATGTAAAACACCGAGACACAAGAATTGTTCATGATCCAGTAGCTGTTACCCGCAAGTTCGTACGACTCGACTAAGAGCTTTCTTGCTAGAACTAGAATAAGCCCGCGGCAGTTTTTTACGTATCGCCACGTTCTAGAATAGTTCCAGTTTCTAGGATCAAAGATTATGACAGGTTGACCTATTCCGACCAAATACGAAGTTGACCTGTGTTTCACCCTTAAGCTGAAGTATTAACAGACGTGGCTATTAAACAGGGACAGGGACCATCGCACTATAGTATAAATGTTTCGAAGGTCGTAGACTCGAACCTGCTGAAATACAAACTTGATTTCTATTTGACCCTAAAAGATCACTCTGCAAAATTTGGAGAATTCCTGTTTGCTTCGAAAACATCACGTTGTTTTTTACTGAGGCTGGGCATTCATAATATAATCTTTGGCCATAGTATCAGTAACGGCCAGAGAACTTAATACAGTTTCCAGATTATTAATTAGTTACTTCGAAGAAATGAATTGTCAGAATAATCGATTCGCATTTGGAATGACGTGCACTTTAAATATACTAATAACTCAAGTAAGCGAACATGAACAAAGACCAATAACAAAAGTGATCAGTAAAATACCTAAAAAGCAAATAAATCGTAATGTATAAACTTTGGTCAAACAACAACATTAGCGAAATTTTTAATTAAATCGAAATTTACCCAAAGCCGGAATGACAATTGGCATTCGCGGATACAGCAGAGACCATGAGTAATTTAAGTTTTTTAAAGATTTTTTAAAATTTTTCTTTCACTCGTAACACGTTACTTAAAAGCATTTCCACGTTCTTTCAGCCATAAAGTTTATAGATATTTTTTAAACTATGAAATACTTAGAAAAGCAAACTTAATGAATGTATTATGGCTATTAAATTGTGGAAGCAACCACGAATGTCTTCTAATGATATCTCTGGTGGCTGTTAATTTGCGACCGAAGGCTGACACGTGACACCGTTCTCCAGCCAATAGCTGTCGAGGTGAGTGAGTGAGCTTAGGAATTATATAGCAGATTAGATAAACACAGCTGCGAATCACGTAAAAGGTGTCCCAAATACACGGAGTTGTGTTAATATGACGGGGAAGCGTTCACCATGCCATTCCACATTGAACCTGTCTCATGAAGAAAACATATTTGCAACATGTTTAAAAACAGAAACAAACTGAGAGGGGGGGGGGGTTGCGGTACAACTGTAGGAGACTGCCTGTCATAGTTCCTTGTATAGATTTTTGTTTGTGGTTTAAAATTATGTCAATATCCCCGAAAATTTGTGTCAGTACATGAAATTTATAGCAGATCATACACAAACTGACAGAGAGATAAGCAAAGCCTGACCAACCTATATAACATTACACACGATTTCAGTCTGTCTGTTACAGTTCGTTCACTTTTCAAAATTACGTAAAAAATGCTATTTATCCAAAAAAGAAGTGTCCTGTGTGCTTCCTAATGATACGTAGTATTTGATAGTCAACTTCATTGAGAGCGGTTTTGCCGTTTAGTCGTGCCTAACTGATCCTGCAGAAGAGGGCCACTCCTCTCCCATTGCTACTACCTAGCAGCAGAACCCTACACGCTAACCACCCTACATATATATGAGACGCTTCCGTACTTGATTCTGGGAACAGGTCAGACTTACATTATCCCCGTATTTCCCCTATGACCAGTTATCAGCTGCCACCCATCCCTCCGACCCTCCTCACTAAAACAACGTCTCTACATTCTGCCTCTATAGGCTGAGCCACCACCGACTGAGACTCCTCAGGTCGCGCGTCCACAGGCTAGGCCTCCACAAGCTGAGCCTCCACAGGCTGAGCCTCCACAGGCTGAGCCTCCACCGGCGCAGCTCCCATAGGCCTTTTCTCTTCAGGCTGAGCTTCCACATGCCGAGCCCCCACAGGCAAAGTATCCACTGATAGAGCCTCCACAGGCTGAGCCTCCACATGCCGAGCCTCCACAGGATAAGTGTACACAGGGCGAGCCTCCACAGGCTGAACCTCTACAGGCAAAGCCTCCACATGCGCAGCTCCCATAGGCCTTTTCTTTCCAGGCTGAGCCTCCACATGCCGAGCCTCCACAGGCTAAGTGTATACAGGGCGAGCCTCTACAGGCTGAACCTCTACAGGCTAAGCCCCCCACAGGCCGAGCCTCCACAGGTCAATCCTGAAGGCACCTGCCTCTTTCACGCAACTCCCTGATCGTTTCGTCTTTCTCCTTTATAATTTCGCCAGTCTCCCTGATCGTTGAACCCTAATACAAAGCGGAAAAGACCATGGGAGAGGTACATTTATTTCCCATATTCCCTCTCCGCTACATGCCCACTGAAATCGCTTCGTACACCAACTACAAACTAACCACTCACCACGTACCTGCGACATACGTCATACTTTTCACTCATGGTTTTTCCTTAATAAAATGTATTCTATGTCCTTGACGCTTTTTATATACAAAACTAGATTAAAACTTTATTCCTCAAAGTAAATTTGCTAATAAATTCAACTGAGCAGGACACATTGGGCGAGTGGTAGGGAAAGTTTTCAAAAACTTTCATTCACTGGAGAGGGTGATGAGGACTTGTACCAGAGGGAACTGGGTTACCCAAGTTCGGTCAGAGCATTTCCTGAATGTGATGATGTAGTACGGGAACCACGTTTTGGGTTTCAATACGGGAGTTGATGGACGTAGAAAGGAGAGAGAGCTAGATTTGTTTGTGGAAATTGCAGTCAGTAACCGATATGATAAATGAGTTGGATTAGGGTCGTGGAAGATAAGAGGATGGTGAAGAGAGTGCTGAGAATGTGCGGGGCATATGTAGGAAGGATACTGGTCGAAGAATTGGGAGAAGTGCACGAAAGGGAAGGGATGACCATGACCACAAGCTGGCACTCGATTGCATGCATAGCGGAGTGGAAAAATTTTCTTCTGTACGTAAGACCATCAAGTATTGGAATAAATTACCAACGAAAGCGATGAATAATTATTCAAAAACGCTGAAAGAATTTGAAATTAAATTTCGCAAGGGGGAACTGAAACTCAAAAGATACGTTCACTATTTGTTGTATCAATCGGTTATAAATGAATCACTCTTTTGTTTGGTTGTTAAGATTTGATAGTCAGTGAATTGTATACACAAAATAGCAGATACAGTTTATTGAAAGTGAATGCATTTACTGTTTACACACAATATGTGATGTGTGACTGCAACCATCTTAATTTTTTTGTTTATTATTTCCAGTTACACCAAAATATTGTTTCAAAAGACAACACACAGAGCTTTTTCGTTAATAGGTAGAGCATTTGGCTTCTGTAATCCAGCTTTTTGAAGCTTTTGCCCCTGAGACACACTAAAAGTCGTTTACGAGGTGACTTTCAGTGGCAGCTCCTGCCAACCCCTAAAGACGTCGCTACCCAAGCGCCTGAAGTGGCAACAGAAATGATTGGATAGTGTTATCAATTACAAATGGCTTCGTTTCACGAACCGACATCGATCCGTAGCCTAACTGAAGCAGCATATTTGTCTGAGTTTTACGTAAACTACAGTACATCGCTTGTAACGTCAAGATAGGTCTCTTACATAGGTGAGTCTGGCTGAGACAAGTGAAGTTTGACGGTGTGACCCGTGAATATCATTACAAGATGAAGCAAGCGTCATGAGCTTTACGCTGTTATCTAGTCATTGATAATAGGAGTGGAATGTAGTATGTTGTTACTGTTGCATATTAATAATAATAATAATGTGGAAATGGTGAAAGGTCGTAAGTTTTAGTATGATCATCCAACAGACAAATCTTCATCAAAACAGTCGTACTAAGTTTTCGTTTGAATGTGGTGTGAGTGTCCAAGAAGAACAACATCAGTATGCTACGATTTGCTGACGACATTGTCTTGTCAGCAGAACAGGCTGAGGACACTGAGAAGTTACGGAAAGGCATAAACAAAATGCTGAGAGAAGAATTTGAACTAAATATAAATCAAAGCAGAAAAAAGTCTTGAAATGCAGCGCAAATTATATCAATAACAGCAGATTAAATATAAAAATACATTCAGATGTAATAGGGGAAGTGAGTTGTGTTTACATAGTAAGTAAAATCACAACTGATGCCAGAAGCAGGAATGATGTTAAAAACAGAATAGCACTAGCAAAAAGAGCCTTCTTAGAAAAAAAATAGTCTTTTAGTTTAAAATAATAGATTATAATTAAGAAATAACTTTTTAAAACTCTTTGTGTTGAGCACAGCGCTTTATGCTAGAGAAGAATGGACTTTTGAAGGTCAGAAAGAAGTAAACATGAAGCATTTGAAATGTGATGTCACACAAGGATGCCGAAAATTAAGAGGACAGAGAAAGTACGAAATGAATGTGTTTTAGAAATCATGGACGACGAAAGGAATTTGTGGAAGAGTCTTACAGAAAGAAGAGAGAGAATGGTGGGTCGTACAACTGTTTAACTCGATAGCAGGGGAGATAAAGATTAAAATATATGAAGCAGAGGACAAAAATTATAATGAAGAGGTTAGTGTAATATAGGAAGAGACGGAGGATTGCCTCAAACGGATGTAGGTGTGTATGCACTGCGAAAACGTGTTTGTAATTTAGTCAACTTTAGATCCCTACCACGCAGTCAAGAAGTCAATGGTGGACTCAGCCACGGTTACTGCGCGTTAGCGACCACGGCTATGGGGAGGGAATCGGTTTATTGCGCTTATAAATATACCTCTTCTGATACAATACAGTGAAGACTGCTCAATTAGAGAAAATCTTAAGAGAGCCGTTCTGACAAGTTCTGTCTTGCAGTGTCCGAAGTTGCTGATAGGACAATTGCATGGAGAGGACGATGAACCTGCTGAGCGTCAAACAATTTTAATACTTCCACCGACTAAACGACAGCTGAAGCATTTCTGTTTACTCTTTGTAATACTGTCACTGGAGGACTAGCCGTGCTCTAAACCAGAGACAGCCAAACTGTTTGGATCTGTACAGCACATCGTCAGTTATTATTTTTTTCCTAATATCAAATTTTCCTGAACTATATTACGTCAAATATGTTTCTCATAACCTAACTTCGATAGAACTTTTCTGTAGTATGGACTGCTGAAAAAAAAGTACTGTAATTGCAAATTTTATTCAGACCCTCATTGAAACTATCAACAAGTAAATCTTATTTTTATGTTTATTACAAAAAATATAACACAATAACATTTTGATACCTACAAAATATAAGTACCTACCCAGTCTTTTCGATTTTTTATCGCATTTTTTCCTTAAAAAAATACAATATCGTTAGTTTACCTCTCATCGAGGCATCATCAGCGACGAATCTGTGTTACAGTTTTTATCCTATTATTACATAATTATGGGCATGAGATATTCTATAGCTAAAAGTTACTTACTATTTACATTTATTACTCTGGTATGCAGCTGCGCATCTCCGTTTTCATATACAACGCATGTTTTGCCTGTATCATATTTACAATATTGTTTTTTATCATCAACAATATTGTAAATATGATACAGGCAAAACACTGCGTTGTATATGAAAACGGAGATGCGCAGCTGCATACCAGAGTAATAAACGTAAATAGTAAGTAACTTTTAGCTACAGAATATCTCATGCCCATAATTATGTAATAACAGGATAAAACTGTATATAAAAACTGTAACACAGATTCGTCGCTGATGATGCCTCGATGAGAGGTGAAACGCGTACGACGCAGCAATAAATAAACTAAACAGTTGCATTGGCGTGTTCTTTCAACTAGTAATTAAAAAGTTGAAATTTCTTCACGACACGCCGCAACTGAACTGTCTATGACTGTGGCTGAACCCAATCATTTTTTCGTCATTGACTTGGGCCCCCTGCAAGTCGAAATGAATGTTTTGAGAATCATTTGTCTGAATCATAGGCTTACAACCTTTTTATTCTTACCGCCCGTTTTTTTTTCTAAAAAAAAATTACCACCCACTTCACAGAAAAAAACATACCGACTCCCGCTCTTGCAATAAACACTGCAGCTCACAGTGCTCCAACTTGTTTTGGCTCTTAACCTATTTTTTGAAACAGTGACTCCATGTCGCCCCCGTCTTATGTGGGATGTACAGTATGATATATAGAAAAACAAGGATACATTTCTCAAATTACTTTGTTAAAACATATTAACGATTTTGGTGTATTATTCGCAGTTTGGTTAACAGATACATATTACAATATTATTAAGTAGATGGCTGTGCTCGGTGTAATTACACTAATTTTTTTGATTTTGATGCCTTTTTTTGTCATCAGGAATTCTAAGTCTCAGCATTGAACTATTGACAGTTTATTTATTTTCGTAGCTAATAAATTGTTGAGTAATTACTCTAAATCCTGTTTTGGCTACACTTGATGATGGGAATGCAATTGTCAACTTGTTTGCTGCAGCCCTTCAAGCCGGTTGTTCCTCAGCGACTCCTAAACGCCCCCACTTCAGAGCCCACCAGAGGGCGGTACCACTGCACTAAGCGACCGAGAAACATAGAGCGGCCGATTTTCGCGGAGCGTTATTTGCGATTCAAACCGTAGATCAGACGCGCGCCATTCTGTGAAGGGCGCTTTTCTTTTCTTTCTATGATCCATTTCAGTACAAGACATTAGCTATGGTTTCTAGTCATAATAATAATTAATTATTTAAACTGCAATGGAGCGCACGCTCCGGTGGCAATTTACAAATTTTAACTTTAAATTCTTTAAACGTTTTCGGTAAGTTATTCATCATTTCCCTTGGTAACTCATTCCAATCCCTGACACCCTTACCTAAAAAAGACCATTTTCCCACACCCTTGTGCCTGAAATTGAGTGCCAGCTTGTGGTCATGGTCATCTTTTCCCTTCCATGAACTACTTTTCATACCTACTCCAATATCTTTCCATGCCTCATCGCCAGTATACGCCCTATACACCCCTAGGACCCATCTTAAACATCTGAACTAATTCGTTTAGCTAGTAGGATGTTTTTGATTGTGATTTGTTGTCTGCCATTGCAACCAAACTGTTAAAAAAATTATGGTATTATTTTGAATAGAGTAAGTTTCTTGCATCAGGAATTAACTGCGTTAATAGGTGTGATAATAAACACACAGGAGAGGGGGGGGGAGAGGTTCCAGAACCCTTCTGTTCTTGGAGACATTGATGAGAGCATGTACTAATCAAGTAAGGGAATTGAGTTACAAAATCTTAAATTAATTTAATTTAATTTCCTTGGAGAGCCCCAATTTTCACCCCTTCTTGTACCCGACTACTTTTGCCCTCTACGGATTTTAATTTTAAATTCTTTCAGCGTTTTCGGTAAATTATTCATCACTTCTCTTGGTAACTTATTCCAATCCCTAACACCCTTACCTATAAAATAAAATCTTCCCACACCCTTGTGCCTGAAATCGAGTGCCAGCTTGTGGTCATGGTCATCTTTCCCCTTCCACACACCTCTCATAATTCTTCCAACAATGCCCTTCGAAAACTCATCGACAATAAACGACTTCTACATCCCCAACACTCTCTTCACTCTCCTCATGTCTTCAAACGAATCCCATTCCAGCTTCCTAATGACATCAGGTACTGATTGTGTTCTGCACTGATTTCCAGATCTCGTTCAGACAATAGCTTGAATTCGGTAGTGTAGTGTGGGACCCACTTTTGGCTATCAGGTACAGGAGTGGGAGGGGTGCAGAGGAGGGGAGGTAAATTTATTTCTGGAAATTACTGCTCAACACGATCTGACACTGATACGAGAAGGAACAGTGTTGAGGGTCAATTGACGATACGAGGAGGGTGAAGAGAGTGCGGGGGATGTACAAGACGAATATTAGCAGTGAGGCTAGGGTGGATGTTCAGGGGTAGAGCATAAAAATGAAGAGATAGGGATAACCAACTAGTGTTTGGTCTCAGGCATAAGTTTTCTTTCGTTGATAATGCAGTCATCTACTGGAATAAATTACATCGGACAATGCTGAAGAATTTGCCGGAAACACTGAAAGAATTTAAAATTCGCAAGGGACAAAAAATAGGTGGATGTTCAAATTGTACCCAAAGAATTGAAGATTTAAAAAAAAAAATCATGAAATGGGAAGATAGGTTTGCAGAAAAATCGCTACCGTGTCATTTGCTCCATCGCAATTATATAGCTGGTACTGAGATGAAATCTTCTCGAGACAAATTTTAATAGGCGTTCAAATAATAATGCAGGTCATTCTGCAGTTAGTGCCATACCAAATATGATGCGTCTTATTTCTGTATGACAAAGAAGTGGGCGGTGACGAAAAACGTCGGCGTCTTTCCCCCCACCCCTCACGCCCGCGAAGAAGCGTCGTTGCAGTGGCTACCGATACGTAAAGCAAACCTTTTACCTTTGTGTGTGACGTGTACGCAACGTCAGAGAGTGGGGAGGGTGGAGGGGAGAGCGCGCCCTGGATCAGACTACAGATTCTCCTACAAGCCGCCTGTGACACCGTATGCGCAGCTCGGCTGCGCAGTAGACCTGTGCGTTGTCTGGATTCTTTGTGCCATTCTTGGCATACCAAAATCAGACTTACTCTTCATATTTACGGACCAAATACCGTCCTAATTTCACCTAAACTCGCCGAGGAGGCGTCCAAGTTTCACTCTGGTGAGTACTTTATCTGTTAATGTCGTCTGTATGAGCTGCGTGCAGCGTTTTGTGAGAAATAACAGCGAGAAGGCTGGCAATGTGATCGCGATTCCTCCAATACTTTACATACTTGTCATGTTTGCCACTACAAACTTCCGGCGACTCTGCGCTGGTGTATGTGCTGCGCTGCGGCAAAACGCGCATTTCTGGTGTAACTTGGCGGCCAACGCGAAATATCGTGTGCTGTTTTCGTGTGTATTGATCGTGGCAGTGTTAAGTGTGCTTAATAGCAGAGAAGCGAGCTGCGAACCACGAAGATTGCCTGATTGGTGTGTCAAGAAACGGCGGCTTTTCTACCCAGTTTCGAGAGCAGTTGTGTGCGTAAATGTGTTTACGATATTTTGAACATTTTGTTTTCCGCGTATTAGTAGCATGGGTGGGTATGTAGTCTCAGGAAGTGTTCAAATTAAATATTGCGAAGGACGAAATGAGGGAAAAGCGTTTCTGATGTGTGTGAAATTGATGGATTCGTCAAAAACTTAAAATCTCCAAGTATGTAAATTGTAGAATGGTTGAAATTTATATTTGAAAAATTGTAAACGTATTATATAATTATATTATCCCGTGTTTTTTTATTGAAGAATAGGGTAAAATATTTGTTTAACGGTTTTTAGTAATTGTAATTTCGCCGAATTTAGTTCTTGCTATAATTGCTTTGTGATAGTGTATGCTCATTTGTGTTACGGAGATTTCGGAGGAATGCAAAAGAAAATTAAATTTTCTCCGTGTTGATTCTGTCATATTTAGATATTTAATTAAGAAAACTAGATTTTTTTATTACAGCATCGTTAACTCTTGAGAAGACAGATTTTTTTGATTTTTTAATGGCTATGATCTCCGTTTAAAATGTATTTTAAAAGAAGTAACAAAACTAAAAAAAATCTCTTTTCAAACTTGTTGCTGACGATGTTAGCCTAAACGTTCCGTTGATTCGTAGTGGATTTTATATTAAAAAATCAAGTGTATAGTATGACTTGTTAAGACAGTATTAGTTTGGAATTTGTAAAATGTTTGAGATCTTAATTTTTATCCGAAGTTTTTATGACCACTTTATTGCCGTTAACAGTTAAACTCAGTCTTTTTTTAAAAAATGATTTCGTAAGCCTAGAGAAAGGTGTTTAGTAATTTGAGCTATTCAGTTTGTTATGATGACTGTTGGTGTTTTTCTGTATTATGTTTTATTTGAGGAGGTAGTTAGTGTAATGCTTTGATTGTGAGAGATGTCTCCGAGTGTGTGGGGTTTTTAAGTGTGTGTGCGTCTTAACCTTGAATGTGGTCGCAGCCAGCGCAGCGCCTGGAAAACCCTGCGGCAGCGAGTCGGCAGTCAGTTATCTTTAGCAGCCAGCGAGCAAGCGCCAACATGAGATATTTCGGGAGGGGGCAAAAGCATACTGGTGTAACAAACGGGCTGCCTGATATTCGGTGGGTCCCGCTTTTCTGTGTCAATAAACGTTAGGCGTGGCCGCCGGCTTGGTGCGTTGCCTTGGTGATGCCAAAAGTCTGCCCTCTCGTTTCAAATGCGCTGCCACGCGTACACTGCATGGCGTCCACAAAAAACGGCTCCTTCCCAGTTCACGGTATCACCTCATTACTAACGCAACATGTGTAGTTCACCCAGCATTTATATAAAATGTGATGTGATGTGATGCTCTATGTTGTCTGGCGCTGCGTCACTGTTACTGGTGCTGCTGACGTTCGGTACCAGCCTGTGTCCTTCCGCAGGCTGCCTTAGGTTCATGTTCCGCTCCTTCGTCGTTTTCTGGCACACAATCCGTCCAGTATCTAAGAATCGTTTTTCTAATTAAGTGAAAAAATAAAGTGACATTGAACCAAAATATGCAACATATAAGCGAAAATAGACGCGTATTTGGTTATGAGCGCTGCATGGGTACTGGTAGAAGAATTAGAGGAAGAGATGATTCATGACGACAAGCGGGCACCTCGTTTCAGGGTGTGGGAAAATTTTAAATTACCAAGGAATCTGATGAGCAATTTACGAAAAACACCGAAGGCATTTCAAATTAAAATTCGCATAAACGGGAAAATTATTTGGGTGGTGAAATTGTAGTTCAATCTTGTAATGTGAAAGAGAGCAACCGTTGCGGTATGGTATAGTTCAGTATTACCAAATAAACAGACACTAACATAAATAATATTCCCCTCACTGGTATTTTTTTTTTTTTACCCTCCTCGATATCCTTCATATTCTAGATAGTGACGTAATTCAGTGCAGATTCGAGAATATTGGGTAGTATAGTAAGTACAAGTGAGTACTGAATCATAAAATTATGTTTTACTCTCTTATAACTACACGTAAAAAAAAAAAAAAAATTCTCAGGTGGACTGAATGATTTGTATTTTTTCTTTTTTACTTACATCCATAAAAGATGTGTTTTGGGAAAACGTTATGCTAATTTTATTATAATTTGTAGGAATAGTGGAGGAGGTAATGTTTTGAAATTTTCACACTTACTCCTAAATACCTGTAAACAAGTGGATTATTTGAAGCATAAACTGTTGGTCGTCGGTTAAAACCGTTTATGATGTGGGAACGGCATTTATTTGATTTCCTCGAACATTCAGACAAGTACTTAAAATGCAAGTGCAAACTGAAGTTGAATGCTTAAAATTCTTCCAGGAATCATTGGAAATACAACCAGGGCCGGCGTTAGGGGGGGGTAAGCGGGTCAAAAGTACCCGGGCCAGCCGGCTGATGGGGGCCCCCGATCACCGACTGTAGGGGCCCTCAGGCCACGAATCCAAGGATCCGCCTATTGTCGCCCAGGTATTTTCTAGAGCTAAAAAAAAAAAAAAAAAAAAAAAAAGGTCGCCCATTTTACCCCGGGCCCGAAATTCCTAGCGCCGGCCCTGAATACAACCAATCTCTGCTGTGAAAACAGATTCAGATAGTAATTTCAAAACTTCAAACGCCCGAGGAATGTATTTAGTTGCAGCAATTGAACTCTGTATTTGAAACAGAAATTTAGAACTTTTTAAGTATTAAAAGATAATCAATTAACTTGAAACGTATAGAATCTTCGAAACAAATCGAAATGTCGGTTTTATTACAAATGCACAAATTATACTTGTGATTTACAAAAGTAAATTCAGTACCAAACAGTTGTTTTCGGGTTCGCATATGCGAGGTTTTTTTTCAGTTCCATTACTATAAACCAGTACATGTAACGTATTTTACAGTAATATACAATATTAGGGTGCTAATGACTTCGCTTTCGACGGGCCCAAATGCCACAAAAAAAAAACAATATTAGACATCTAAAATGATGTGTCAATTACAAAATACATTGAGTACATCCAAATCAGAATAAGTGCAACACTAATTGCATCATATAAATATTTACATATGAAATACAGTTTCATTGTACTACAAAATAACATTAATACTATTGTTTATAATTTACTGTTAAGACGGCGTCACTGAACTTCGTGAGGTCCAGACATTATTTAATTGTGAGGGAGTGCAGGCTCCGGTGGCAATTTCCCTACACACCCATTTTCCTCTTTCTTTTATCCGCCTATTTTACCCTCCACTAATGTTAATTTTAAATTCCTTCAGCGTTTTTTGTAAATTATTCATCATTTCCCTTGGTAATTTATTCCATTCCCGGACCCACCTACGAAAGAAAATTTCCCCCCACTCTTTTCGATTGCCATCTTGTGGTCATGGTTATTTTTTCCCTTCCACGCTCCCATTTACGACATAACATGAGCATACAGACGTTTCACTGCTTACACAAAATAATTTTTTCGTGTTTAAAATTTGACGCTGATATAAATACCATTATTCCCATTTCCTAATTTTAAATGGTTTCATCTTGTTAAATATTAATGTCGACCTATTTTAAATCCGGGTGATGAGTTTCCAGTAGCTTGTTCACTGATGTTTGGACAGGCGTGTTTACTCTTAAGAGATTATTTTACAAGTATCTTTGGTGTTCTTGGTGGGGGGCTGTAAGCTAGTATCACGTGGTTAGTACCTGATACCTCGACATCTATCGTTCAGAGAGTTCACTGAAAAATTTTGTGTCAACTTTTTTGGCGCTGACACCTTGCCTTCCCAATATTGAATTTTTGTAAACTTTATAGCGTCAAATGTGTTTTTACTGTGCAACTCACTTTGATAGTTTTTTTTTCCTACTATGGACTTTAGTAATAAATAAATAAATACTTTGAACTTTTACTTAGACCTTTATTGAAGCTGTCGAATTGAAAATCTATTTTTATGTTTATTACAAAAACTAGAGCACAATAACATTGTGAATATTCGGTGAAATAAACTAGTAATGAGATTCTAATAAAGTCAAACGTGTAAATCTCAAAACAAAACAAAAAAGTTAAAATTTAAATTCTTCTTCAAATTCGGCACAAAAGCAAGCGAATATTTGAGTTTCGGACGAAACAAATCATAAGTTAGTGAAATTCTTACAATTTGCATAAAATAAAACATTAATGTTAAAATAAGATCGTGTGATTCCTAGCCTAGTGTTATTGGAAGTGATGAACCTGATGTCTTCGACTGAGTGACTGATCTGTAGCAGCTCCAAATTTCCACAGTCAGTTATTTACAGTCGATTCCTTTTTTTCTTTAAGAAAATTGGTTACTGCAGTAAAAACCCTTTTCACGAGATATGAATATGGGGAAGTTATCAAAAACTTTCTTGTGACAGTCCATAGTGCTAGATAAGCATCAGGTATATCTTTTTGATGTCATAACCGCAGATAGCCCTTTTTAAACCGTACCCCAATTTTTTTGTTAGTGCTTATATCGATAATTTCTTCTCGTAGTGCACCACATTGATCAGAATTCCAGTGCAATATTTCCATAGACAAAACATCATCAAACCTGAATTCTGTGTGAAGGCCATTTAAATATTGAACATGGACCAAAACGTTATTCTAAAAGAAAATTTTGGTAGTATGGAAAATTAGTGCCTACCACCGTTTTCCTTAAATGGATTAATCCTGTCAAAAACAGCTGAAATTAGGACTTTGCTTTTTATTAAATTCAGATCGTCTCCTTGTAACTTCAAGTATACCTCATAAAATATAATAAATAAATCTGTTGAATGAGCAATATCTCTGGTACTAAACAATTGAAACTGCTTTGTGACACGCCTGATTTGATGATGGCTGTGTGTGAACCGCAAATGAAATATCATGACGCCTCAAATTTCTTTGTCGCTGGCATGAATCGACCACTTTGTCGAATAGACAGTCCGTATTGTGAAAAGATAGTGTGAGGCTGGGTTGATGCATAGTGGTTTCATTTCTGAACCTGTGTTATGGCCTATAATTTTGACCGTTTGCCGTGTGTTGCTTTCCTAATAAAAGGAACAAAGTCCGTATGAGGCAGCTGTATATACCGCCACTCCTTCATTTTAAGGGATAGGGGCTGCCCCTTGAACCATATTAACTAGACTTATTTACCCTCTGTAGTTGCCGAATATATCATGTTTAACATGCGAAATACGCTGTGGCCGCTTCATAATCTCCAATTTTTTTTAACAACGGTTCTAGAATCTGTTAAGGTCAAGATTTTTCTCATGCTGATTTGGTCGCATTAATAGTCCTTTCGCTGTTTAGTCTGTTTTTCTGGCGGAAGGCGAAATTCTTCGGTTTTTGCGAAGCTGGGCAGAATAATGCAAGCCGAATCCATGAGCTGTCTTTGAGTGACCAGTCAGACCATGTTGAAGCCACAAGTTGTTAACGTTGCTGTCACAGAATATGAGAGACGGACGGATAGCGTGTGTAATGTTATATCGGTCACTCAGGCTTTGTTTGTCTTGCAGTCACTTCGTGTATGACCTGTTCATGTGGCTAGTAGTCTCCTACAGTTAAGGTGGTATGTATGGTGATGGCTTCCCCGACTCCATGCTTTTTGGGACACCTTTTATGTAACATATAGCTTTCTATATTCAATTCCTGCAATAAAATTTTAAGTCCTCGCGGGTAACATCTGATGGGCTTAATGAGAGCGCTGTGTCCGGATGCCAGCTGGCACTTCCTTTGCCTGCTCTTCGCGTCTGATGACGCTGTACCGACTGCTTCTGGAAGCGTTTCCACAATCTGAGTTTACGGAAGCGACAGTATGTGCCGTCGGCTTTTCATGGTGGAGTCGCGGTGCCTTTTCCGATTGTGATATTTTATTTTGCATGTTTAGCAGATAACAGCACCTCCGCAACGACTCAAGTTTTTACTGCCTTCGTGAGATTAGGCTTAACAAAACGAGGCTCCACTGCAAATAGTAGGCTTTAGGTTATTATAAACTAAATATGGGTTATTCTCACACATTGTGTATTAAATTGGGATCGAAATTGTTGAGGCTTATTTTTAAATAAACGAATAACATGAATTTCAAAATTGAGTTAATTCAAATGATGTATAAAAATTAGTCACAATATTGTATTTGCCGTTGAAAATGGTGAAAACATTCAAAAAAGTATTTTGACGACGTATTTATTATCTAGTTTATGAAATTTTCTGTCAAATTAAAATATGATTTTTGCCAAAAAAAATATCGAGTGAATAATCTAAATTATTCATTCAGTTTCTTCGCAAAGATCATAAACGCCACAGAAATGTCTTTTGATTTAATGTTGTTTTATCCCAGAGAAGGAAAAAATATAAATTTGAAGTAAGAAGTTTGTTTTAGCTTCTGTTTCCGGTATCCCTGCAGCTATTAGAAAGTTATGATTTTGTTTGTATTTTTTTCTTTTCAAATATATTTTAACGCAGTGTAACTTAGCAAAATTAATAAATTAACTATTAAATCTTCAAATAGCTACATCAAAGTCAGGCATTTCAATACTAAAACAGAAGATTCTAAATAAATATTATTATAACGGACGAAGAGGTAATATCTTACATAAAAACGATCAAGTTTTAGTATAAATGCTAAGCAGAAACTTTGATTCGAATTGTGTTCATGGTTTGTTTTGTAATATCCTTACCGTAAAGTAAATCTCGCAATTTGTCATAGCGTTAATTTTTAACGCAGTAGTTTGATTTACTTTTTCGGGTATTGTAATGTGGTGCACTAGAAAAGATTGAAGAAATAAATAACCAAAGTTAAGGAGTCAAAACAAATATTGATTGAGTCCAAAGAGTGTAATGTTTATTTGAAATACAGTGCGATCTTTGGTGAGTACTTCTGAGATTAGGAAAGGAGATGCAGTCTGATCTGTGTGTTCTTAGTCTCACTGTTAGACCAACAGCAGCTTTCAAACTGTCAAAACAGCATCAAAATCGGTCCGGTGGTTTTTCCGTTATATAATAAAAAAGAGACACAGAAGCACCACCCGCACACAGGTTTAGATACTAACATTAGAGATTTTAATATGAAAAATGTCGCACAGACAACCGCTAAAGATACTCTGCTAAATGGAGTGAAACGCGTACAGAGAAAATAAAAGCAAACAAAATTCAATTGCATTTCCAATATTCATGCAGGTTTCGACTTCCTCACGAGATTATGATAATGTCGAGTTTATTGTTTTATTTTCGGATTCTTTTATTTATAAATTCATGCTTTAGATTCTGTTGTTTAGGAGTTCTCGGTCAGTAAATTTGAGTGGAATTCATGAAATTCAATTCTTACTGTCGGCTACGATTTAATTCAAATTTCTCGCGTACTTTGTTGTGATTACAACTGATAATAATAGGTAGAATGATGAGAGAACTAAAACTCTTGATATTTTATGATTAAGTTCTTAATCTATGTTTCCGCTATAGTAAACCATTTCGTTGCGTTATGTGATAGTGGTTCGAGTAAGGAGACTCGAACCTGCGACCTGCTGAGTCTCTGCTCCGAATAAACTCCGACACTTGTTGCTAAGCACAAACTGCCTCTTGAAGCTCGCCTTTGTGCCGCCTTGCTTTTGAGTGGAGTTACCTTTGGTGCCGACTCCGTATTGAATTATCCCGGTAGCAGCGAGAGCTGCAAAAAGTAGTTCCCAAGCGGCGTGACGTAACGATTAATCACGGCAGGAGGTAAGTCCTCCCGCACTCCATGGCCTCCTCTCACAACTACCGATTTTATCGTCAGAGCACATAGAAATCTGCAAACGGGCGTACTGCGATTTCTTTCTGCACCCAAAAACCACAAAACCAATTTGGGTGGCAGTTTCAGATCTAACTTCCGGGATATCTTATGACAGTCTCCGTCTACAAACAACTGTTTGGGTGAATTTTATTTTATTTAGTTCCCCACACGCGTTTCCGCCCTTGTGGTTTAGGGCATCGTCAGTGGCTGTAAATGATTTTTTTTTCACATGTGTGTTATTGCAATTACTATTTACCATATATCTACATATATACTCTGCAATTCACAAAACTGTGGGTGGCAGAGGGTGCTCAGCACCAAACCTAAGCTCTTTGCTGTGCATTCCAATCCCTAATGGTACGAAGGAAAAAAGAATTCGTATCAGAATCAGTGCGGCACCTTATTTCTCTAATTTTATCTTTCCTGTCATTCCGACCCAAATAGGTTGGTGGACGAAGTATTTCACTACACTTGTAAGTGAAAGTGGGAGTACGCATGTTTACCAACAAGTTTATACGAAACGTGCGTCGTCTATCTACCAGAGACTCCCACATATATATATATATATATTCACATGCCGGTCTGGAATAGCACCTCACACACTTTTCCAGCTCTGTTCATTCACTACTTACTTGCATGCCGCACTTGTTGCTATAGTAAACATTTCTCATACACACGGCCGGTTTTGTTTACCTGGTTGTTGTGTGTGTACTTGCAGTAGTGCCAACCTAGTTTTTGGTGTTTAGTATCTGTGTTATACTATTACGATATTAATATCTTAGTTATGACTACTTGAATAGTGGCCGCTGAGATAAATTACAATCCATTCGTAAACTGAACATGTAGGCGCCAAAGATCACACCACATTATACAATACAATTACACTCTTTGGATTATTATTATTGTCGTTGTTGACTGCGTACCTTTGGTTATTTGGTAACATGGCATTATAAATGATTAAAAACTAAAGTTATCGTGTCTACGCGGGCATCAGTTGACGAAATTGTGGATTCTTGTTAAATGTACGAAATATTAGGATCCCGCGTATCAGAGTCCATAACCTAGAAAAAAGAAACCTTTCTCCCTGCTCGCTGCCTGGTTACTGGAGTTTCTGTTGTCATCAGACACAAATGTAACGTTCGCTTGTCGAGTGAATGGAAATGAATGAAGGGAAAGTGTGAAAGCTGCAGTCGGTGGATAAGACACGGTCAGCTCATAAGGAACCATAGTGAACACACTCTACCGATCAGGACAGTTGATGCAGGACTTGTACTTTTGTTATGACGAAATTTCACACGGTTTAATGTGTCGAATTTTATTAATTTTAATTGCGATTGAGCTAACGCTCCGGTGGCAATTGCCCCAATTATCTAATTACGCCTTATTATATTATTTTTTAAATTTTCTTTTATAATTGAACAGTTAAACTTTTCTCCCAATTTGCAAATTTCATTTTTAAATTCCTTAAGCGGTTTTGGAAAATTATTCATCACTTCAGTTGGTAATTTGTTCCAATCCCTGACACCCTTACCAACAAAAGAAAATTTTCCCACTCCCTTATGCAAGAAATCGAGCGCCAGCTTGTGGTCATGGTCGCCTTTTCGCTTCTCTGAACTATTCCTAATTCTTTAACGAACATATGCCCTGTACATTTCCAGCATTCTCTTCACTTTCCTCCAATGACTCCCAATCCAGCTCCTTTATCATATCAGTTACTGCCTGGGTCCTGAAACTTCTGTATTTGATACTCAAAATGTGGGTCCGAAACTATACCACCATATTCAAGAAATGCTGTGACCAATGTTTTCTAACACAATTTCTTAACATCTCTGGTATATCCTCTCATCACTATCTCCAGTAAATGAAGGATTTAGTCTTTTTCTACCACCTGCCCTACGTGTTCTTCCCAGCTGAATTTGTTATCAAATCGTATAAGAAGGTATTTACACTTCAAGCTTTCAACAAGCAATCCTGACCGCACGCTATAATCATACTTTACCTCTATCACCTGGGCTTGAACCAGCGTGCCTCTGGTCGACTGCGGACCACAGCTGCTTGGAGGCGACTCAGACACCTCATCGGTCTAACTTCTAGGCGCTGCTGGTTGGCGGATTGAACCCGCGCGTTACAATCAGAACGTAATTTTGTAGAGATCCGTAGGAGTGCTACCCAATCAGGAATGGATGGGCCTGTCGCATAGGCAGTCACTCGAGAGAAACGAACGCAGATCAAGAAATCCAGTTCCACACGACAGACTCAGTGCTTGGGAGTACAGTTTGTCTGTTAACCATGTGTTGGGGAAGGCTTGCACTCCTGGACCTGTCGCATTAAATGGATGTGTATACAAGTAAAAGCAAACCCGACAACACATTCGGGCAATGGCTGACGTTGGAGACGCCGTAGTAAGTTGTGATTGGTCAGTGTTCCCGCTCTCTGCTTTGCTCCCTGTTCCTCCCAGTCTGGCAGAACGACCAGGAAGAGACGAAGAAACGTGACGTAAAGCTGACGCACCAGGGAAATGAGACGCGTTTTCTGTCGACACATATCCCCGTCACATACGTTGTCGGTTATCTGCTTCATATATCATTATATTACCTTCCTCCACTTTTGCTTCAGTAACATCTTCCCTTCATTAACCAATTAGCTCATCGTCCGCTTCTTGACGAAAACAATTTGGGCTAAATTTAAACTAGAGGAAGACAAAACTCATGAAATGTAGCAGAAAGGATTATAATATCAGTAGATTAAATACGAAAACAGCATCAGATATGATTGAAGAAGCAGAAGAATACTGTTATCTAGTAGAAATAAAATTACAATTGATGTCTGAAACAGGAATGATGTTAAAAGCGGCAAAGAGTTTTCACGAAGAAGAGAAATCTGTCAGTTCCAAATTCTGGTCTAAGACTCAGAAAGCAGTTTTTAAAACTTTATGTGTGGAACACAGCACTCTATGATAGCGAACGATGCACTTTAGGAATACCAGAAAGGAGGAAAATCGAAGCATCTCAAATGTGGTGCTGTACAAGAATGCTGAAAATTGACAGAGACAGTACGAGATGAACGATTTTTCGAAATGATGGGTGAGGAAAGAAGTTCGTGGAAGAGTCTTCTAGAAAGAAGAGTGAGGATGGTGGGTCATATACTGAGACGTGCGGGATTGGTTAATTTGTTAGCGGAGGGAACAGTCGAAGGCAAGAAGTGCAGAGGAAGACAGAGATTAGAACATATGAAGCAGATAATTAGGGACGTGGGTTGTAAGGGGAATGTTGAAATAAAGAGGTTAGAGCAAGATTGGAAGGGATGGAGGATTGCATCAAACCAGTCGAGGGAATGATGACAGAAAAAATTCACCATTCTATCAATTGTTTTGGTGTTGATTTCCACAACAATGTGCCATAGCTGAGATAATAAAGTATTTTGCTGAATCATTGTCTGATGATAACAGAAATCTAATTGCAATTTCCCTACACGCCCATTTGTTCCATTTCCTTTTCCCACGTACTTTTGCCTTCTGCTAACTTAAAGTGTAAATTCTTTTAACCTATTTGTTAAATTATTAATATTATATCTTGCAAATCGTTGTGTTTGCGATTGAAGAGTGTTTTTTCGTAAATGCGGATAGTATCTCGTGTTGAGCTGTTTTACCGCCTTTCTGGTGATACCAGGTTGTTTGGGAATAGTAGCTACGTTTTGCGTGTCTGTAATGAGCCATTGAGGCAGCGGCGACAGACAAAAGATTCTCGGCACCGGAAACAATGGCGGCAATCAGTGACAGGCGCCGTCGCTTGAGACGAAATGTGACGTCCAGACAGGTAGACAAGGTTCAGATACCGGAGCCCCACTACTGCCCTGAATCATCCTGATCTCTGGTCATTAATGACATATCACAACCAGGAATAATTTAATTTAATTTAATTGCAATGGAGCGCACGCTCCCCTAGCAATTACCCTACACACCTATCCTCCCCCTTTCCTGCCCTCTACAAATTTCAACTTTAAATTATTTAACGTTTTTCGTGAATTATTCATCATTTCCCTTGGTAACTAATTCCAATCCCTGACACCCTTACCTAAAAAAGAGAATCTTCCCACATCCTTGTGCCTGAAATCGAGTGCCAGCTTGTGGTCATGGTCATCTTTTCCGTTCCATGCATTACTTTTAGTTACTATGCACCCACTGAATACCAAAGACATGTTGCTTACAGTGTCCACTAATTGTGTAAATAACGTCAAAACATTGTCGTGACGACGTATGGGATCATTGTCGTCACTAATCCTCTACGTCCAAGTGCCTCTCTGATAGTCTGCAATGAGCCAAATGAAAGTAGAATGTGTACACAGTTATATAAAGAGATCCACATTTTGTTTTTGTTGTGGCACACATAACACCAACATGCGCGGAGGTGTGTAGTTACCTGTCTGAGGTTTCTCTACCATCTCCAAGTCCTCCACAGTAGTGACGTCAGCGCACACGTGGTTACAGCCAGGCTGACATTGGAGGGGGGATTGTGTGTGACCACTTGAAGCCAACGTTTTCTTATTTTACTCTCCGTCTCTTTGACCTCTTTTCAGTCAGGAATTAGGTTTTACCATTCCACTGGGGTACTAAAGGTTTCACCGTCGACGTGCCCCGAAGCCCATAAAACAACAGCGCGAGCGGTGGCTTTTTTTTTTTTCTCCCTTTATGTGATGTCGATGTGATTTTGACGCGGGGAAGGATTGAGTGCAAGGAACGAGAAGGAATTCGGCCATGGCCTATAAAGGAATCATCCCGTATATTCGCCTGAACTGATTTGGGGAAACCATGGATAACCGAAATCTGGATGACTGCATGGGGATTCGACACCGCGTCCTCCAGGATGCGATGCCAGAGCATTACCGCTCACCCTGTCCCCAGACTGTTTTCTGTTTTATAGGACTATCACGTGGAATTATCGGACATCGAGTCCTCCACAAGCCTCGATTCTGTAAGAGTGCTGCGCTGGAGAAGATAAATCCCGAAATGAGCTTAGAATTTTACTGTTGTTTTCACTCTTCCCACCGATGGAAACAGAACAAGGGCCATTCGGTTCGTATGCCACGATTACGAACTTCCGGACCATGATGGAAGCCCTGATGTTTGAAGCAGCGAGGTGCAGACGCCTTCGCTTCGTCTACAGATGTCTGTCCTTTCCTTCAGGTTCCTTTTTCTGTTGCTTTGCAAAATCATTTCCGGTCCGATAGACACCATTGCCGAACATTTTCAAAAGAAGAAGTGATTCCTAATCTCTTCAACAGGATGTACCTTCAAAACTTCCCTCATCGCACAATTACGAAGTTTTCATTAGATCCTTGAGAGTTAGACTGTATACGTTTTGTGTAATTCTGTTTATTTAGATAGCACTGACATGGCTGCCGTGATCATTAAAGAAAGCAGTTATTAAACGAAACAACCTGATTAATGACTCCCGTTTGCAGACCAGGAGGGTACCGCCAATCGAGTAATGTGGTGTTTTGATCCGGAGGTCCTATGACGGCCGCCATATTATGAGGCTGTTGGAACTGCTTAGGAGTCTGCGAGTGGAATATTAGTGGGAGAGCACAGGCATGGAACAGCTGTTACGCAATCAAATGGCTCTCGTTAGTTTGCTATGCGGTTACTTCTCTTGATTATGTATCCACTAGTTCAAGATAAACAAAATGAGAGTACGCGGAATTGCTTTGAACTTGTTAGTTAGCAAGGCGGCAGCGATGGTGCTGCTTGATTTCTCACTGCTCGCTATCAGGCACGCACCGAGCCCACTGCTTGAGTTGCGAACTCTCTTTCTGCAATGGCGACTCCGCGAACTTCGTTAACTGTCGGCGCCGATCGTCTTTTTGCGGGCAACCTTAACGGCTTGTCTCGGACTGGTTGCGTCTTCACACAAGTTTCCATTAAAAAAAGAAGAAAAGAAAAAACTGGAATGCGAGGCCTCTCGCTCCAAACATTCTCCAGGAATGATTTCTCTGAGCTTTGAATAACTGAAGTATATCAGGATTTGTGTCCGTCTGTTTGAGAGTGCGGAAACACGAATAAAAACGAAGATTTACCTAAGATATATAAGCTCAACATACTGCGTTTTTTAAACTCTGTGGTACTATATTTTACCAACTAGCTGGTGCCCACGACTTCGTTCGTGTTTGTAAAGAATTTTGATTGATAGATACCGACATGCAATCACCATACTGCACGATGGGATACTCGAAGCTACTACCAAACACAAACATCAGTGGTCTGCGCTGGGTAGTTTTGGTTGAAAAGTTGAAATATAGGGACACACACGTCTTTGGTCGAAACATGAAAGTGTCCCAGGTCGACCAATTTCAAACACCATATCTCCCACACCCCCATAGCTACCGACATGCAGCCACCATAGTGCACAATGGGAGACTCGTTGCTAATACAACACACAAACACCAGTGGTCTGCGCTACGTAGTGGTGGCTGAAAAGTGAAATATAGGGACACACACGTCTATTTATATATATAAGATTTAATTTAATTGCGACGCAGATAATGCAACAGAAGTTTCTCTACTCACCTATTTTCTCACTTTATGAATTGCTTCACTGTTTCTGGTAAACTGTTCATCACTTCCGCTCGTGATTTATTCCAGTGCAAAAGAAAATTTCGAATTCGTATTACTGCTGAAATTAAGTGCCAGCTCGTGGTCATGGAGATCTCTTCCAATATCCTTCCAGGCCACTTTATACGTGCCCCCCCCCCCCTCCTGCCTCCAGTGTCTCCCAACTCATCATATCACTTATTGTTTGTGTTCTACAATAATTTTCAGACAAATCTAGCAGTGCAATTCCTGTAATTGTTACCCATATAGTGGGTCCAAACTATATTACCATAGTCATAAAATAGTCTGACCAAAGTTTTGTAACCTAATTCCCTCACTTCTCTGGTGCATCCCCTCATCGCCCTCTGCAATAAGTATAGGATTTTGAAACCTTTTGCTATCCCCTACCCAATGTGTCCTGCCCACTAAGTTTATTGTCAGATTTATGCCATGACATTTACACTTTTATCTTCAACAAGCATTTCCTCTTCTACTCCATAATTATGGTAAGCTTGATGTTTTGTCACTTCTTGCCATTTATCTTCATTTCGTGTGACCCATCGGTCTAGTTACCTCATCCAGATCACGCTGTAGCTATGATGTTTTAATGGATTAATTATCTTGCTCTATGATGCTACCAGTAATTTTGCCATTTCAAGACCTGTCCACGGCTAAGGCAATTGTATAGCTTGGATATCGAGTAGATATATTCTTCTTCACCGTTTAATGGATTTTGATGTCCATCATTTATCTGGTAATCAACTAGCTGTCCAAGTTGGCAGGATTCACCAGAACCTACGATTACATTTACCAGCCTGCAGATAACACACTACACATGTATTAAATCAACCATTAGTAAAGTCAACACGATTATTCTTGACGTTCACAATTTATTTATTTATTCTTAACATTCAGCAACACTATTTGTTTTCTATACTTTATAGTCAATGCAATCATCGATGTCACAGTAATAACAGTTTCTTCTTTGCTTCTCTCTGCAATAATCCAACACTAAACTCTCTGGTCACGTGACCTACCCACGCCAACGTACGCCATGAACGTACGCAGCTCGTACAAAGATTATGATATCTCACCAACAAAAATTTATAAAACAAAGATATGACAGATAACGCTGTTTCCTGACAAGCTGTTCATAGTGCTGTTTTTATCCTATTATAATTACACTAATCATTTTGTGCGAGTGTAGACTTTTCCTGCGTGCTGATGCAATGTAAACCTCTCTGGTGACCAGCTGGATGGTGGTGTATAAACACGACGTTTCGACAGCTAGCTCTGTGTCTTCATCAGGTATCTCGTAGCTGTCGCAAGCTGACTGTCATCGCCTAGACTAATTATTACTAATCATTTTGTTGTTAGCCATCAACATAATCATTCATTAGACTAATGACTGATAATGGTACCTATACCCTGTAGCACCATTATTTTCACTCGCATCTCTTTTAAGTTACCTGTATCGACTGTATAAAACTTAACTGCAAGAAAACTTAACACTGGCTGTACAACACAGAGCGTCATATGCTTTTATGTTTTCTGGGAGTACCTTAGCGATGTAAATACCTACGTCATGCATTGCCGAAATAAAGCGTGATGGGTGACCAGTAATTGGAGGACGCTGGTTCGAATCCCCGTCCGGGCATCCCGATTTTCCATGGTTTCCCCAAATCACTCCAGGCGAATGCTTGGAGATTTCCTTCAAAAGACCATGCCGAATTCCTTCGAGTTTGTTGCCCTCGTTCTTTTTCACCTTTGACCTGAACGTCTATGAGGCGTAAAAGCATAAGGAAAAAAAGAAAGAAAAAATCCGTTGCCGAGTAGTGAACTGCATCTGTGCTGGGATACAGTTTAATCTCAGGGCAGCAATAAGGGCGAGAGGGTTCTGGTAATGTGAGTGCAGCTTTATGATGATTGGTGTCGTGTTTTATCTGCTGTTGCGCAACACCGGGTTGCGCAATGGAAGCGCCACTTATCGGTCGCGTTCACAGCTGTGCTAGCCCCACAGACCACTGGCTTACCATAAAACAAATCCGCTCTCTACTGGTGCGGACTATCTGCGAACACAAGTTCTTTGACCCATATGCTGATTTGGAATCGTCTCTCTGTTGTTTGTAAATTGTCATCCCTCCTTTCTTTCTCCGATCTCTCTTACCTTTGAACTCCGTTTGCAGTCGGTAATAACGCGAAGAGAGGCTGATAACTGTCCCTCTCAACTATTAACACAATCTTTTACGTTTTTTTTTTCTCTATCGCGGATTATTGCGGTGACACGGAGATGTGCTGATGACGAGGCAGAAACGCACACACAAAAATAAAATAAAAATAACAGCGTGTGTCTTGGGACACACGAGAGAAGCGACTACCTTAACGCATTTATCCTTTTTGGAAGAAATCGTTGTTGCTGTGTGTAATCTCCTTGGTCCGGCTGACGTAGTATCATAATCTTATTTTTAATTGGTATACTCTATGCTACGCATAAAGTATTTCTTTTAAAATATGTAATTCAAGAAACGAAACGCTAATATGCATAGTTAATATCCAAGAGACTTATCAGTGCTTATGACAAAACGAAACGGAACGCACTCGCCGGCTGATTTTTTTTCTGAGTGGAACGGAAGAAGTACCGATCAGTGACACGACACTTAAATATAGGCACCTCAGAAGCAACATGATAATTTATCAAACTTGAAAATAATTCCGTTAAAAGTTCTCGGGCATCTCACCGGGGGAAACGTGTCAATCAGCCGCTCTCCGATTCCATTTGCTGTAACCGAGCGTGGTGGGTGAGTGGTTAACGCTCTGGCCTCGCATTCGGGAGGACGGCGGTTCGAATCCCCGGCCGGGCATCCAGATTTGTATTTTCCATGGTTTCCCCAAATCACTCCAGGCGAATGCCGGAATGCTTCATTCAAAAGGACATGACCGAATTCCTTCCCGTTCGTTGTCCCCGGTACTATCCCGTCTCTAATGACCTCAACGTCGACGATACGTAAAGCCATAAGTAAAAAAAAAAAATCCATTTGTTGGCGAAGTGTTTGATACCTGCAGCCCTCGCTGGTCAACGGTTTCTGCAATTTTATTTTACTGTTGTAAAATAATTATGTTAGCATTTAATAACTAGGATCTTTATTTTGTTTTTTTCCTTTGCATTGTTCATCACGAATCCATTACTATCAAAATATTATATATGTTGAATTCGTTGATAGGCCTAATACAAATAAAATAATTTCTTATCAAGAATATAAAATGCACGGAACATTAGTTTTAGGTTCCTTCACCTCCTTTCGTTGTATAACATCTTTGAGCAGTCGTTAACGTCATTTTGTAATCTCATAAAGGACAGGGAAGGTTCTAGTATAGCTGTTGTAAATGAACTGCCAATGTAAAGAGGAGAGATGTGAAATGTAATTAATACTGAATTGTATTACTGATCGACGTAAAGGCCGATGACGAGTGATTAGCGAGGATCAAATAAAGGACAACGAGAGAGCGGAACAGACGAAAGGAAATGGCGGACTGACATGAATTTTGATAGAAAATGATCGGTTGTGACCGACAATGTTGAGAGAGTTATGTTTATGAAAGTTTTGCTGAGATGTAACGAAATGGATCAATCACTTGTAGTCAACAAGAAAAGTGGAATCAAATAAAAGATACGAAGGAGAAGTCTATCTCTGTCAGGTGGACGAGAATAAAATACATAGAACATAAGAACGAGGCAGCTAGAAGTGATACATAGTATACTCAGGTTGGAAAGGATGCAGAGGTAAACTGAAATATGTTTATTATTGTGTAGAAGTCGAAGAGAAGTGAAGCTTAAAACCAGCTGGTTGTCTTATAAGCTACATGATGTCACTAGCTCGTACAGAGAGTAAGAAGCCTTGTTCGATAGAACATAATGTGTGTTGTTCTGTTTTTTTCCGTTGTCTATATCTTTTGCGCATGGTTCGCTGCAGCGCTGAGGAGTAATATCGTTGTCTTTCGGACAGTACCACCTATCGATTGTCGTCTGTGAGTAGTGTATCTGCGACTCAGTGTTAAGGACAGCAATATGGCAGTCGACGATGAATGAACAGTTCAGACCGATTCCTAATGTATATATCTTGTGATTAAACTGAAGTATCGATAAAATAACAACTTACGACTGATCTTTGCCTTTTTAGAAAGACTGACATCAGCGTATAAAGGCAAAAATAAAATGAAAATTTAAGTACTATGGTACATTGTATTCTTTACATGTAAGCAAATAATTTTACTGCAACGCCGAAAAATTATTTGCTTACATATGAATTGAAAACAGTTACAGATTTTCATAATTCCATTTATTATGGATAAAGTAAAGAGATTGTATTCTGATTTATGTTGGAATCTAGTAAAATCTTTATCTGATTATAAACACACAATGTAAATACGAATGTGGACATATAGATTGGTTGTTTATATGGGGTTGTAAAAAATACAGCAACCAGTCACAATATGATTTTGTTTATTAAAACCATTACCGGTTTCGAGCTATACCTGCTCATCTTCAAATGGTTTGTAAATTTTACATCAACAAATGTAATATACAGGAACACAAACCATCTTAAGATGAGCAGGTATAGCTCGAAACCGGTAATGGTTTAATAAACAAAATCATATTGTGACGGTTGCTGTATTTTTTACAACCCATATTTGACATCACAGTCGCGGAAGTTCCACCAATCCATCATGGATAAAATATTATTGGTTGTTTAATTTTTTGTTTGTTTGTTTATTGCTTTATGCCTTGTCAATGTAGGTGAGGGGCTGGATACAACGAATTCGAACATGGCGTACTGAAGGAAGCATCCCGGCATTCACCTGGAGTGGCCTCGGGAAACCCACATCTGGATGGCGGACGGGGCCAGAATGTCGTACAGCTGTTGGAAGGGAGCCCGTCATAGCACTACTATTTATAAGTTGTAGAAAGTAGCATTGAGAGTAGTGTAGATGACTTCAACAGCGGCGTAAGAGAAGAGAAGATACGATGCGCAAAACGAGAAGGTGAAAGAGACGAGCAAAGACCAAACGAGGAGCTATGCATGAGAAAGATGTAGGAAGAAATCAGACTGAAAAGGGCAAGATTCACTAGGCATGAGATAAGGACGATTATGGATAAAACGAACAGAAGAATATGGGAGACAACGGACAGGACGAGAGGAAAGACAGGAACAAAAACTTAGGAAGAACTGGGGACCGAGGAAGAAAAGAAGGGGAAATCAGTACACACCAACTGAAATATCAGCGATAAGCGAAAGAGAAGGATATAGACTCAGCAATGTTGCTGACAGGAGAATAGGGTATTGAAAATCTTAGGAGAAGGAAGAGAATAAAGAGATTCGAGCAAGGGGCTGATCATTGCTCTACTTAGGCGAAAAAAAAAAGAAAACGCCTTTTTTTTCCTTCTAGCATTACACCTCGTCGACACCGTGGTCATTAGAGACGGGAAAAGCACTGTGGACATGGTGGGTTAAGGAATTCGGCCATGGTCATTCGCGTGTGTGGCCGTATTCGCCGTCTCTACTGCATGCCTCCCGCTCGAGCCCCGCGCAGCACAAAGCAGCCTGGTGAGGGATGGCCGCCATTGTGCTGCGCCTGCACGGCGGGTTTTTTTGTGCGACTCTATCTATCATCCGCCTCCTCACGCACTCTTTGTCTTCCATTTGCTCTCGAGACGCGCTGGGCGGGCGGACTCGCTACTGTGCGTCCAACATCCACGTCGACAATTACAGGGACCAGCGGGAGCAAGGGGTACGACAGTAGACGGAGCAGCCTGTAAACACGATAAACTCTGAAACTATTCAATACACCAACTTCAAACGTCGTCAACATACACAGTGAAACAGTTTTAAAGTTACGACCGAATGGGTATTTTGTCATCTCTTCTAATTTCTTTGAAGAATTTCTTTTTAAACAAACCAAACTTTTTCTAAAAAATGTTATTTTTCATTACATTTTATATTAAATACTGGACTTTTTACATTAACCATGTGTTAAAGAGTAATTTGGACAACGAAGACTAAGATATAGAAATTTTATCTCACTATCTTGAGTACTTTTTGAGAAAAAAAAAAGTTCCCTAAATTTCAAAAAACCTATATTACGGAAAATGGCTTCGAAAGTTTTTCAATGCATTCGCGTTGTATGACGCGTATAAAAGATAGTAATAACTCCACTTCTAGGACTAATATAATTGTAAACCAAAGTTTCACTTTTTTTTATTTAATTTCAAACTGATTTTTTTATATTTAATTTTTTTTAGATTTAAGCACCATTCGCTCGTCATTCGCCTGGAGTGAATTAGGAAAACCGTAGAAAACGTAGATCAGAATGGCGGGAGTGCTTCATCGAAACAAACTCCTGTCGAATTCTAAGTTTTGTCGCTCCATAAATCCTTGCTATCCCATGCCCTAATAGCAGGTGGGAAAATTAGTCTAGAAAAGACTCTGTTCTTGCTCTGATTTTTTTATCTTATTTTCTCCGTCCTATGAATGTTGCTGGTAGGGTTTGCTGTCATCTAGACTAGTATTACTAACTCTCTTTGTGTATTTCTTACGTTTTCACGACTAAACCGATCTTGATTAAATTTGAAAAGGAAATACTTTTTATCTTTAAGAGGGGCATAAAATACTTTTTTTCCGGATAAGTAACATATTTCGTCATAAAATCGTGAAAACTAACCTAACGCTGACAGACAGACGGATAGCGTGTGTAATGTTGTATCGGTCACTCCGGCTTTGCTTCTCTCGCAGTCACTTTTTACTCAACTCACATCTTTCTAAATCCAATTCTAGCAGTAAAAGTCTAGGTCCTAGGTAACAGCTAGTCCTGAAATAAACCTGTCACGACCTTTCCAATCAGCTTCTGGTGAAAGCAACGCCTACGGTGTTCCCAACCCAACCCCTTGCGCTTTCCCTCCAGCCATACAAATCTGTCACGAACCAAGCGTCTCTTTTCCAATGTCGCTATTAATCTTTTTTTGACGAGGGATACACACAGTGGAGTCGCATTAGAATCTATTAAACTCGTATGAACGCACCGAGGCTGTCGATAAATAAAGTTCGTGAGAAATAGGCTCGAATCATGGATAACATTTCGTGGAGAAGGAGGTGAATACTTCCAGTAATATGTCCTTCTAGGCAGATGCTTTCGTTCGTAAATAGTCAGGATAAAGCGTTCAGGCGAAGGATAATAAGCGGCAGGACTGATCACTCTGTTTCATTCTCAAGAATGGATTTTCCTCTCGCCGCCAACAGAGAAGTAGTTGACGGTTTCTTTCCCCCCCCCCCCCCGATGTTACACTCGGATATTAGACTTGGTTTTTGACCAAAAAAGATCAACAAATTCGAAATTTTGTGTACATATTTTTAGAATTGCAGTTGACTGTTAACGAATGACAAAAGTTTCATTGGTTTTCCTGCGAGGCTTTTCGAAAGTGAATTGCGCGGGATATCGTGAAATGAGTCGCGTATCTTATTTCTCACGCGTCCTGTTAACTCGGTTCTGCGTCCCTGTTGTGAAGAGAAGCATGTCGGATATCTGTCTGAGGGATTCAGACCCCAGCGGACAACATGACGGTATGGGTGGGAGGAAGATTTTTCCAAATGTGTTATCTGTAGCTACCTGCCATTTCTGCATTCATAGAGAATGTTTTTCTTCTTGTTTTCTGTCATGAATGCAAAGTGGAGAGACTAAAGACACAAATCTTCAGTCAGCTGGATAAGGTGTGAGCTCATCATATATTTTAAATACAGTCTGTACAGATGCCGTGGAAGCGTCTAGGAAGAATACGTATTTGTTTACAATGTCAAAAGTCAATTTAAAATGTGTGTTCTAACATAACTTAGTCCACAACCCGAAGGTTGGTTGGATCCTCCCGAAGGAGGCGTACTAATCCCAGTGCTGTCAGCCACTTGACTTTGAATATCCGTAGATGGCCGCTAAAATTTCCGTAAATTTGGTTAAAAAATCCGGATAATCGCTAACTAAAATACTAAAACAATAATTATTGAAGATAGAGTCAAAATTAAGAATACTTTATATTTACAGGTCTTTAAAATTACAAAAATAGTATCCTACATTGAAAGTAAGAAATATCTCTGAACATGTTTTATACATCGGCACTTTTATCGCTGCTGCATTATATAATTTCTTTGTTGAGGTTAAATTTAGCATATCTTCGGTAACAGGAAATGTTAAATACCGCGAACACGTTTACTCTCGGATATTGGTTAATCCTTCTCGGAAGGCACTACTTCGTTAAAGCTGTGCCAACGGGGGTGTCACCGTGCATAAACAGTGCGCCGATAGTTTTGTGCTACGGTCTTTTAAGATCTATAAAAATTGTAACCAAACAAAATATGAGCTTTATCTCAATCGTTGGTTCACACGAGCTGTTGCAAAGAAACGATTCTGTAATGCGTTAACACTATACACTGAAAGTTTAACAAAACACCAATATAAGGTGAAATCAATAAATGATAAAAACAGTAAAAAATCCGCAGATATTTTAACAAAATCCGAAAATCTTAACTTTTCTTAAAAATTCGTAGATCTACGGAAAAACCAGTAGAAATGGCAGCATTGACTAAGGCATTGTGTCAGAGGTAGGACGGCCAGTTCCTTTCCTCTGGGACCTACAGTTTAACGTGGAATCCGAACCACGGAGCGTCCTGGCATAGCTCATATGATCAAACACTACTCTCAAAATTCCTGCGGCTGCCGGGATTCGAACCCGGGACCGGAGCAGCGAACATAAGCGTACTCTTTTTCTATTTTTGCATCCCGAAACACAGATGTACTCTTGTTCCCTACTCGTAACGTCATCAGAGTTGTCCCAGGCTTTGGATGGTGCGGCGACGTATTATCTAGCTGTTCCGTATCGGCACATCTCGCAGTGACATGTGCCCTGGTGCAGCGCTATCAGACCACCCAGCAGCTAGTTATCACCGCAGCGACGTTCATATCTCCTAGCCTCGTGTTTACCGACGGTCCTGATTCCCCGCTGTACGTGGTGCCACATAGGTCGCCTTCACGTGGTCACGTGTTTCTCTCGGCAGTGGTCTGGCTTCCACCAATCCCTGGTCACGTGACCACAGCGACTGTCATCCGTAACATAGCGTGATAGACAGCTGGGCTAGTGTGTTTACGCAGTGCAGTAACCACGCGTATAACAAAATTGTAAAGAAGCTTGTAAACGAAATTTATTAAAAAAAAAAAACACTAAATGCAGTGTACACCGCGGATGATGGAAAGGAGAAAATCAAAAACTTGTTTGTGTAAAAATCGCGGAAATACTTACCAAACGTAGTTGGTGAGCGGTTACGCTCTGGCCTCGCAATTCGGTAGGACGCGGGTTCGAATCCAAGTCCTGCAATTTAGAAATCGATTTTCCATGGTTTCCCTAAATCGTTCCAGACGAAGGCCGGATGATTCCTTCAAAATTCCAAGGCAGAATTCCTTCCCGTTCCTTGCCATACTCCTTTCCCGCCTCTAATGACATCGACGTCGTTGAGGCGCAAAACCATGAGCAAAAAAAAAAAAAAAAAAAAAACGCAAATACTTAATAACAGATTTCAACGAAAGTTGTGATATGTAGTCAGTAAAAATGTGGAATGGTTTTCATCTGTATAAGCTGCACAGTTCACGAAGAAACCATTACAGAACTCCACTTATTTCAAAACACTGCACGGGTCTTAGTGAAAAGTAGCTTGGTAATAATTTATAAGCATACTGATAATTCTGAACAGTAATCTTCATAAAATTTATAAAACAAAAGAAGAGACGTAGTTGTTGCTGTTGGTTAGTTTAGGTTCATAGACTTTTTCTTACCGTCATCTTCACTGAAATGGCGTTTCATACGAGGCGGCGCTTTTGTTCAGACCGAACAAGTTACAGTATGAAAATAAAACTGTCCCACTGAACCCGCTCTTTAAACATGCCGCTTCGGCGTTCAATCCATTTACTGCCACTGTCAGACGGTTAGGGAGACTACATGGTTATCTAGTAGACGCAATCAACAAACATCTAATACTTGTTTTTGCCTTTGTGTACGTATGTATAGTTCTATTGTTGTCATGCATAATGTATGGCGGCATTACCACTACCAGTTCTGAAATTTTTTATGCGGGAGAGTAAACAAATGAACTGCACAAGTATGTTTAAAATATTTGCGTGCTACACAAATCAAAAAGGAAAGGAAACTCCCTACTTTCGCGTGGTATCCGCCTTCCCTCGTGCAGGTTAACGACTTCGCCAGGAGACCTGCTGTTTTATTACTATGCCGTAGTTTTATTTACACAGTTTAACATCGCAGTGGGTAATGTCCAGCTGGGTAAGTCAACATGGAATGAAGGTGAATATCAACAAGGATCAGATTCTTAGCTATGTAAATGGGGGAAAAAGGTTTTCTATAATTACAGTGTGCGGAAGGAATTGCGTATTGAACACGTTAGGTGTAAATAAATATCTTGGTATAGATTTGATAATAAAGATAGTTGGACAGGACACGTTGGACATGTGGTAGGAAGAAGTTCAAAACCCTTCACTTCCTGAAGGGAGTGATGAGGGGATGTACGAGAGAAGTAAAGGAATTGGGTTAGAAAACGTTGCTCAGCGCATTGCTTGAATATGGTGGTGTAGTGTGGGTCGCACATTATTCATATTTAGCACAGGAGTAGCAGGGCGTGCAAAGAATGGCACTGAGATTAGTCTCTGGAAACTACCGCAGAATACAATCAGTAACTGGTATGGTAAAGGACCTGGATCGGGAGTCGTTGCAAGACAGGAGGAGGGTGGGGATAGTGCTGGGAGGCGTGTGTTGGTGATGGGGTTTGGAAGGATATTGGTATAAAAGTAAAGAGTGCTGCATGGAAAGACATGACCCTGACCACAAATTGGCACTCGATTAGAAGGATAAGAAGGCTGGAAAATTTTCTTTTGCTGGGAAGGGATAAATTACCAAAGGAAGTGATGATCAATTTACCAAAAACGCTGAAAGTATTGGAAATTAAAATTCGTGAAGGTCAAAAGGAGATGGTTGCGAGGATTGCGTCGGGCATAACATACGTCTTAATTAGATTAAAAGTAAATCAATTCCCTGTTTGTTGCATTAAACTGTGGGGACGGAGTTGGAAATCTATTTTCTATGCTGTACGTATCATCGCCGATAGCCGGGGGGGGGGGGGAGGGAATCATATCTTGGTAAAACTGAGGTAAGGCTAGCGTTTTCCAGCTAATTGATGTATTGTCGTAAGGAGTAAATTTATTTTTCATTTGCAATGGAGTCCTTGGTCCCAAAGCAATTTCCTTTCGCCCTTATATTCCCCTTTGTCCTGGCCGGAGCTGCAGTTTAACGTCCTGGTATGGTTCCTAAGATGAAGCGGATTTCTTAAATTCTGTTAACCTCACCGGTATATGAACACGGGAGCTTTGACTTTGAGCCACGGACCGTATGTCTTCGTCTTGCTAACATGAGTTGTTGTAGCGATGACTTTGCGTATCTGGTGGAGGAAGAGCGCATTATATGTGGCGACGGGGCGGTCGTTACAGCGGTCGTCACATACAGAAGGACGTATTTGGAATAAACTCTCACTTCTGGATTTTTTGCTCGCGTTCATAGCCCCCCGGGTATTCCTGTGCGTCAGACGGGATTTCCAGTATTTTATCCGATCTAGAAGCGGGATTGCTTGGGGTTTCATCAACGAGAATACAGTCTCTTCGAAGAAAAAATCCCGTAACTTGATTTGAACCGGTTCGTGGTTTCCAATATACATTTCTGTTTCACCACTATAACTAAAATGCGAAAAATACGGTGTACCTACATATGGTATTATAAGAATGCTGTATTTTGATTACCTGTTATTAATAAATCTTAGATGTGTACTGCCTTTTCACGTGTTTGTCGTTATTAATTCACGCAGTTATTGTTTTTTTGCTACACTGTATTTCTTTATTAATGTTTCGATAAGATTTTAATTTTCGCCCCCTCTGTAACGTTTCTAACTGAGAAAATTCAGTAATTTTCAAATAATGACGGGTTATATCTAAAAAAAAAAAAGTTTGGCGTTGAGAATGGATTTTTATTTCGTGCGCTAGGTAACGTTAGATCATAAGGAAAGATTTTAAGTGCAATGTAAATGTTGCGTGATGCGGAACCGACTGACGCTGGCTGGCTACAGATTCATGTAATAGTGTAGACTTGTTTAGAGCTGCGCTGTGTGCAGCGGAACAGAGCGTGTAGCAGAGGGAGTAGAGTCTGACGCTGAGCGCCTTAATCGGCGGCCAATCAGAGTTGACCTCTGGTTTGCTTTCCTCCAGCAACTCCCCGCATACGAGGCGCATATTAGTGATGAGGGGCGGAAAGGTATTGGTGTAAGAAATAAAAAGTAAGGCATGGAAGGAAAAGATGACCATGACCACAATTTTTTTTTTTTTTTTGTAACAGTTTAACGTCCCTTTTTAACAACGTGGTCTTTTAGAGACGGGAAAGGATGGGGGCAAGGAATGGGAAGGAATTCGGCCATGGCCTTTTTGAAGGAAGCATCCCGGCATTCACCTGGAGTGATTTGGGGAAACCATGGAAAACCCAAATCTGGATGCCCGGACGGGGATTCGAACCGCCGTCCTCCCGAATGCGAGGCCAGAACGCTATCCGTTACACCACCACGCTCGGTGGAAGATCGGGACACCGCCGCAACTGCGGTCATGACCACAAGCTGGCACTCGATTTCAGGCACAAGGAAGTGGGAACATTTTCTTTCTTAGGTAAGGGGGTCAGGCATTGGAATAAGTTACCACGGGTACTGATGAATAATTTACCAAAAACACTTAAGTAATTTAAAATTAAAATTCGTAGAGCGCAAAAGTAGATGGGTACAGGAAAGGGGAAAAATGGGTGTGTAGGGAAATTTCCACCGTAGAGTGCGCTCCATGTTGACTTTACAATTCGAGCGGGTTGCCTGAGCACAGTTTTCACTCCGGCGCTGTTGTTTTCCGGTAGCGGTGCGTTAGATGGAGCTTCTGAAAACGAATGCTGTTGTAAAAGTGGCTGACGAAATTAATAAATAGGAACTCCAAATAGCGTCGTGTAGTACCGCAGTCATACCATAGAGGTCTCTGTGGTTTCTGCCCTCGGTTATACAGGGTGTCTACGACATGAGTCCTTGATTTCAAAACGTGAAATCTCGCAAAGATCGACAGAAGAAGGCAACAAACGGTATCTTTACTGTGAAAGCTGTAACAATTTCATTCAGAAGTTTAAACAAAAAGTTGTAGAAGCTCCATATTCGCCCGATCTGACGCCTTGGGACTAATTTTTGTCGGGCACATTGAAGGACACTGTCTATCGAATCCATCCAATCACCCTGGAACAGCTTGAACCATTGATCTGCGTGGCTACCGAATCTATTACCGCTGAGACATTGCAGGATGTAATGGCAAATTTTATTCCGTGTACTTCGAGCGGCGGAAATTTTGAAAACATTGTGATATGATTTATTCACCGTGAAGACTGCTTGGAGAGGACGAGTTTATTTGTGCGTCCTGACGAGAGCTGTACAGCCGAGCGTACAAGCCATCTGCTAACAGCTTTTATCACTTTTTGTTTAAAATTCCGGGAAGTTCGCAATTCTTAGAGCTTTCTCAATAAAAAAACCGTTTGTTGCATTCTTCACTCGATTTTTTTCCTCCCCCCCCCCCTCTCTCTCTCTCTCTCTCTCTCTCGAGGTTTAGACTGTGAAATTAGGGACTCGTTTCCTGGACACCCTGTAGATGGCGACGTTGTATAAAACATGCAACTAGGCAACCGCCAAACTTCACACCGAAAAAAATTATATGACTGTGCTTTGAGTTATTTTAGGGAGAATCGATTAATTACGTGAGTTCAAAATAGGGGGGGGGGGAAGGTTCAGTAAAATTTCACATAGAGGAAGGGGATGAGGCGATAGAAATCTGACGTCAACTTTTTATTTGAGATTGTCGCCCTTCAAAAGAACAGTATAGCTAAAAACAGAAAGTCTCCGAAATTACGAGGTTGGGGGGGGGGGGGGGTGGAATTTAGACAGGTGCTTGGAAGGGTAAGGTTGACCATGACCACAAGCTGGCACTTGATTTCAGGCATAAGGGTGTTGGAAAATTTTCGTTTGTAGGAAAGGGACTGAGGGACTGGAATAAATTGCCAAGAGAAGTGATGAATAACTTACCAGAAACAGTGAAGGAATTTAAAGCAAAAATTAGTAGAAGGCAAAAGTAGGTTGGAAGAGGAAAGGATAAAAGGGGTGTGTGGGGAGATTGGCAGCGGGGCGGGCGCTCCGTCGCAATTGATCAATTATTATTATCATTATGATGGGTGTCCCACCAGATCTCACCAAGGTGGAAGGGGTCCAAATATAAGAAAAAACACCCCACGTAGTTAATGGACGCCCCTACCTCAACAACAAGGAGTAAGCGAGCCAGACGCTCTGGCCATCCCGAAATCACTCGAGACAATGCAGCGACGGTTGCTACATCAATGCCATGACCGAATTCCTTCCCGTGCCTTGTCCACCGTCCTCGACGTCGACTGGGCGTTAAGCGGAAACACACCACGTGATAACCGCCTGCGCCATTTACTGTGGAGCTGCGAACTTCCTAGAGAGCTCGGAAAGTGGTTACTTCAATTGGTAACCGCGACGGCAGCTGTCTGGTTTGATTGGTGTTTCGGTTGTGTTTGGGCAGTGCAGGGGTTGGACGCGCGCCAGTGTCTGAGGTATTTCTGGTGCGGAAAAGCGAGAGGAACACTTCCTACGGGCGGCGCTACGTGGAGCAGCCAGCTCTGCACTGAGACGGGGCTACACCAAAGAAACAAAGTGCTCAGCACGCAGTCCTCACAAGAATCAACAAAAGAACTACATGTAATCAGGTGGCGCAGAAACGCGAAGGGAATATTTGGGGAACTTTTCTTTTTTGCTGTTGTCAGTGTCTCGACTGGTTTGATGCAATCCTCCATCCCTTCCTATCCTGTGCTAACCTCTTCGTCTCTACATACCCGTTACAACCCACGTCCTCAATTATCTGCTTCATATATTCTAAATCGCTGTTTCCATGAAATGATGTCTTGTCTAAAAGTTAAGAGTGCAGACAGAACTGGGCACAGTTTTGTGGAGGTGCAAGGTGTTAGCCCATTTGACTCCAGCTTGATCGGTCTGTTGGTCGTCCACTCGGGTGTATTACAGCTTTGCACGTCTCTGATATCGATGTGCTTGACACTAGTTTTTGCTTTAACATTTTACCCATCGCAATACTGCACCTGTTTGCTGGCTGTATTCTTGCCAGGGTCCCGTTTTCTGCGATGAACTTTCAGTATTTTAATACTCGATCTAACTTGAAAAATGTTCGAAATAACTTCATTCATGTCTCTCTCTCATTGTGTTGTAGTCCGTCAGCCTGTTGTCTCTTGCCGCCGTGTCGCATGTTGCTGCCGCACGAGTTGACTGGTTGTGTCGTTGACAGGAAGACAATAGGTGTGGTCGGGCCCATGCAGCCGTGCGTAGCACTTCCCACAGCGCTAGCCAATCATGAACCCCCGTGATCTACAGGTACCGCGTCCCAGCTCTGGTTAAAACAAACCTTCACCAGCCAGCCTGTCACGTGACCGCAAACTCCGGTCGCAATTCCCACACACACTCTTTTCCCGTTTTCATTGTACCTGCCTACTTTTTCCCTCTACGAATTTTAATTTTTAATTCTTTCAGAATTTTTGGTAAATTATTCATCAATTCTCCTGTAACTTATTTCAATCGTTAACTCCCGTACCTACGAAAGAAAATCTTCCAACACCCTTCGAGTGCCCTTTTTTTTGCTATCATCAGTCTTTAGACTGGTTTGATGCAATCCTCCATCCCTTCCTATCCTGTGCTAACCTCTTCATCTCTACATACCCCTTACAACCCACGTCCTCAATTATCTGCTTCATATTTTCTAATCTCTGTCTTCCTCTACAGTTCTTACCTTCGACTGTTCCCTCCACTAACAAATTAACCAATCCAGCATGTCTCAAAATATGACCTACCAGCCTCTCCCTTCTTTCTGTAAGCTTCTTTCCTCGCCCATCATTTCCAGTGCCAGCTTGTGACCATCTTTTTCCATCCACGCACCTCTCTTAATTTTCCCACCAGTATCTTTCCCACTCCTCATCACCAACATTCGCCTTGTTAGAACCCTCCTCCTGTCTTCCTATGAATCCCATTCCAGCTCTTTCATCATATCTGTTACTGATTGTGTACTACCGTAATTTCCCGAGACAAATCTAGCAGCCCTTGTTTGAACCCCGTCCAACTCCGTCTGCAAGTATGTCGCTTATTTTTTGCAACGATGACAAAGCTAAAAAAAAAAAAAAACCCGACCTGTTTTGAGTTATAATCTTAGGATGAGCCATTTTCGTATATACTATAACTGATATGTATATTTAATCAAAAATACAACGGAGTTCACGCTCCGGTGGCAATTGCCCTACAGATCCATCTTCCCCCATTCATGCACTCATCTACATTTGCCTTCTGCAAATTTCAACTTTAAATTCTTTAAATTATTCATCATTTCTCTTGGTAACTTATTCCAATCCCAGACACCCTTATCTAAACAAAAAAAACAGACTCTTGCTACTGTACGTACCTTTTCCTTGTTTTGTATTGCATTCTGTCAGTAAAACATTCCGACTAGGGAGCGTCCATAAACTACGTGACTCCGTCTAAAAATGGGGGGGGGGGGAGCGATTGTGACAGTATTATTTCTATATATATACTTAAACTAAATCAATTAAAATTATTTTTACTATATAAAATAAACACAAAAAATTTAAATAATATTTTTGTTCCCTGAGAGTAGACGAAAAATCGATATATTTATTCTTAAAGAAAAGATATGTAGTTTGCTATGGAGATCAGAAATCAATAGATAGCTAGAGGCTAGCGACATAGAGACATATCGGTTGCTTTGAAATCATTTCATTGCTGAAGGACCTTGCATCTTCCAATACTATAGAAATCCTAGAGGAATACAAGTTGTGTATAATAAATGGAAAACCGTTGAAAACAAAAGGATTGAATTCTTTATATTTATAATCAGTTCGTAAGATATGAGTCACGCGATAGGCTGGGAGGCAAGCCACCAACGTAGCTTTTTATTCATATTATATGTCACAGTTAAAATAAGGTACAGAATATGCAACAGCATGTGGATATTTATTTCTGTCAGTTATCTATCTGCGTATGTAATTTACGATAGTCTGACAAGAGAAAACAGTACACAATATCTTTTGGTACAATAGGGATAAAAGCTTCGTGCTACATGAGGGGGGGGGGGAGAGGGGTAGAGGCAAAAGCCACGCTGAACTACGTTAGGGGGAGGGAGGGGGGTCACAGGAGGCCACGTGGTTTATGGACGCTCCGTAAGCTATGTTGTAGCTAACGCACAGAGTTATTACACCCTGTGAGGTTGGCGTTTACGTCGTGTGTGTTGTGGCACCCCGAATCTACACTGCACTGTACAGTTACCGCCGCGGGCAGTACGTGGCTGTACCGTTAACAGCTCCCGCCTGCCCGCCTGCCTGCTTGCTCCCGCCTGCCTGCTCCTGGTTTCACTTCAGCTGGTGACTCAGCGACTCCGCTTTCTCTCTCCAAACCAAAATAACCGCCTACCAGCAGTACTTCCGTTCCTAACCTGGCTCTTTCGTTTCTTCTGTTTCATCCATAAGTTACGTCACAAATTTCATGGCGTTTCGAACCTCCCCTTTTCTCTCGCTACGTCACATTTCCTGCCCCCCTCCTCCCCCGCCCCTGTTTGTGAGGTCACATATTTTGCAATTTTAAATTTGGAATTTGATTTAAGCAGCACTTCTTCCTGTGTGACGTCACGGGTCTGACGATTTGTCCCCTCCCCTCCTCCCCCCCCCGGGTATCGTGAAACGTAGTTTACAAATGGCCGCTTAGAGCCTTCACTCGCAGCGACAGACGATGCGGGACGGTCTTTTGAAGGAACCATCCCGCCATCCGCCTGCAGTGATTACGGGAAACCATGGAAAACCGATCGCCGGGCGGGGATTTTCTTAATATATATTTACTAACCGTTCAGCAACTTTGCTTTAGCAGGACAATTTGGAATTTTGAGTGGCATAATATAGATCTACGTCTATATCGATACTCTGCAATTCACAAACATTGTGGGTGGCAGAGTGTGCTAAGCACCAATCCTAATTCTATGCATTCCAATCCCGAATAGCGGGAGGAAAGAAGGAATACGTAAAAGCATCAGTACGGCATCTTATTTCTCTAATCTTATCCCTCCGGTCATTGCGACCCAAACAGGTTGGCGGAAAAAGTATCCCACTGCGCTCGTAGTTCATAGAATTTCGCATATTCTCCAATAAATTCAAGCGCAAATGACGTCGTCTGTCTTCCAAACGATCCCAGCCCAATCTATGTATCTATTCTGTGACGCTTTCATAAGGGCTGTAGCAACCAGTCACGAATCGAGCGGCTCTCCTCTGCACCCTCTCAACTGAGTCAATCAGAACCTTGCGATACGGATCCCAAACCCCACAACAGTAATCCAGATGCGGACGTACTAGTGTTTTATACGCTATCTTCATTATATGAGCGTTACAAGTCCTCAAAATACGACCTAGGTTTCGCAATTTAGAATTAGCTTTGCCTACGACGGAAGTTATGTGCAAGTCCCAATTGATGTTGCTTTATACTATCACCCCCAAATTCTTCAGGGAATCAACCGCGTCAACAACTGAATTGTTTACTTTGCACTCGTGAGCAAACTGATTCTCTTTGTTACTTATCCGCATTGCCTTGCACTTTTTGCAATTAAGTGTAATAATATATATGTCATGCATGATTCATGGCAGCCGAGTCACTACACAACATTAGTGACACAATAAGGAAATTATGACAGTAGTAATCAGAACAATACCGTCAGTACTAATACAACAATAAAAACAGTTACAATGAAATTAGTTTAAAATAATTACACACGTGTCCATTTAGCTTTGAACATCTTATTTTCTTACATACGTAGTTAACAAACAGTACGAGATAGATGACCATATGTGATTAATTATTTTCTGGGTCACCGTATGTTTCATTCAATTATTAGTTCACTTTTTCTTCGAACCACTGTGTGATATAAGAATGTTTCTAGGATGGCGACTTCTTAACCAAGTTTGTCTCCTTTTTTCATTTTCCTTATTACTTTACGCCTCGTCGACGTCGAGGTCATTAGAGGCTGGCTCGGATTGGGTACAAGGAACGGGAAGGGAATCAGCCATGGCCCCTTTTGAAGCAAGCATCCCGGCATTCGCCTGGAGTGATTTGGGAAACCATGGAAAACCCAAATCTGGATGCCCGGACGGGGATTCGAAGTGGCGTCCTCCTGAATGCGAGGCCAGAGCGTTGATTGATTTTGCTAGTTGGTAGCACTGTGGACCACGCACTGTATTAGCATGGCTTGTTGTTTTAGGAACTGGTCCCCGTGTGACGGGGGAGTTGCACGGCTGGTGGAGTCGCTGTGCTTATCGCGTTTAGATGTCGCCTCTTATCTCCAGTTTTAACGTCCTGCTGACCTTCAGCTTCTACGACACTGTGGCCGCGCTCAAATAAAAACAAAATTCCTTCTCAGTTTTCGTTAGCTCCGCTTAACCATATCGAGAGTTCAGGTTGAAAACTGTCGAGGTAAATACGCTCACAGCTTAGTCAGGAAGACTACGTTCTGGATCCATGCTGTAGTTAATCGGCAACTTAGTGTTAGTAATAATAATAGTACCAATAGAAAGCGCTAACGTTAATTTTAAATGCATATTGATATTTATTTATTACATAATTCGACAATTAAATGGGAATTTGAAATTAAAATCTTTTTGACACATATAAAAATGATTTGGCGATTTTCGCAGCCGTGATAATGATATCTAATGCTTTGCGAGTTTTACGCTGAAGCCAATCAATTCTAATTCCTCCCGACGTTTCGAACGAAGTCTACGGTCTTTCTCAGTGGTCACGAGAGACTCTTCTAGTAGGCATACATGAGATGTTAGGTAAGTTAAAAAAAAAAAAAAACTGCAAAATTTTGGTTCTCCAGTGTGTATTGTAGAAGACTGACATTGGAGTTTCTTGAGGGATCTGATTTTGTAATGTCACACTTCCTGTCTCCAAGAAATAAAGTGTTTTTAAAACTCCCTCAGCAACTCCTTCAATGAGTCGTCTACCGTCAAATCTTACAGCGCGATACTTACTGTTACTGTCTTCAACAAGCAATTCATGTGACTGTGTATGTAATGAGTTGGCGAGGTAGGCGATACCAAGTAGTGATGTTAGATGGTGGGGGAACTGCTCATTGGCGTGACGTCAGCCGCTAGGGTGGTTTCACAACCCTGATGAGGAAATGTGCGAGGGAAGTGGCAACACCTGTCTGTGCTCACACCGTTGCTTGGTGCAGTGTGGAACCCACGTTTTGTGTCGCAGATACTTCATCTTGCAACACGTTTATAATTTTACCAACGATTTAATACAATAAACGAATTTCACTACAGAAAATAATTATTGACGGTTGTTAATGGCATTATGTGGATTCATGTATTATACTATCAAACGCATAGCCACGTTGCACTCACACTGACAGCAAATGAGATTTTCAGACTCGAATGTGAGCTTTATGTTTGATAGTCAGCGTATATTAATACAGCGTTTACGCTCTGCATTCTTTAATCCTAAGGTTTTGATTTACTATTTTTTCTCTGTTTTGCAAACTATTTAACAAAGCTCAAAATGAAAAACAATTGGCCACTTGTAATTGAAAATGATCTCCAGGAAATCTGAATCACAGATGTTATCATTTAGTACAGATGCAGATTTAGTAGTACGGTCAATAACCACCAATTTGCTGCCAACAACCGTATATTAGAAGGAGGAACACCTGGACGGAGGAACGCAGGAAAGAGCTCAGCGAAGGATGAAGAGATTTTGGGAAAAGAAGAAAAATACATCTGCTAAATAAGTTCATTCGCGCTCCTAACCACCAGCCCAGAGACTCAAGTCCAGGAAAAGCTTCCTGAGAACATCGCGGGAACTAATTGGGTCACCTGAAAAGGCAAGAGTACAGTTATGGAAAATGAAGGTCCCTAACATCTCGGGACCACTGACAGTTGCAGAGCGCTTGCCACCTGGTCACTCAGAGGACTGGAATGTCTGGCGGTCCTTAAATCGATTGCGAACAGGAGTGGGCAGGTCCAAGGAAAACCTAGTGAGATGGGGTTATACTGATGCTACCAGTATTAAGTGCGAATGCGGTGAGGACCAAACCATGAACCATATGCTCGAGTGCCCTCTGTTCCCGTCATCCTGCAACAACCATGACCTGTATAGAGCAACGCAGAATGTACTTGAGGTTGCGAAGTACTGGGCAAAATGTGTTTAAAGCTGTTAGTCAGCAAAATGTTTTAGCTGTGTATTTGATGTTTGTGACTCGAGAATAATTATAAGTTGGGGATAACGATGGAAGAAATTGTCAACGAAAATAAACGAGACTTTTGAGTGACGAGTGTATGGAAATTCGTGGCGCAAAGTAGTCGGCGGCTGCTGCGCTAGACAATAGTCTACCTGGCGGCGGTGTTTTTGTGCTGCCGTGGCCAAGGTCACCGCGGGCGCGCCCAGCCCAGACACAATACACCACGAAAACTCGCGCGAGGAGGCAAGACAACACACACAATCCAAACGACTGCATGGACCGCATCACGGGACGTTGAACAGTCAGAAAAATAAAGGTTATAAGGTGCGGGAGGAGTTGCTTGGTGAAAGCATAAGATTAAATAACCTGGCGTGACGTTTGAGAGTGAACTCAGTTGTTTAGGTGTTTTGGAGAGGCACTCAGAGGAGCTCGATCAGACTGCTGGCTGATGTAGCGCAGGGAGTAGAGGGGCTTCACAGGAGAGCAACTAGACCTGTCTCTCAAAATTACTCTGTGGTGGTGTGAGGGAATTGCGGGGAAAGGAGGAGCAGTAAACGATATGATAAAAGACCTCAAATGGAATTAATTCGAAAGAGATTAATTGGAAGACATGAGAAGGGTGAACAGTGTACGAGGCTTACATTGGTGATCGGGCGTCGAAATATATTGGTTGAAGAATTATGAGAGTTGGAGGAAAGGACACCGAGCGGGGCGGTGTAACGGTTAGCGTTCTCGCCTCGCATTCGGGAGGACGGCGGTTCGAATCCCCGTCCGGGCATCCAGATTTGGGTTTTCCATGGTTTCCCCAAATCACTCCAGGCAAATGCCGGGATGCTTCCTTCAAAAGGCCATGGCCGAATTCCTTCCCATTCCTTGCCCCCATCCTTGCCCCCCATCCTTTCCCGTCTCTAAAGACCTCGATGTTAAAAAGAGACGTAAAGCAGTTAGGAAAAAAAATGGGAAGGAAAAAGATGACCTGACCACAAGTTGGCACTCGTTTTCATGCGAAAGTTTTCTTCCGTATATAATGGAGTCAGGAGGGTGAAATACACCTAAAAAATGAAAGAATTTGAAGTAAAAATTCATAAAATGTGAATTAATCTGAATGGGGAAATTGACACCCGGCATGAGCTCCATTGCAATTAAATTTTTCGATTTCACTTTTTAGTTCATACGATACTAGCTGCGTACGCGTAGAGTTAGAATCATATTGCTAGAATTGAGTAAAATCCGCATCTATACTATATTATAACTTGCTTTTTTTATGTTCTTGTTTTCCTGGTACCGACACCTTTGGCGTCCTGGCTAGGGCTTTAATAGTTCTTTGTTATTTCCTCCATATTTCACTTTAAGGGGAAAATTTCGGCCTCCTGAGAGGTCTTTGTAAAAACCCCTTTGATGTGTTGGTAATTCAAATTGGTGGGTGAATAATTGATAGTGGCACTTTGTACCTGTGCCTGTATCCAAAATTTATGAACAGATCATATAAAAACTAACTGCGAGAGAATGAAAGCCTGAGTGTCTGATATAACACACGCTATCCGTCTGTCAGTTTTCAAAATTTAATGAAAAAATATGTTATTTACTCTGAAAAAGAATGGTACGTCCTTCCTAATGACACATACAAGATCGATTTAGCCGTTTACTCTTGAAAACGTAACAAACAGACAGAGAGGCAGAGTTCCCTTCATATTTGTAATATTAGTGTAGATTATTATCGTTGGTGCCTGATGCGTGACTCAAGCTATTCATCTCCACCACATATCGCGTTATCTCGTATCCTCTCATTTACCTCTTTCCGTTCTACTACTCATTTCATACCGTTCTAATTTCATACTTACTATCTACGTTAGTAGTCCTTATCTGCACATGTGATGTGCAGAGAATGTTAGTGGTTCCTGGTTTGTTTCTCTCGTGCTGTTCTTTACGTACCACAATACCTGAAATGGGCGTCAAACGCGTAGTAGTCTGTAAATATTCTCTGTCCGTGTTAGGAAATCGCGGGGAAAGGAAGAGCAGGCGCCACAGGTGGGCGACCGACTGCATATGAAAACTCCCCGACAGGCGGGCGCTCGCTGTGTGCACTGCCCACATTAATACTGCGCGCTCCTCGGTGACGTCACATGCCAGCAGTCACTCGCGAATCAACAGTGACCGTAGTCATTAACGATTAGAGGTTAAGTGCACAGTTTAATAGCCAAGCAACTGCTATGAAATTAATTGCCGTAATACAGTAATTAATTTTGATTTTAATAGCATTTCATAATTTAAAAAATATGGAAATAGGCCTACTTTACGGCTGAAAGAACGTGGAACTATTTTTCAATAACGTGTCGACTTTAAGAAACTTAAACAGAGAATGTAAGTTGTCATTCCAGCAGAGGCTAAATTTTACGACCAAAGTTTATACACGTGTTAGCTATTAAATGAGCTTTAAGTTTATCTCTTCATGCAGATTTAAATCATCAAGGATACGACTTTGTATACGCGATGGGAAACTCATTACTTCACTTGATTTTTGCCTTCAGCTATAGCATTTAGTATTTACAACATGTAAATAAAATATTGTCTTCCTCTTCTTGTTTCAAAAGAAATACAGCACTTGCTTTATTTAACCAATTTAAATCACAACAAACATCTTTGCATTTCAACAATGATATTCTTGCCGCAAAATGACAGCGATCAGAGATATTACAAATTAGGGATTTTGTGCACAGTTTAATACATACGCTACTGCTATGAAATTAATTGCCACAAAACAGTCATAAAGTTTGCTTTTTGTATAATTTTATTCTTAAAAAAAATGTGGAAAAACATTTCGGCTGAAAACCGTGGAAATATGAGTACTTTTCAGTAACATGTCACTAACGAAAGTAAATTAAAATGTCCTTCTGACCTAGGCTGAATTTCAATTTAACTAAAACTTTTGCTAATGTTCCTGCTTTATCATAGTTTTTATATTACGGTTTATTTGCTTTTTACATATTTTACTTTAGTTAGTGGTTTTTGTTCATGTTCGCTGTACGTGAGTTATTACGTTATATGAAGTGGATATCAGGCCAAAAATGTTAGCGCATCGAGTATTCTGACAATTCATTTCTTCGGAGTTGTTCTGCTATTTAATAATCTGGAATCTGTATAATTTCTCCGGCAGTTACAAAAACTATCACCAAAGATTACATTACGAATGTTTTCCCAGCCTCAATAATAAAAAAAACAAGGTGATGCTTTCGAAGCAAACAGGAATTCTTCAAATTATGCGGAATGAAATTTTAGGGTCAAATACAAGTCAAGTTTGTATTTCAGCTAGTTCGAGTGTATGGTCTTTGAAACAATTATACGATAGCGCTATTCTCCCTGCCCGTGTTAAATACGTCTATTAATATTTCAGGCTCTGAGATTTTATTCGCCCTAAAAAAAATTTCGTCAGAAGATATAAACAATTAAATTAATTAAAAAGTGAGAGAAAGTATACATGAAACATACGTAATCGAAAATGTATCAGTTAAATAAATAAGAGGTATCCGTTTTTGGTATTATACAGGGCGTTCGCCGGAAAACGCTACCCTCCCAGTCTGTTGCCGTCGGCAACTTGCTCGGTCAGTCCAGCCAGCTGTTTCCGCCACACGACACCGTGAATCACCGCACTGTTTAACACCTCCGCTGCCCCAACAGTGCAGTGCAGTGACCCTTACATTGTTAAGAACGGTTTCTTTGCATTGTAGATAGTTTGTGACTTCAGTCTCTTATTAATCAGTGTTGTGAATAAACGTTTCTTTGCGGTTTGGCTGGTTTGGGGCTTCATACTCTTATTAATCTGTACCGTGTTTGAGTGTGAGTAAAATTATGGTACGTTACAGTTTGCAACAAAGAATATTTCTCTACGATACATATGTGAACAAGAAGTCGTTTAAAAAGTGTCGCAGTAAATTTCGTCGCGAATTTCCTGGCGCTTTACTGCCAGCTAAATCAACAATTCTGCGTCTGGTTAAAAAAGTAAGAGAAACGGGTTCATTTTTTAACAAAAAGAGACTGTCGGTCAACCGTATTCTCACAGAGGAGAAAATTGACGATATCGCTTTTCGACTAGAACAGTCACCCAAAAAATCATTAAGTCAGTTAGGGCAGCGTGTGTCTCGAAATATGTTCAGAAGATGTGAAATGTGCATTACACAAGAGGGTCAACACTTCCATCATCTTTTATAAGGTAAGCTAATGAATTACGTCACATTTAAATGCTTAGCACACAAGTTTATGAAGTTTATGAAGCGTAATTATTATGAAATAGTCCGCGGCCGACGGTCGAACAATGCCGGAAACTGAGCGCTCGCTCGCCGGGAGCAGTTTCTTCCTTGTAGCGCTAACAGTGGGTTGCGTTTCCCGGCGAACGCCCTGTACTTTCCGCCATTTAAAGCAAAATGTATTTTTTTTTAAATCGTAGGGAATATTTGATAATATAACCAGAGTAAGCTACTGATATCACAAATAATATTAAAAATGATCCAGATTTGACGCAAAGGACTGTGAGCGGTAGGTGTGAAGGTATCCAGAGATAACGCAATCGGCAGCCTCTGCATTCAGACGCGCTACATGTGTCCACCCAGCCGAGCAGGGTCGCGGTTCGATACCCGCTGCGTCCATCGAGCTTTCTGTTTTAGTCGACTTCCTTCACTTACCTGGACGACTGCTGCAAGGAGCGGGAAGAAATTCGACCATGTCCTTATGATGGAACCGCCCCGGCATTTCCTAGCAGTGATTTCGGGAACTCTTCGAAACAGAAATGTGGAAGCGGTGCGGCTCATTATTGCGCTGTTACCAGACCTACAAAACACGCAATACGACGGAGCTCAAGTGGTACCAACTGTCTGGGAATCGTACAGTTTGTGTGATAAGCGTATTTTTTATTTTTGAAGTGGTACATCATTGCTATTTAATTTGCTTCCAGTGGAGTACAATTTCCGTACACATCCTCCCCTCTTTTTTTTTTCTTTTTAAATTTTGTCTTTAATTCTTTCATTACCCAGCGTGACGAGTGAGCGGTTAACGGTCTGGCCTTGCATTCTGGAGGACGCCGGTTCGAAACCTCATGCGGGTGTCAACAAGACGTAAAGACAGAAGTAAAAAATAAATAAATAATGAAGCGCCCTTGTTGAGGAATATCACAGGTTTCGTGAATACTGTATCCGTGATTCAGAGTTGAGCGAGAGTTTGTACGCTGTCTGTTGTCCGACCAGAGCGGACAGCTGATTGGCGCCGCTCAGATTCGCTGATAGCACTGATGACGTCAGCAGCCTGCTGATACCAGGACCACGGACGGGCGAGGAAACGCGATGCGCTGCTGTCTTTGGAACACCTGGAAGGAGACCTGCGGCTACTGTGAAACACAGTACACACATTAGAGACACGACACTTCACGAGTGATCGGAGTCGCTCAGCGGTACGTTGACGGTGAGAGCTCAGTGCGGCATCAGCGCCTCTACACGCCTGGATACGAACACACGGCAGCGCGGCTTGTAGGCAAGTGTCCGAGGGCCGACACGCGTTCAGGAGCCAGATGATGAGGTTTTAAATCAGAATACTACATCTCAAACCGTGTATAAAGCTATTGGAAATAACAGTCAAGAGCTCGGAGATGATTTCCATTTAATTCTGTGCTGCCACCTGGTGTAGCAACATAAGAAATACCTCAGTTTTTAATTGAAACTCCAAGCTTTCAAACTATGGAAACCGCATGAAAATCCCTTTCGTGGTTTCCGCATGATGCCGCATCAGACAGACGTGTGTTGCATGTTAATAATGGCAGTTTACAGGTTCTCAAAGCGAATGATTAACATGAAAAAAAGTCTGCTCAATTCTGTCGCCATTTTGCGTATGTGTAATGCTGTCTCTTTTCCATTTATTTTGACTACGGTCGCCTGAAAATCAGTAACATTAAGCAAACAAATTTTGAAGGAATAGCAGTGTAATTCTTTACTTGGGATAAAAAAGCTAGCCACTAAAATTATCATAAAGGAAGGCACAAATGTTCGAAAAGGGGGGGGCGGAAATAAAGTGTAGATTTTACCATACAGTGACAAAAGCCAACTTTTATATAAACAGAAATAATTTGGAAAACCTCAACGAATTGTCTGTGGTTAACTGAAACAAAACAATATGAGTGATGTCTGCTGTATAATGAAACAAATGGTCACATTTAGATGGCGATACCGCGAATGTATTCATGCGCGTGTGATAAAAGCTTTCATTTTCTAGTAGTAATATTAACCATGTCGTCGCTACACGCGGATGGAAGTAGTTCCATATTTACTGCACTCTCAGTGCGTTCTGGACAAGTATTAAAAATAGTATTACACGATTACACGGTATGGCAAAAAGTATTCGTATTACTATAATTATTTTTGATTTTCTTCGATGTCAGTGCCGCCATGTTACTGTCGCCATTAATTGAGTAGCATGTAAGTAGTTCCATCTTTTCGCGATGTAAACATCTCGCTGAAATCGACTTAATACTTTGTGCAAGTCATGCTGTCCCTGAGATTGTTAATGTTCCGTCGCTGCGACTGTGCTGCGCTAGGCTCTTTGCTGTTTGTCTCTGTGAGTGCAGCATCTCTGGCTGCGGGACGGAGTGGGAGGCGCAACAAGTTGGTTTCCTTGGAGCGGGTCTGGCGCCCCTAAAGTCATTTGTGTGTAAATCGCGAATGAAATTTGTGCTAATCTGGGTGGGATTCGCGCCCGCCGTAACATTTGCATAACCTCCCCAGGCGCCGACAGGGTTGCCAACCCCTCTCCATAAGCGATCCTTTAGCGGCGCGTAACTCCGGAGAGTAAGGGGCGGGAAATCAATAAGGGCTGCAGCTGCCCCACGCTACACAGCCGTATCTGATCACGAGGAAGCGCCGCTCTCTATATTTAATCGGTAGTAAAACTTATAATTCATGAAATGGAATGTCCTTGTACGGAATTAATTTCCAAACAATATATTAGTGCTTATGACAAAACCAAACAGAACGTAAACTCTTTAATTTAATTGCGATTGAGCGCGCGCTCCGGTGGCGATTTCCCTACACACACATTTTTACCCTTTCCTATACCCATCTACTTTTATCCTATTCAGATTTCAATTTCAAATTCTTTCAGCGTTTCTGGTAAATTATTCACAATTTCAACTTATTTCATTTCCTGACCCGTTACCTACGAAAGAGAATCTTCCCACACCCTTGTGCCTGAAATCGAGTGCCAGCTTGTGGTCATGGTCATGGTCATCTTTTGCATTTCATGTATTACTTTTAATTGTTACACCAATATCTTTCCATGCCACATCACCAGTAGGCCTATACGCCTTGTACACTCCCATGACCCTCTTCACCCTCCTCCTGTCTTCCAGTGATTCTATTCCAGCTCCCTTATCATACCAGTTACTGATTGTTTCTTTGGAGAAGATTAGAAGACCATTATGCTCGACAAACCACTTATTTCTATAATAAAAATGAAAGTGATAATTTAAAAAATATGAAAACTGTTGTTAAAGTATCTGCTCTTGTTCCCGCCTTTACTTTGTTCCCTGAAAGACTAACGAATAAAAAAAGGCGCGAAAAAAGAAACAGCGGCCTCTTAAATTTAATTAAAATTCAGTTCCATTTCTTTATAAATATGGATTTAGACTGTAACACCAATAATCACACTTTGAAAGATAACCAAACATTACCTAGTAGTTATTTCAATAAGCACGAAAAAATATATATTTAAGGCAATAAATACCTAAATTTATTTCTTTTTTCTTTTTCACATACTTTTTGTTTTCCTCTTTCGGAGGCAAGCATACTTTATTTGTTCGTAAATAAGTTGGCTAACCACATCTATTCTTCGACGTAAGCAGCTACTTGATGTGCAGTTTGAAATGGGATTCGCAAGTAGTAGTGGTAATTTCTCAGAATAATACCAAGTTTGATACGAGGTTTGTTCAAAAACTAAGGCGTATTTTTTAATTTCGTTGGATTCGTACAGTCGATTTTCGTTTTTTCCGTTTTTTTATTTTTTATTTTGGTATACTCTTCCCGCACATATATTCACAGTTTCAACTATATAGCATTTTTTGCATTGTTTGTCAGAGGCATAATTTTAGGAGTGTTTTGTGTGTTTTTCTGCTGTCGGAAAAAAAAAATCAAAGATTTTGCATCAAATTTTGTGTAAAAAGTGGAATTAAGTGCTCCAAAACACTTGAGATGTTGACAGTGGCATACATACGGTGAATCTACATTGAGTAAAAAAATGTTTATAAGTAGTACAAGCTGATCCAAGATGGCAGAGAAGATGTCAATGACGGACTTCGTTCTGGACGCCCCAGCACGTCAACAACTGATGAAACGTTGAAAAAGTGCAGAATATAGTGTTGGAGAATCGTCGAATAACCATCACGGTCAATAAGGAGTATTACCTTGAAGTTATGTACCGTTTACAAAAAGCAACACAAAAAAAAAAAAAAATTGTGGGAAAAGAATTCATGGCTTCAGGCTTTTGCACCCCGAAAACAACACCACAATCATGCCTCAGACGGATTTGGCCCCTGCGACTTTTTCCTGTTCCCAAAACTGAAGAGACCAATCAGAGGAAGATTTGCAACGATTGAGGAGATAAAGACTGCATCGCTTAAACAGCTCGAGGCTATACCAAAAAGTGCTTCGAGGATTGAAAAAACGTTGCCACAAGTGTATTATAGCTGAGGGGGATTACTTTGAAGGGGACAACTTAAATAATATGATTAAATAAATATTTTTCGATAAAAATAAAAATTCACCCTACTTTTTGAACAAACCTCGCATGTTGGTTACTGGATCTAGGTATTGCGATAAGAGTGGTTTAATGTGTGTAGAGTGTTGACATGTTTCCGTAGAGGAACACGACGGCGTGTACCCGCCAGTGCGGCTGAGGGCAGGGCACGGCCAGGACGGCCTCACCGCCGTCATCACACTCAACATAGTCACAGGCTTCACAGACAGATGGCAGCACCGCGTCCTGTCACTACGTCAAGGCCACGCGACCGTGAAGCCAAAGCTCGAAGTGTGATCACGCAACTCACCGGAGGAAGCTAACCTCAAAATGTTGTGAAAAGGGATCATGAAGGAGAATATTAGCGATGCAACTGCTCGACTCAAGGGCGAATTTACGTATTTGACTGGAGTATGTTGGCAATATTGCGAACTTTCTTACAGATTTATTTCGTCGTCTCCCATTAGGCCTACACCTCTAGAATTAATCGCAGGCGAAATAACCTCGGGTTTATGTTGTATGTAAGGAGGACACCTTGTGTTGGATGGTTGGTTAGTTAATCTATTCCCAGACTGCGTCACTATTTGCGTGACGTCACTACTAATTATAAATTCAGACAGCTTTGCGCCGTCGAATTTGTTTACACGGCTAAGCCCTAAATCAGTGCATAGTAGCATGAGTGCTAATACAAGGACTCTAGCACTTCCCATTCACAGGACCTCGGACAAGAAACAGTTGGTTCCGACGTTGCGAGGTGGACACAGAGCGGAGAGTGATTGCATGTCGGGATGGCGTGGGCTGGTGAATCACAGTGGAAATTACCTCAACACACGCCAGGTTTCAAAAACTGCTCGCAACTTAGCAAGTCTCTTGAGGATGTGTGTTTCAAACTGCTTCGTGCAGAATATTATGACAGAACCTCGGAAGAGCAACTGCTATTAAAATCAGATCCCAAGGGGAAGATGGAAAGCCTCTGGAAGTAGTAATGCTTATTAATACTTATTAACATTCGATGATTAGCAGATGTGTCTGGTCTACGGTTACCAACTAATTTGAAAAAGTATATTTATCTTTGGAATAAGAAAATAAAAATCTAAAAAAATGTATTTTCTGAAGTTGGTTATGTTGCCCAAATACTTACGTTTTCGTGCTCAAGGCAACAGCTATTAATTTTTAGTTTCGTTTGAAAATGTCATAACTGTTATCACATTCTAAATCTAAATTGTTGTGAGGCGAGTGGTTGCGCCGTGTTGGCCGTTTCGCCCATTTTTTGTAGTTACTTAATAGATATGACGCAGTAATATATGTAGAAAACAAATGACACGAAGCTGTCACTTACGCTTATTGCAGTGTTAATCTCTGATGCAGTGATTTCACTAACGTTTTCCGCGTATTCTGACGTACTATGTTTCGGAAAAACTGAAGAAATAAATAACCAAAGTTACGTTGTCAACAATTGTAACAGATTCCAAAGGGAGGAGTGTTTACCTGGGTGTAGTTTGATCTTTGGTGGGCATCTCGTAAAGGAGTGCTTATCTGAGATACAGAGTGATCTGTGGCACTGTCTGTTCTCGGCACGAAGTAATTATCATTTCTTGTTCCGTTCCCCGGTCACATAGTCATAAAATATATCGCAGATGTTAAGCAATACCATAAGCTGTCATACTGTGAACGTTTCATAGAAATCAATTCTGTAGATTTCACGTGATGCCTGGACAGAGAGACATACAGATGTGTCTGCTTACAGATTTATGATGGTATATATAGATATGATATACAGATGCTTAGATACTGTCACATTGTTAACTTTTGATGTTTATCGTTTTTCAGGTAAGTGGTTTCGTGTGTTTGGCGCAATCGCGGTCGGTACGGCATGGTATGACTTCCTCGCTACACATCTACTGTGCAAGGTCTGTCCTCTAGTATGTTTCACGCTGTGAGTTTTTCACTGTTCCTAGAAAGTAAGTTCAACTTCGTTAATACTACTGTCTCTGTTTCTTTTCAAAATAGTTACATTTGATGTATGCCGTTTTGGCGCCAAAATACGAAAGACGTCAGCGGATTGCTTCGCTTGTGAAGCTTTCCCACGTTTTCCTTAATGTTGTTGATGAGTTTTGAAAAAATCTTGTTCTCGTGGATGGAAGAGATAAGTTTGATAAGAATGCTCTTGACGACACTTGTTCATTTGCTACCGTTGTCAAGCTCCTGTGTGTTCGTTCACTGCTGTTATAACTACATGGTTTCAACGAAATAACAAATTTTCTCCCCGCCGTTCGCTTTGATTAAATTTTGGCGTTTGTCCGCCTATCTATTACACCGGCAATATTGTATCGATTCGGTGAATACCTTTTTGATTTTTTTTTTTAAATGTTCGGGCTCACCCCGTCGTCTGAGTTGGTTATGGCGCCGTGATGGTGTCACGGGGTTAGCTGGTTCCAGTCCTGGTGGTGCACGATTCTTAATCACCAGATTGTGACCGTTAGCGTTCTCGCCTCGCATTCGGGAGGACGGCGGTTCGAATCCCCGTCCGGGCATCCAGATTTGGGTTTTCCATGGTTTCCCCAAATCACTCCAGGCAAATGCCGGGATGCTTCCTTCAAAAAGGCCATGGCCGAATTCCTTCCCATTCCTTGCCCCCATCCTTGCCCCCCATCCTTGCCCCCCATCCTTTCCCGTCTCTAAAGACCTCGATGTTAAAAAGAGACATAAAGCAGTTAAAAAAAAAAAACAGATTGTGCGCCAGAGTCCTGGGTTAAACCTCTCTGCAGTGCGTATGGAGTGACGGCATACCACACTGTTGACGGTGACATCTATATCTACATCTATACTCTGCTGTGGGTGGCGGAGCGTGCTACGACTTGCCAGTCTGCAAATTTACGTCAACCCTTATCTTCGCAGCACGGATGCTTAATCAATATTCTTCAACTTAAGTTAAAAATAATCTAACCGTTAAGATTCAAATATGTTGACCAAAAAAAAAAAAAAAAATGACGGGATTTAACGTAAATCTGTTAAAATTTAACATCTTTTTTAACATGTTAACCGTTGACGAAAAACTGTTAAATTACAATGAATTTACTTTTTAAAGACACGTTCAGATTAGATACGTCCGTATGCTTATCAAATTATATACAGCACATGAAATTGGATTCGGATTTGGGTTCGTACAAAAATATCGAATTGGCGGTTAAAATTGATACACGAAATAAAATATCGATTTTTTATATATCGAGAATACAAATATCGAAGTTAAATGTCGATGTATTTTACACAAGCCTCCATGGGTATTAAACCCCGTCCGGCCCTCCTGGTTGCTCTGACAGGCCACGGCCGACTTCCATCCCCTTCCTGTCCCCTCCCGGGCAGCCCGCCTGGAAGGAATGCATCGTGAGTGTGAGGGTCCCATTAATAGCGGCGCAGGGATTCATGAGTGTTTACTAATTGCGCGGATGCGCGAGCTAGTATCAACACCGACACGGCCCGTTGTTTGCTTCCTCAATCGCGGCGGCGGCGTTTAATTTGTTCCTCGCTGTTTGTGGGAGCGCTACTCACAGTTATTTTGGGGTCGATTAACGAGACTTGGGGGGGGTGACCGCATCCTGCGCCTTCCCGCCACACGAGTCCTGGGTCGAGTCCAGATCCCACCATCCTGCCGATACTCGACCCAGCTAGACTCTAGGTGTTCGCTTATCCATTACTACGCGTTTCCTCAATTTTCTCGTAGTGCAGTATTTCCAGCCTAAGGACGCATTTATACGATGCGAGTTGACTGGAACGAGAGTTGGCTGTAGCGTCGGTGTTGGGGGAAAGAGAGTAAACTAGCATGCTAGTAATACAGTCTAGTGTCGGACAGTTTTCGAGTCCCACGTTCGATTTTCTTGAAAGTGTGATGACCATATCACTAGAAGGAATTAACATCGCAGCTAATTTGTTTGTTATAATATTGAATCATACGAAGAATAATAAAATAAAACATAGAAAATGGTTAAAAAAGTGGATATAACTCTTTAAATGCGTCAGCGATCTTTTTTTTTTTTTTTAATGAAGTTGCAAGTGAAAATGTAGAGTGTTACATCATTTAAGACTAACTGTTTCTCAATTTGAAGAGCTGTTGTGAAATATTTTTGTCGATACATAAAAAATGACACCGTTATGAAGATTTTTTGATAGCAGAGTCTCTAAAATCGTTGTTATAATTTTTATTCTTATTTCCTCACTTTCATGCAGTTCTAAAGATTTTAATGCCTCTGCTTCACCCCGCTTACGCGACTTGTTAGTTGTCGCCATCTTGTTTGTTGGTCGTGAACCGAGTCAGCTGTCTGTCTTGTCCCTGTTGACACGAGGAGAGTGGACTATCCAGTGCTGCGCGCACCAAGACAGTACACTCGTTCCAGTCAAGTCGCACCGTGTAAACGCGCCCTATGGGGGAGTGAGGTTTTGAAATTAGTTAAGGACTGTAGAGCTTAAAAAACGTTTACAAACAACGTGGATTTCGAGTTTAGGGGGGTAAAACCGCTCTCGGAAGGAGAGCTAAAAAAAAGTATAAAAAAAGTATAAAAAAACTACGAGGTCGATTAGCAGGAGGGGAGGGGGGAGTCTTCTTAGGAGGGGAGGGAAAACACCTCACGTGATTAATGTACGCCCCCTTCAGGTACTCACTTGTCTGCTGTGATTCAGGAGGACTGGTGAGTACTGAAGCGTGTGCTAGCATGAACGATGTGCAGTACAAAGTGTCCGATTACCATTCGTTTTAGAGATTCAGGTGCTGGAATGTGTTACACAAAATAAACCTCAGAAAATCATCAAGAGCACACAGATACCTCGTTGAAGTGCTTTATTGTTGCAAAAACACACACATATTTTTAAATGTTCGAAAATCCCACCATCGACTTCGCTACAGTTTACAGCTCTGTACATGCCGACTTGAAGCATCAATAAAGTGCTGCAGTTGTAAAATATGCGGGAGTTTTTGCACGAATAAGTACTGCAATAACTTTTTTGTGTGCTCTTGATAATTTTGTGAGGTTTATTTTACGCCGCATAACATTCCAACACGAATGGAAATGAACCTTTGTACTCACCATTGCCCGCTGCTTCAGTATTTACCACTCCTCCACTTCGGCGTGGTGTCGGCCTCGATCGAGCTGGTGACGATTACTCCGGTTTCCATCTCCAGTACTGAGTGACGTCAAACTATTTTGGACTAGGCTGTTGGTTGTCATTACAGGAAGCGTTCTGGAGCGAAGTGTGTCGGTGTTCAGATAACAGAACAATTGTATCAGAAGCTGCCGCTTATCTTTAATCTGATAAATTAGCCAATTGTTATATTAGAGGCTTCTCTGTCCAAAAAAACCGAATATAATAAAGAATTGTAGGTTGTTGTCAAGTTTCTGAAGCAACTCTTAGATGGAGAAATTTTGTGCTGAGTTGGAGAGGTATGAAGCGCCGTGAAGGCAGCATGATGAGGTCGCACACCAGGACCCGGGATGGCAAGATGGAGGCCGCTCGTCGTATTCTGCTTGTCGGCGATTGGTGATGTTTTTATCTTTCGCCAGTGCTCTGGTTCAGTGATTGGGCAGTTTCCCGCTGTTATTTTGTTGTTCATTGCTCATTTTTCTTCGGTTTAACTCGTCCATTGTTTAATGTTCATTTTAACTTGTAGTTTGCGCAATTCCAACTTAGACGGATAAGCGAATCGGATGTCGAGATACAAGGGAACAATTTAGAGACAAGTTTCAAGGACACATTAGAAGTTTTAGCCTGTCAACATCCCACCTGGTCCGAATCTTCTCATTATTTTGGTATAAAATACCAATATGTCAAAATATAAACCTTAATAAGTTGGTTTAATTGTAACGATACACCCTTCAGGACGTGCAATTTCAGGTGGGCTTGGAAACCTGGAAGAAGGGCAAAGGACCCGCCATTTTCCTTTCTATTTGCGCCAGTCTCGTGGAACAAAGTCATTTCAAACAGCAGTGACTAAAATTGGTAAAATTTAATTTGTGAACCAATCTCAGTTGTCTTTACTGTATTCGTTTTAATGTATACACCAATAAACCCAAGACCCTGGCGCTGCGCTTTGGGCAGTTGTTAGTACAGTAATCAGTGCTGCCAGCCTCTCGGCTTTGAATATCCGTAGATGGCCGCGAAAATTACCGTAGATTTACGGTAGTACAAAAATCAGCAGACTCGCTAACTGAAAGACTGAAACGATAATTATTGATAGGACAGTCAAAATTAAGAATACTTTTTATTTCCAGGTCTTTAAAATTACAAAAATAATATTCTACATTGAAAGTAAGAAATATTTCCTAACATATTTTATACAACGTCACTTTCACCACCGCTGCTGTAATGCCTAGTAGGTTTTTATTTTTCCGTAGTGACTATACATTTTCTTTCTTGACAACAAATTTAACACATTTTCTGTAACATGAAATGTTAAAAACTGCGACCCCTTTGATTCTCGGATATTGGTTAGGCCTTCTCGGAAGGCACTGCTTAGTAAGCCGTGTCACCGTGCATAAAGAGTGCGCAGATAGTTTTGTATTACCGCCTTTAAAGATTTATAAAAATTGTAACCAAACAAAATATGAGCTTAGTTCCTATCGTTGGTTCACACGAGCGGTTGCAAGGAAACGATTCACAGTTATTGCCAATTCTGTAACGCATTATCACTATTTGCTCAAACTTTAACAAAATACCAATATAAGAGAAGATCAACAAATGATAAAAAGTGTAAAAAATCCGTAGATATTTTAACAAAATCCGAAAATCCTAACTTTTCATAAAAATCCGTAGATCTACGGATAAATCCATAGAAATGGCAGCCCTGTCAGTACTGGATCTTTCAGAGGCTTTTGACAGAGTGAGCCATAAAATGGTATTACATAAGGTAAAAACCATTAGAGTGGGCGAAAAAGTGATTTGCTGGGTAGAAAGCAAAGAGTCAGGTTAGCAAATGTAGTGTCAAAAGAAGTGGAAGTAAAAATGGGAGTGTCACAGGGTAACGCATTGGGACCATTGCTGTCCATTGTGTGATTGAATAATTCTTTTGATGGTTTACTATCTGAAATTAGATTGTTTGCAGATGACATAATGCTGTATAAAAGGATTAAAACGGTAGAGGACTGTGAACAGTTGCAGGGTGATATGGACACGATATCTGGTTAGGTTGGTAAATATGGGATGAAGATAAATGCAAAGAAGAGTCAGCTTATTGGGTACACAGATAAAAAAACTAACGGTTGATTATTATTATAAGGTGGGGAAATGGTTGCTTGTTGAAGAAATGAAATGTAAATGAATATTGTGGTGTAATATGGGACCTACACTTTGGGCATTAAATGAAGGAGTTGGAGGGGTTGCAAAGAAGGGCTGTTAGATCTGTCTCTGAAATTTACGGCAGAACACAATCAGTAACAGATACGATAAAAGAGCTGGAATGGGATTCACTGGAAGACAGGAGGAGGGTGAAGAGGGTCATGGGAGTGTACAGGGCGTATATTGGTGATGAGGCATGGAAAGGTATTGGTGTAAGAATTGAAAGTAATGCATGGAAGGGAAAATATGACCATGACCACAAGGAGGCACTTGGTTTCAGGAACAAGGGTGTGGGAAGATTTTCTTTCCTAGGAAAGGAGATCAGGGATTGGAATAAGTTACCAAGAGAAATGATGAATAATTTTCCGAAAACGTTGAGGTTTGTGGAGGCCAAAAGTAGATGGGTTCAGGAAAGGGGAAAAATGGATGTGTATAGGGAAATTGCCACCGTAGCGTGCGCTCCATTGCAATTAAATTCGAGAGTGTCAACAACTGAACTTCCCATCGCAGAACTTGCGCCAAGGTTTTGTAAGGTCTTTCCCAAAGGTCATACTCCATTAGGTCAATTTATAAACCCAAAACACCAGTAATTTTGAGTGAGATTTTTCCAGCCCTTTCCCTGAGAGTCAGTTTTAGTCGCGGGACCACGGACTGTATATTAATCAAATCCGACCGGTAGGTTTTTGCGCGAATGCCGTTAATCCAGCCTTACTGACATACACAAATTAAAAAAAAAGAAACAGCAACTGTCGACCACTTGTGTGTAGCTTATTAGTGGAAGCCACTTTCGTGATGTAGAATTGTTATTGGAACAGTGGGGAGTATTGTGAGAGCAGCTACTTTTGCTGTCGTGTGCAGTAGCTGACGGCGGCCTGCTGGTGGCGCCACTAGTTCGCCGACTCGCCGCGGTACCGTTAGCTAGGGGCGGGGCGAGTCTAGCGGTCAGCCGAGACAGAGAAAGTGAACGCGCGCCATCTTACCGCATCACGCACGTCGCCATATCACTGCTGCCGCTGCTGTCGTTTTATTTTTGATTAAACGTCGATTCGTTATTCACACCTGTGGCGTCCAGTTCGACGTAAGCGGGATATCCGGCGCAGCACTCTCTCTCGTTACATTTTGATTAGAAGAGTCTATTACGGTATGCTTAGTGAGTGTCCGTAAACTACGAGGCTCGGTATAAGGGAGGGGGAAGGTGGGGTGTTCCGAGCCCACAATTAAAATAAGCTACAGAACACACAACAGCATCTGAATATATATATACTTCCGTCATTTAATAATCTCCGTATGTAGTATACGATAGTCTGACAAGAGAAAACAGTGCAAAATGTCTTCTGGAACCAATAGGGAAAAAAGCTACGTGCTAGGTATGGGGTGTGGAAGGAGGTGTAGAGGCAAAGCTACGTGGGGGAGAGGCGGGGAGGGGGTTACGTAGTTTATTGACGCTCCCTTAGTAATGGTAGTCATTCCTCGCTTGGTTTACAGGCTTGATATCAGCTTAACGATTTTTGTTATATTTATTCAATCCATTTAAAAGACCTTGCGGGCTACAAAGAGCTACAAACTAATTGTTCGACAAATATGTAAACATTTTTTTTTTAATATTTACAAGATATAGTTGCATCTAAATTGATACTGTTTTAAAATTGTACTGCTATTGTAATTTATCTTAAGGTGACGACGGGAATGAGACTAAAAGGAATTATCCTATTGGTCTGAAAATTGTTTGGCTTTTATTATTAAAGAATAAGTGTGTATTATACCACAAAAAATACTAACTTTGCATAGTAAGTACTGCAACTTCAAACAGTAAACGATCGCTGGAAGCGATATTTTCATAGCGACGTCTAACGATGATAGGCATAGCGAATACCCAATAATGTACAATCGTTGTACGAATCGTAAAAACCGAATAAAAATTTGATGCCCACATTCCGAAGGACTTCACTCTAATCGCACATATTTGGTTGCTGTGATGTACACATGTTATTAAACAATATTGAGGAAGTGTTCAGACCAAGAAGACAAGTCTTGTTGCTTGGAGCCCCTCCTAGACGTAATATGTTTGTAACAAGTAGATTTTAAAAGCATGTATGATTGGGGTGGTCAGTTAAGTAAGGGTACTATGTTTTCAATACCTTATTGTGTGTAACACGTTACGCAATGTCTGACAGTACTAGGTAACTAGTTCTCCTTGGCTGACTGGTCGCCGGCAGTCACTGGCAACGTTTGTTCCTCTATTTGAAACCTTATCGCCGCCGTGCATGACGTAAGCACATACAGGTGGGAGTTTTCTAAAATTTTAGTCCATAGGTCATTACTGTTGCTTTTACCAAGACGCGCACACAACTGAAATCCCGGGAACTACGTTCAGAGGCGAAGTAGGATGTCGATCTGCAGAGTCGTGAATCACAACTTCTCATCAGCCTGCTGTTCAATCAGTACCATATTCTAATGAGTGATTGTGTTGAAGTTTTACTATCAGAAGTTAGATTGTTTGCAGATGATATAATGTTACACAATAGGATCAAAACGGCAGAGGACTGTAAACAGCTGCAGGGTGATCTAGAGAGGATAACTAGTTGGGTGAGTCAACATGGAATGAAGTAAAATGCAAGCAAGAGTCAGCTTATTAGGTACACAGATAAAAAGCTAAAAGCTTATTATGATTATAAGGCGGGGAAGGACTCAAAATGTAAATACATTTGCAGAACATTTGATAATGAACTTAACTGGGCAGGGCACATAGGGCAGTTAGTAGGAAAGGGGTTCAAAATCTTTCACCTGTTGGAAATAGTGAAGAGACGAGAGAAGTAAAGTAATTGGGTTACAAAACTTTGGTCAGACCACTGCTTGAATATTGTAGTGTAGTATGGGACCCACATTTTGAGTATCAAATACAGGAGTTGGAGACGATGCGAAGAAGGGCTGCTAGATGGAAATTATCGCAGAACACAATCAGTAACAGATGTGATAAAGGAGCTGGAATGGGATTCATTGTAGGATAGAAGTCGTGTGAAGAGAGTCATGGGAGCGTACAAGGCGTGTATTGGTGACGAGGCGTGGAAAGACATAGGTGAGAGAATGAAGAGAGGTGCGGGGAAGGGTAAAGATAACCATGAACACTCGATTTCAGACATAAGAGTGTGTGAAAATTTTCTTTCGTTGGGAAGGGTGCTAGGGATTACCAAAAGAAGTGAACAATAATTTAATAAAGACACTGAAAGAATTTAAGGTTCAAATTCGTAGAGGTTAAAAGTAGGTTCGAAGTGGAAAGGAGGAAAATGGACGTGTAGGGTAATTGCCACCGGAGCGTGCGTTCCATCGCAATTAGATTAAACCAGTGTGAGCCCGTGATCGTCACCGGTCTAGAATAGATCCAGTTTTTAAAATGAAAGATTATGACAGGTTGACCTGATTTGAGCAAATATAAACTTGACCTGGGTTTCGGGATGAATAAAATCTCTTGAACCGTAAGAACTCAGAGGCATTAATAGAGGTAGGTATTAAACACGAACTGGGACGATTGCGCTGTCGCGTAATTGTTTCAAAGGTCACACACTCGAACTTGCTCAGTACGAACTGACTTGTATTTGACGCATTCTGCAATAAATTTTAAAAAAAAAATCCTGTTTGTTTCGAATGCATTACGTTTTTTACTATTGAGACTGGGCAAATACTGATAATGTAAACATTGTTCATAGTATCTGTGACGGCCAGAGTACTTGATACATATTGCATATTATGAATCAGTTGACCAACTCCGCAGAAATGAGTTGGCACAACAATCGATTCGGTTGCACATTTGGTCTGATGTCCACTTAAAATAACCTAATAACTCACATACAGCCTACATGAATAAAGAAAATAACGAAAGTGGTCAGTAAAATGGATAAAAAGCAAATAAACCGTAATGCATAAATTTTGGTCAAGCAACAACATTAGTGAAAGTTGTAATTAAACTGAAATTTATCCTAAGCCGAAATGATAATTGGCATTCGTGGTTACAGTAGAGAACATGAATAATTTTTTAAAAAGTTTTTTAAGTTGCTTTAATTAGTAACATGTTACTGAAAAGCAGATCCGCGTTTTTTCAGCCGCAAAATTTATCAAAATTTTGTTAGCTATGAAACGCTATGAAAAGTAAACTTAATGAATGTATTAAGGGAATTAATTTGGTAGCAGTTGCTTAGTTATTAAATTGTAGGCATAACCACGAATTCCTTCTAATGGTATCTCTGAGCGAAGGCTGACACGTGACACCGTTCTCCAGCCAATAGCTACCGAGGTGAGTGGATGAGTGACCTTACGAAATTATCTAGTAGATTAAAAACCAAATTAAACTCTGCGGGAAGGTAAAGAATGGCCAGAGCGTGGCGGTGACCCCGTCTCATCCCTGTAGTGCCAGTGGTTGTGAAAGGGTATGCGGGGCTCTACCTCCGCGAACCCTAGGTAAGGCGGCGAGTAGCTAAGGACATTCACAAGGACACCTCGCACCTGCTTCAGGGATTTGCGCTCTCGAAGAAACCCCACATCTCCTACTTCATAACACCAGTTAATTGTGTGAACAACAACAAGGGAATCACTTCTACATCTATACTCTGCAATTCACAAATATTGTGGGAGGCAGAGGGTGCTAAGCACCAATCCTAATTCTGCACATTCCTAACCCGAATAGCACGAGGAAAGAAAGAATACATAAAAGTATCAGTATGGCATCTTATTTCTCTAATCTTATCCCTCCTGTCATTACGGGCTAAATAGGTTGCACTCGTAGATTAAAGAATTCTGTTATATTATTAGAAACAGAAGAAATTAGTTCTACTGATAATATTCTATACCTATCGCTCACGCATTTTCATCTCTGATAAATTATAGCGAAACTCAGGTTGCCGACATGAGCTAAAAGGGCCATTGATTCATTTTCTTTTTTACTCCACGATGTTTTCGTTCCAGGTTGAACAATTCAGTAACTTCCATCACATGTGATTGAGTAGGACACACAATGTCGGCATTACGCACGCTCATACAATGTTGTCAATGCGAACAGTCAGTCGCAAATGCTTCATTTTTCATGCTCACAAGCATAATGCTGAGGACTGGCAACAGGAGACATTGTGAACTGTACAGAAAGGAATCAAACTATTGGTTCTGCTGAACTCTGCGATAGCCATGGGACTACTTTCCGCCGCGAGCAAGGAAGATATTGGTGACGTAGTGTCGTCCATAATTAAACACAAAAGACTTGTATTCATCAGCCAAAAAGTGGATAGGTTAATAAGATCGCTGGTGCAATAATATTTACAATGTAACTGTACTTGTGGTTAATGTTTGCCTGCGCGAATGTAGTATGGCGCCGTAAAATAATCCCGGCAACATAATAGCCTCAGCATGAACAAAGTATTCTCCTGTTGCGCATTCAATGCCTTCCCTGCATTTAACAGAATCTTAGCGACTCTAAATCCTTCCTATAACACGTACGACTTCGAAACACAAGCCGCGTTCTCGAAAACTTTTTATCTTTGTCTTCGCATACCAAAGATGATTGAGAAGCAACGACTAGAAAATGAGAGTACATAATACTGTATTATGAGACATGTCGCGCATTGTTATTTGAAAATTATCTTTGGTGCCAGTAGTCAGTTGTTTATCTGGTCAGTAGATCTGCTTGTTTAATAGCTTTCGTCCGTTGCTACCGATATCAGCAATTTTTAAAAGCGTCATGACTCACATCCCAAAGATTGTTGGTACTAGCAATCAGAGATAACAGTTAGATTAAATTTCAGTGCATTAATCGACTGTGCGTTCAAGTTTATCCTGGTTAGTGTTTGCTATACTTTTATTTTCTTGTTTCAGGGCGAGTTGTAATACGCGAGTGCTAGTTAGTTGTGTCGGCGTTTATTCCGCGGGCCGGGAAAATGCCGCTCAAATACATAGACCGGCACATTGCACGCTGTTTATTGCTGTTTTTGTTTGTTTTTCGTTGCCGTTGCTATGCAAAGAATTTGCAGAGGGTTTGTGCGTTTCCACTTCGTATGTGCACACATTACGAAGGTGCTGAAATAATTTGCTGCTAGAAACTGATTATACACATGCCAAATGAAGGAGATTAAGCGGGCAATAAACTGCTGGCGGGTAAGCGGGTTCTATACTCTCTGGAAATCCTGATCGTAAACACACTCTTTGCCTTGCCGCAAATTGTTCAGACCAGTTGGCACTACCTTTGTCCTTTCCCATATTTCCTATCATGTAACAATTTGTTATACCTGAGTTTATCGCTGTAGGTTGGAAGCCATGGAGATGCAGGAAGCGTTTCGTATGTCCCGTTTATTTTAAACAATGTTTCCCCTGAATTTATTATAAATGAATTATAGAGCCGCTGCTCCGATGGCAATTTCCGTACACACCCAATTTTCTCTTTTCCGTTCTCTCACATAATTTGCCCGCTAGAAATTTCAACTTTAAATTCTTTTAGCCTTTTTTGGTAAATTATTCATCATTTCTTATGGAAATTTATTCCAAATCGTGATCCTGTTACCTATGAAAGAAAATCTTCCTACGCCTTAGGGGGCATCCATAAATTACGTGAGGTGAAATGGGGGGGGGGGGTCTACGGAAATCTCACGTGAGGTTTTGGGGAAAAAATCTTTGGACTGTGAAGCTAAACAAAAAAGTCTACAAATTGCGCGAAAGAGTCGATTTTAGGGGGGTATTTCGTATAAAAGTGGGATTGTGACCTGTAGGGGGGGAGGGGGGGTATTCACGGACCAGATCTCACCAGAGGAGGGGGGGCGGGATCCGGAAATCCGGAAAAGCACCTCACGTAATTTATGGATGCCCCCTTATGCTTGAAATCGATTATCGGATGGTGATCATGGTCTTCCTTTTCCTTCTATTCATCTCTCTTAATTCTTCCACCAATATTTTTCACACATAATCATCAATATATGCCTTATTCACTCCCGTAATTCTCTTCACCCTCCTCCCGTCTTCCAATGAATCACATTCCATCTCCATTATGATATCACTTACTATTTGTTGTAAAATGAATCACAGCCAAACCTGTCGCAATATTCATTGAATTTATTGTTTACCGGTTTCGACTCGCCTTAAGGGACTCTTCTTCAGAACCTGTGGATGTTGTTCTGAAGAAGACTCCCTTAAGGCGAGTCGAAACCGGTAAACAATAAATTCAATGAATATTGCGACAGGTTTGGCTGTGATTCATTTTACAATTGAAGAAATACCGTTGCTGTTGATGCTGCCATGCTCAAGATTTTGTAACTTACTATTTGTGTTTGGGAGTAATTTCTAAATACAATCTAGCTGCTCTTCTTTGTACCCCCTCCAACTCCTGTATTTGATACCCAAAATGCGGATGCCATACTACACCGCCATATTGAATCAGTGGTCTGACCAAAGGTTTGTAACCCAATTCCCTTACTTCTCTCGTACATCCCCTCGCCACTGTGTCGAACCCTTTTCCTCCCGCCGTCCCGTGTGTGCTGTGTTCCCTGCGGTGTGGTTGGGACGCCTTGTAATGAGACTCCCTGAATCTTGATAGCTCTCCTGGGGCTATTTTAAAATGTTTTCCTTCTTTTTGAGCGCACGGCTGACGCCTTTGAAGGTGGCCGTAGTTCATGTTGTAACGTGATGTATTTCGCCGCGGCGTGTTTTCTGCCTTTTCCTACTCGCCGGCACCTCTGTGATGACGTAACCCGCTGGCCTGTACTCCTGCTGGCCTTGTGGTTTGTTATCGTTGGAGCCGCGTCGTGTCTTTATGGAGCGCGCTCCGCTGGCACTCTCCCGCTTTACGGTAAGTGTTTATGTTAATTCCGATGCAGCATTTCCTCCGGTGGCGATTTACCTGCACTCCTGTTTTTACAATTATTATTAATCTTTATCTTAAATTCTTTGACTGCAATTTCTTTACCCTCGTACTTTTTCCCGTAAGAATTTCATATTCTTTCAGTGTTTTCGATTAATTTTTCAGGACTTCACTTGGTAAGTTATTCCAATCCGTAACTTCCTTTCTTACAAAAGAAAATTTCCCCTTATCCCTGAAATGGAGTGCCAGCTTGTGGTCATGGTCATCTTTTCCCTTCCATGCACTATTCCTAATTCTTTTCGCAATATCCTTTAGCTTCATCACCAGTATACGCCTTGTACACTCCCAGCACTCTCTTCACCCTCGTCCTTGCAATGAATCCCATTCGAGTGCCTCATGTCATCAACATTTAACATTCCGGCTAGCCCTGTCCGTCTTCAGAGGCTTAGTTATTACTTTACTCTTTTTACATTTTGCACGATTTCGCTGCTTCTTGCCAATCATCCATATGTTCTTACACTTCCGCCTCGCAGTTTTCCGATTCCATCTAACGCCGTGGCTTTCGAGCTTGGTCGACGTAGACTTCATTAGAGGCGGGATGACAGGAACAGGAAGAAATTCGGCCATGGCCTTTTGCAGGAAGCATTCCGGCATACGCCTGGAGTGATTTGGGGAAACCATGGAAACCCGAAATCTGGATGCCCGGACGGGGATTCGAATGCGAGGCGAGAGCGCTAACCACTCACCCACCCCGCTCGGCTTGCGGAATTACTGGCCGCCGCGCCCGACTGTCGATAGCTAAGTTTGCGCAACAGTCCAGTACCATTAGATGTGCACACATATTTACTATAGCTATATTATTTGACATATTTGCACTCAACTTTATAAAGAAAAACTCTAAAACTTTGGCCGCAGCATTTCAAATCTCTACCACGAGAGCGCAGTCGTGTATACTTTAACAGGGGACCGATGGAGGCGATGACAATCATGGCCGCCTCGCTCTCTCGTCCTAGTCTCGTGTGGGTTATATGAAAGATCCGGTGTTTAAGCCTCTTCTACCATCAAACCTACCCCAACAGGGACACGCTGCACTTCATGTCTGAAGTATCAGTTAGCTGACACATTAAGAGCACTTGCAATGCGTCAAAATACACGTCGAGTTCTTCCATATGACAAAAGTGTTGTGACAGTGTGTCAAATAATTTAGCTATAGCAAATTTGTGAAATTGCTTCAATCTTTACATATTTTATTTATTTTACTAGCTCGTACCCGCGACATCGCACGCGTGGATTAAGAATGTTTTGCCATAATTGAATATAGAAAGTTGCTGGTAACGAAGGATTTGTCCCAAACAACACCGAGTCGGCATAATATGACAGAAAAGCTATCACTATATCATTCTACCGTCGAACCAGTCTCTTTGAAGAGAATCAGTTTCCAACATATTTCTGTCACCATTCGATAAGGTCTCAAAATTTCGTGACTACAACTATTAAACATGCCGGAGAAAATGTCCTGTGACCTTCATACAGATTTACTTGTCAAATTCCATCAACATCGATATAGCCATTTGGTCGTCAAAACGTAACAAAAAGACAGAGACTTACTTCCGTATTTATAGTATTATTATTGAGGTTCAAACACACACACACACACACACACACACACACACACACACACACACACACACTCACTCTCTCTCTCTCTCTCTCTCTCTCTCTCTCTCTCTCTCTCTCTCTCTGACTGGGAACAACCCCTGAGGAATCATTATAACGTAAAAAAGTGTACACTTACAGCATTGCAAGACTACCGACGATTTGCCTCGCATTGCACCCCTAACTTTGTGATATCTGCAGTTTAACATTCAATCCGAATAACCTACGGCCCAGGCGTGACTCTAACGATCAAAAACAATTTTTAAAAATCTTAGCTTCCACGGAGATTTGAACCGGAGACCAAGACCCACACTTTTGTAAGCAAGTGCTTTAACCACTGAGCTGTCTGACCGATACACGAAAAAGCAGTATACGTCCATATCCAACGCGTCTGTCTATCGCCCTTCAGTAGTATTTCGAAATTATGAGACAACATGTATTATTTATACAGATAATTTTTCAACGAAATGTAGACAGTATTTTTCTCCTTGTTTCAAAGGATAAGTGTGCAAAGTTTCATCGAGATAGGATGAAAACTGTGTATTTGTATGAAGAACAAACAAACATACATACATTCATCTTTATATATATATATATATATATAGATGCGCATGGACCTATACAGATCACGCAAAACGTAGTCATTTTCTTTCCGAGTTTCTTTTGCCATTCCAGTATTCTCGCATCCGTTTACTGAAGGCGAGTTTTCTCTCTTCTGTCCATGTTGTGCCGGTCCACTTGGCTTTGGTTACTGGCATCACTACCCAGTCGTGTATTTTTTGTCTGAAGATTTCTGAACTCTTGATTTTAGCTCTTTCCACGCCTTGTCTTACTTTATCGAACCAACTTTTAGGCATTTTTAATGGTTGCATGAGTTTGAATATCTGCTTGGTTAATCTGTGATCTGGCATCCTGTGTATGTATATATATATCAGAACGGCAAAACGCTGAACTAGTTTAACTTAACACTAATAAACCTAAATATGAAATATTGATTGAAAACAAACCAGAGTTCAGAGTTGTTGAGTGTTGCAGTGATCAGACACGTGTTGCAGTTTACGCTGATCTTCCGTATTGGTATGGTGACTGTTTTTACTACGTTCCTCCATCATGCTACAAAACAAAACGCTTTTGTCTTTATTTAAGATACCTTCAGTGACCTGGGTAGCGGTGTATATATATATATATAGTTATTGTTTTGTGTTGACTCACATCATTATATATTCACAGTTTTGCTTCTAATGAGCTCTGTACCACTTTCGTATTCTATTGCATTTTTCATAGATGCTTTATCGAGTACAGACATTAGTAGTTGTAGTAGTATTTTATTATTCCTCTGAATCATATACATGTACTGTACATTACATATGATGATATCAGACACGTCAATTATAAATTAAGATATTTACATTAAATTGTTTGGGTTAGTACATTTGAAATATTCTTCTACAGAGTAAAAGGAGTGGTAGTGAAGTTGCGACATTAGCAGTGCAGTGCAGTGTAGTGAAGCTCATACGAGGCCACACATGCTCGTGATGTGACTCAACATAACTGGAGTCAGTATCTCCATGGAGACCATCACAATCCCGTTGCTTCCCCGCCCGGACATTCGTGCGCGTAGTAATGCGTTTGCTTTTTGTTTTTCTACTAGCAGCAAAGCATAAACGTTTAAATTAAATTCCACTATCTCGTTACGCTTATTCGAGTGTTAATGTTTGATGTACTGTACGTTTTCCGTGTATTGTAATGTACTACATTTCAGAAAACTGAGGAAATAAATAACCAAAAGTTCGTAGTCAAAAACAAATACTTATAAAATCCAAAGAGTTGAGTGTTAATCTTTGTTGTAGTATGATCTTTGGTGGGTACCTCGTGCAAAAGTGCTCATCTGAGACGCACTGTGATCTGTTCCCGGTTCCGTTACCTGGTCACGTAGAATAATTACAAATATCGCAGGTTGTAAGGTAAACCGTACGCTCTCAAACTGTAAACCATCAGACGGGAGCAGCCCATGATGACACGGGCAGCAAGATGGAGGAACCGTACTAAGAACAGTAAACCTCTAAGTTTTCGTATCTGTACTGTTAGGCTTGCCTCAGCTTGTTGGCGACGGTCGAGGATGCCGCCCAGTACCTGTTGCCAGTCGCCTGTCTGTGGACGTAGTGACTATATATATAGTGAGTGATTCAGAGCCATGGACAGGGTTTCCCACGTTATTTGCGGTGACTCAATCCCGGCCGGTATATTTAGTTGGTCAAGGTTGGTAACGCAGTTGTAGTTCAAGGAACAGAATTGTTACTGACCAAGTGTTAAAATATTACACACACAGCAAGCACAACGAGAGAAAACTGATTCCTGTTCTACGTTTACTTGATGAGTAGATAAATGAGTTCGGCAATTTCCTTCGTAAGGATAAACACTTAGCTCTTTTATTTAATATACTAGAGTTCAGCAAATTCCTCTTTCTAGTAATGGCTCCGCTGTAATAAAATGTATTGCTGCAGTTGTTTAATTCAATTATCTAGCAGCGTCATATGATTATCGTTTACCGGACTACATAAATTATTATTATTTTGCTGTCTTCAGTCTTTCGACTGGCTTGATGCAATCCTCCATCCTTTCCTATCCTGTGTTAACGTCTTCATCTCTACATACCCCTTACAGCCCACGTCCTAAATTATCTGCTACATATATTCTAATCTCTGTCTTCCTCTACAGTTCTTACCTTCAGCTGTTCAATCCACTAACAAATTAACCAATCCAGGATGTCTCAAAATATGACCTACCAGCCTGTCTCTTCTTTCTGTAAGCTTCTTCCACAAACTTCTTTCCTCAACCATCATTTCCAAAACTCGTTCGTTTCGTACTTTATCTGTCCACTTAACCTTGAGTATTCTTCTGCACCAAACTTTAAATGCTTCAATTTTCTTTCTTTCTCGTATTCCTTAAGTCCTTGCTACGCTACCATAATGTTCTTTCTGAGTCCTTGTTCAACATTTGAAACTAAAAGATGTCTCTCTTTCATGTAGGATCTTTCGCTAGTGCTATTCTGCTGGGTAACATTAAGTTAACCTGAATTTCGCACTGTGAGTCGTATATTCAGCATGGAGAGGGTTCATGACGTCATACGTGTCGTTCTTACCCCGAGACGCGCCAATAGATGTTTCACATCAAAAAAGAAACGCTTTGTTTGTTTGAAGAGCAATTTCACTGGTAGGAAGACACATGGGCTCGAACTCCGGTCTCCTGGCTCCGCCTTCTGCCGGTCCGCAGTTTATTTTTGGGCGTTCCTTTCTATTGGTGCGCGGGCGTGACGTCGTGATTGTGACGTAATGGCTGTGGCGCCAATAGTAATGATGCATTACTGTAATCTCCGGCGGTCATTGTGGGCGCCGCGCATAGAAAACGGGCCGATATTGCCTTAAATTAATTATCCCGACCTGCAACAATGTAAATTGGCGGCGAAATGCCACTCGAGTCATTACGCGCGTCAGTCCATTGTGCGCCCTAATAAGCTGACCGCAGCCCGGGTTTTACGAGCGCCCGCCCATTAATCATATTGATTCGGGATTAGCCGCGCACAATGCCCGCCCGTGTTTAGCCGTGTCATTGTTTAGCGGCACTAAATCTTAATGGCGGAGTGCTATGCGCGATATGCGAACCCGGGCCCTTGTCGGTGCGAGAGTGATAGTCGCAGTCCCGCACAATGGCGGAAATATCGACGACACGACAAAGTCGAAACTAAATCACCACACGTCGGTGTATTAACAATCAGCTCATAACTCATAACCTGTAGCAAGGAGGATGTATACTATCTATATAACAAATGGTTCAATAACTTTTTTAATATTGAGGCCGATTTCCTTAGCTGTTATACCAAAACTGGGTTTTCTTATCCGTCTATTGCAGCTGCATAATGAAACTCACGTGCATAATGGTGTATTATACCATCATCGATGCTTTAAAACAAGTTATGTACAAGTTTTGATGTCTAGCAAAATGTTTTTCTAACAAATGGTATAAATCTGTTACTTAATGTTTTATTTATAGGCTGTTTTTACTTTACTTTCAGTTTTCGTATATTACGTTATAGTTTGGAGCTGTTCCATATCAGTTTTGTTCCTGCTTCTTGGGATTTTCAACTCAGTGTACATTTTAGTATATAAAACACGTTTACGCAAGTTACTATTTCAATGTAGCTTCTTAAACAAGCATTTTGTTATTGTTTATGTTCGGGTTTCAAAGATGCTAACTGTCTATGGCAAATGTATTACCAACCTATTTTGTTTTGTTTCATGTGGTTCAGTTTTATCTTTGCTGTAGCGGTGTGTTCGAATAACTGACTGCGAAAGAAACAAAAAAATTGTAAAATCAGCAATTCCTGGAAGTATGTAATGTACCGGGTATGTTGAGGTGTGACTGAAGCTACTAATACGTATTTTTTTTTTTTTTTTTTAATGGCATTTGGCAACGGAGGCCATACAGCCAGCTCAAGGTGATTTAATTGCTTTCAGTGTATTGACGCCACAGGACGGACAGGACATTCACACAGACATACAACACTTAACATCCATGCCCGCGGCCGGATTCGAACCGGCGGCCTTCGGCACGCGGAGCTAGCACTCTAGCCCCTACGCTACCGAGGCCGGCAACTAATACGTATAGTTTGGTTGAGTTCCGTGTTGAGCATGAATACAGTTGGTCTGTGAGCAGTTCACAGCGGGCGTTGTTTTTCTCGCACGCAGTTAGCGAACGATCTGTTATTATATTGACACGCCTTTGTCTACTTTCATTTAATCGTGCAAATAGGTCAAATAGAAAAGTATACGTTTTGAATTTTTGTCCGTCAGATTTCAACAAAATTGTATGCGGTTTGTCTGTGCACTCATCACGGAAAATGTAACAAACGGATTTCAGAAAAACAAAGACGCAATGATAGCAGGAGTCTACATTGTAGATATAATACACACACTGTCAGATGAAACAGTGGCCAAACCGTGATTATTTTTAATAATAAGGTTTATGTGAACTTATCCGTTTTGCTGCACTACACGGATAACTTCACATAAACCTTATTATTAAAGCAGCTAAGGAAAAAGGTCTGAATCTCTACATGTGATTATTTTTAGTTATTGTTTGTCTGCACACGCATTACGAAACAAACTAAGAACTAGATTTAAATTAGCAGAATGAAGAAACAGGACAACCAGAGCTTTCCTAGATTTTCCTGCATAGCCAACATTTATTATTATTATTATTATTATTATTATATAGTTTATCTGTGATTAACAGCATAACTAGTTTTAAATAAGTTTAGCTGAATTGAAGCCGTAATATGGGATTTTCTCCGTTTCTGGAACTTGAGTTAGTTGTTATTGTGTTGCTTCTCTCCACAATTTCCTTCATTCCTTTTCCGCGCCGTGTTTTCCCTTATCGTTCTCTTTCGTTTTTCTTCCAACAGATTGCGCCGTTTTGTTTAGTGTATCCATGGACCTACATTTCTTAGGGTCTCTCGTGTCTTTCTGTTCTCTTCCCCTTTAACTTTTTCTTCTTGAGGTCCGTGATGCAATGTTGCTTGATTTTGTTGAAATCTTCCTGATACTGCGGGAGTTTCATTTCATCATAGTTTCTTACTTTTCTTTTGCGGAAAGTCAGTTTCTAAATATTGTGCGTTGCGACTATAAGGATTGTGTTTTGCCCTCTGTATTGTAGCGACTGGATTTAGACTGATAGTATAAGAATTTTCAATTATAGGAATAGTCTAAATGGCGTTACCACGTTTCTTTAACTGTAATTTCTCGTAACTGGCGTTAATTGGTTGTGCGATATCAAATATTTGCTGCCTTGACCCAGAATTTTGACATGTTTGGTGTGGTTGTGAATTGTGCGGTTTACCACGGCACCAGCTGTGGCGTTCACTTCGAGGTTCTGACTCACCTGATGAAGACACCGGATTCAGCTACCGAAACGTGGAGTGTTGAGGAAACTTTCGGCCGGGTTTGTTGTGTGTCGACCTTGGGGTGACCTACAGATAACTGGAATCTGCGCCTCGCGGCGGTGTTTGAGGGCTGGCGGTTTAGCAATCGGCGTTAGATCCCTAACCTCTCCGCACCATGCCGTCATTCGCCTGGAGGAACAGTGAGGATGGCCGGACGGGGTTTGAACCCCAGGCAGGAGGGCGATATCGCACTTCTCCTGACTCGGGGTTAATTCGTGGACCCTTAATCTTACCTCTACAACATCGCATCAACAGGAAAGGTTCCCTGTTCTGCACGCGGGACCACGGACTGTGTATTAGTCGAAACCAACAGCTCAAGATACGAACGAGTCACATACAGACAGACACATAAAAGAAAAGCTCATTCCTTTTCTTTAGTTCTGGAATTAACTTTTTCAAAAATGTGTTAAATGCTCCTCGTTTCCCCCGTTACAGTTTCATTGATACTTGGTGTTAACATGAAGGGTTTAGGCCAGCGAGGTGGTACCTGTAGATAAGATGCAGTGCGCTGGGTCGCTCATGACGAGTGCAGCGTATTACATAACACAAACACACGATGCCCACTGCCGCCTCCTGATGTTGGTCGTCCTTGAACGATTCGCTTACCGTCCCTGTAAGCGTTTGTTTTTATCCGCACGTTGAATGTCGCCACCAGTGAAATCTGCCAACCACATGTGACTGCTGAGCATACACGCGCGTACGTGATCTTCTTTCGTTTCTATTTTTACCTCTTTTATTTTTCCACTTTTACTTTTAATTGTTTTTATACGGCTTCCAACACCTGATATAAAACCAACGCTTCAACACCTCAAATCGCATTCTCAGTACTGGTCATCAACTGTCTATTATACTTCTCTTAACTGACTCACGAGCCTTTCCTCGACACATTAACATCACGATTTATTTTACTGTCTGACAACTGTATTAAGATTAACAGTTAGTACTTATCTTCAGGACGACCGCGTAGCTCAGGCGATATAGCGTGTTTTGAAAAGCAGTAACCTCTGAACAAGCTTAGCCATCACACTGACATGCTTGGCAACTGGTGCTTCGTTTACTGGCTCGCAGTATGTTTTCAACGTATCGAAGGAGTTGATTTCAAGAGTTATACCAGAATTATGCAGAGCTATGTAAATATTTTACAGCTGTAAAAATGTGGAATAATGCCGCCTCACATTGGAAGCGTTGTAGTTTCCAGAAGAGAGCTAGACATTCTGAGATACTGTAATTTCGTTGTCAAGTTCGAATTTTGAGAAGACGAATGTTGTGTTTCGTCGTAATGTATCAAGTTTTTTTGTTTTTCTTCTTTCAAAACGTCTGTTCTATTGAAGGTGCTCTTATTTCACGCCAAGCATTATGGTGTGGGAACTGTTGCATAAAAGAGAGCACCTTTTCGTTTTCCCAATTATGATTAAAAATAGAACAAAACGAAACAATTACGAAATACTGCTTAGATAAAATTTAGTGGTTTTGTTTAATTGCAACGCACAGTGTGTTTAAACGACGACTCAGTGCCAACGAGGCAGCGCGAACGAGGGAGGCTGTAGCATATACGCTAAGACTAGCTTATAAGTGTTGACATTAAGTGACAATTATCTTTGGTCAGCGGGCGCTGCCAAAGAATAATATAATTAGTATGAGAGAGGTAATCGCTGTAAGAAAAAAGAGAGCAACGACTGTGTTAAACTTGCGAGAGTTTCTGTATTTTGGATATATGAATTTGAATAAACGTCTAATGTTGTTGGTGTTCCTTATATGTGTGGTTTTTCTTGGTTTAGCAAATATTATTTTCACTTAAAGGCATTACATTAATATGCAACAACTGCCGAATTAAATAAAATGTATCATCGGCAGTTTATAACCTGGCTTGCCTGGTAAGGTTGGAAAGAATAAAATAGCCCTGTTATATTTGGCGACCCTGGACCAGAATTTACGGGTGTTAATTACTACTAATGAGCATAGCACCCTGAACGAATGGACTTCTGATGCAGTAGTAGCGGCGAGTTCCAGATTTTCATTCTACGCAGCGCGGCAAGTAAAGAACATTCCATTTATAAGTTCTGAGGTGGCAGTAATAATCAGTCATATAAAGAAAAAAAGAAAAGAAAAGTAGTTAAAATTTGGACATTGAGTAAATAACGTACAGTGAAGAAATTGAAACTGAAGCAGTGATTTTTTTTTAGACTGTCTTTCTTCAGTATTAAATTAGTTAGTTTTTGAAAAGTAGTGAGTATAGTAAAGAAGTTAAGTATGAAGCAGTGATTTTTGCTGTGGGGATTGGCTCTCTTGAGTAGTAACACTTTTGTTGTTGCTTGTAATATATGTATTATATATAATAATTGTATGAAACTTGCTAGAATGAGTGCCGAAAAGAGTACAGACCTAAAGAGTACGGACCTTGAACTGATATTAAATGCCATAATGCAAATGAGACAAGGATTTGAACAGAGCCAAGAAAAAACCAGACAAGACATCGGAATAATTAATGAAAAAATCATGCAAGTTATACAAAGTAGTCAAGAATCTGAGAAAAGGATTACAGATAGTATTAATCAGAATATTAAAAGGACAGAAGAATTGATAGTAAGTGTGTCTGGAAGAATTTTGAAGGTGGAGAAGGAGACAGAAAAAGAATTGAAAAAAATGAGTGGAGCAGAAGATCGAAACGAGTCGTTAAAAAATACATTCGAGGAAGAAGAATTAGCAGATAATGATTGCGAGCTACCTTTAAGTATTAACGAAAGTGAAGAAATTGAAAATGTTCCTCGCAGCTATGGAGAAGAGTACGAATGCAGAAGTAGTGAGAATGAATATGAAGAAAATGATGAAAGGGGAATAAGAATGTTTTTTACAAGGAGTTATGACGAAGAAGATGATGAAAATGTATCGCAGATGGGAACCGAAGAAAATAATAATGTACCAGGTCCAGGTAGCTATAACAGAACGAATGTATTCTTCCGGCACGGTAATATAGACGCCGCTACTTATGTTTCTTTCGACGGGAAAAATGAAAGGCGAGCGATGGAAGTATTATTGCAGGACACAATCGATGACGGCCGACACCGAATTGCTTCAAATTATTTGAGAAAAGAGTATCCACCTGATATAAGTACAAGAGAAGTAGTTGAATGGTCTCATGGAAAGGAAAACTGGAAAACAAGAAAGAAATTACATGAAGGACTGGAAGAATATATAAAAGTGGCAGAAAGGAATTGGAAGAGGCGGAAGAAAAAAGCTACGGTAGAACTACGTGTATGCAAGAAACTTATCGGGGGCAAGTATTTCCATTATCAATTCGGTTTGGGAGATATGTTTTTGGTGAAAACTAAACAAAAGTCTTGCGAAATAAATGCAGAGATTAA
>JARYHS010012519.1:232117143-232272263 GCA_031002005.1 Vandiemenella viatica | reverse complement strand
GTGATTACGGGAAACCATGGAAAACCGATCGCCGGGCGGGGATTTTCTTAATATATATTTACTAACCGTTCAGCAACTTTGCTTTAGCAGGACAATTTGGAATTTTGAGTGGCATAATATAGATCTACGTCTATATCGATACTCTGAAATTCACAAACATTGTGAGTGGCAGAGGGTGCTAAGCACCAATCTTCAATTCTGCGCATTCCAATCCCGAATAGCACGAGGAAGGAAAGAATACGTAAAAGCATCAGTACGGCATCTTATTTCTCTAATCTTATCCCTCCGGTCGTTGCGACCTAAATAGGTTGGCGGAAGAAGTATCCCACTGCACTCGTAGTTCATAGAATTTCGCATATTCTCCAATAAATTCAAGCGCAAATGACGTCGTCTGTCTTCCAAACGATCCCAGCCCAATCTATGTATCTATTCTGTGACGCTTTCATAAGGGCTGTAGCAACCAGTCACGAATCGAGCGGCTCTCCTCTGCACCATCTCCACTGAGTCAATCAGAACCTTGCGATACGGATCCCAAACCCCACAACAGTAATCCAGATGCGGACGTACTAGTGTTTTATACGCTATCTTCATTGTATGAGCGTTACAAGTCCTCAAAATACGACCTATGTTTCGCAATTTAGAATTAGCTTTGCCTACGACGGAAGTTATGTGCAAGTCCCAATTGATGTTGCTTTGTACTATCACCCCCAGATTCTTCAGGGAATCAACCGCGTCAACAACTGAATTGTTTACTTTGCACTCGTGAGCAAACTGATTCTCTTTGTTACTTATTCGCATTGCCTTGCACTTTTTGCAATTAAGTGTAATAATATATATGTCATGCATGATTCATGGCAGCCGAGTCACTACACAACATTAGTGACACAATAAGGAAATTATGACAGTAGTAATCAGAACAATACCGTCAGTACTAATACAACAATAAAAACAGTTACAATGAAATTAGTTTAAAATAATTACACACGTGTCCATTTAGCTTTGAACATCTTATTTTCTTACATACGTAGTTAACAAACAGTACGAGATAGATGACCATGTGTGATGAATTGTTTACTGGGTCACCGTATGTTTCATTCGATTATTAGTTCACTTTTTCTTCGAACCACTTTGTGATATAAGAATGTTTCTAGGATGGCGACTTCTTAACCAAGTTTGTCTCCGTTTTTTATTTTCCTTATGACTTTACGCCTCGTCGACGTCGAGGTCATTAGAGGCTGGCTCGGATTGGGTACAAGGAACGGGAAGGGAGTCAGCCATGGCCCCTTTTGAAGGAAGCATGGCGGCATTCGCCTGGGTGATTGTGGAAACCATGGAAAATCCAAATCTGGATGCCCGGACGGGGATTCGAAGTGGCGTCCTCTCGAATGCGAGGCGAGAGCGTTGATTGATTTTGCTAGTTGGTAGCATCGTAAGGTTTTCGGCCTGTTGTTTTAGGAACTGGTCCCCGTGTGACGGGGGAGTTGCACGGCTGGTGGAGTCGCTGTGCTTATCTCGTTTAGATGTCGCCTCTTATCTCCAGTTTTAACGTCCTGCTGACCTTCAGGTTCTACGACACTGTGGCCGCGCTCAAATAAAAACAAAATTCCTTCTCAGTTTTCGTTAGCTCCGCTTAACCATATCGAGAGTTCAGGTTGAAAACTGTCGAGGTAAATACGCTCACAGCTTAGTCAGGAAGACTACGTTCTGGATCCATGCTGTAGTTAATCGGCAACTTAGTGTTAGTAATAATAATAGTACCAATAGAAAGCGCTAAAGGCGGGTTTACACGGTTCACTTTTCGCAATCACTCAGGATGAATCACTCGCGGTGAAAGTGAAAGTGAATTCACTTTTCGTTTACATGTAACATCAGAAATGAACCATTCAATTCACTTCAAGATGGCGACAAACAAACTAGTGCGTGTTGGAGTGGATTTAATTTTCAGAAACCTTGTCTAAGGAATTAAAAGTTACATCGTGCAAAAAGTTAATTGATAAAAGAGAAGTTGGTAGGCGAAAAATTGAGGCTTGCGGCGTGGTAGAATGGGTATTACAGGACAAAATGACATTTTAGAATGTTTGAGTCACAAAGAATTAATATCAAAAAGCTTACCACTAATTACAAGACAGGACACTAATGAGAAAATGTCTTCCGGTTAAACTGAAGCTAGGAACTACTCTCAGGTTTCTTACAACTAGTAACTGCTTTGAAACACATTCACATTGAAGCACAATTTACACTTTTTTCTGGTTTTAAAACTTTAGTTAATTCGCTAGATCACCTGGTTCGTAAAGATTTAAAATGTTAATAGTCTTTTTTTAAAAAAAATGGGAGATTCAATTCTTCAATCATGTATTCCGTAGCCCTATCACTTATGTTTTTATTTTTATAACTTTCAAATTGTGTTTTCTGTAAACAATGGTTGTAATGGAAAGATTTTAGAAATAAAGAAATGTTTCTTCTTTCCATTTAAAAACAATTATGTGTACAAAACAACAACAATCAGGAAGAAACAATTGCGACCGATCAAGCAAGAGGATTCACTTCGATATTCTGACTGTTTACACGCGTCACTCTTGATGATTCATCCGAGTGAAACACCAAAAGTGAACGAAAAGTTGAGCCCGCGCCAACTTCTTTCATCCATCATCTTGGATGATCACTTTGGATGATTCTCTGTTTACACAGTTCACTTTCCTTTCACTGCGAGTGATTCATCCAGAGTGATTGCGAAAAGTGAACCGTGTAAACCCGCCTTAACATTAATTTTAAATGCAAATTGATATTTATTTTTTACCTAATTCGACAATTAAATGGGAATTTGAAATTAAAATCTTTTCGACACATATACAAATGATTTGGCGATTTTCGCAGCCGTGATAATGATATCTAATACTTTGCGAGTTTTGCGCTGAAGTCAATCAATTCTAATTTCTCCCGACGTTTCGAACGAAGTCTACGGTCTTTCTCAGTGGTCATGAGAGACTCTTCTAGTAGGCATACATGAGATATTTGGTTCTCCAGTGTGTATTGTGGAAGACTGACATTGGAGTTTCTGGAGGGATCTGATTTTGTAATGACACACTTCCTGTCTCCAAGAAATAAAGTGTTTTTAAAACTCCCTCAGCAACTCCTCCAATGAGTCTACCGTCAAATCTTACAGCGCGATATTTACAGTTACTGTCTTCAACAAGCAATTCATGTGCCATCCTTCAAGACCTTTTTGTCACTGTGTGTGTAATGAGTTGGCGAGGTAGGCGATACCAAGTAGTGATGTTAGATGGTGGGGGAACTGCTCATTGGCGTGACGTCAGCCGCTAGGGTGGTTTCACAACCCTGATGAGGAAAAGTGCGAGGGAAGTGGCAGAGTGGGTTTCCAACACCTGTCTGTGCTCACACCGTTGCTGGGTGCAGTGTGGGATACTTCATCTTGCAACACGTTTATAATTTTACCAACGATTTAATACAATAAACGAATTTCACTACAGAACATAATTATTGACGGTTGTTAATGGCATTATGTGGATTCATGTATTATACTATCAAACAAAATTAGTAAATATCGCTCTACGGTACTTAACCACATTAGAAAAACATAATGATTTATTGTTGTGTGACAACACAAATAAAATGTCGTGTACAAACGACTATTGTGGCGAATGTTTCTTTATTCCCCACTGGCGTTTCGCCCTTGTGGAGCGGGACATCATCAGTAGCTGTAAATGTACGTTTTTAGACATGTATGATTACAATTATTATATGAAATACAAATCTTTATCGTGATGTCTTCACATGGTGCTCTGGATGTACCTGTTTTAATGTTGTAGCCGAACGTTCTGCCAAATTACGGCATTTTATTTATGAACTCTGTTGTTCAGCAACTGCAGAAAAAATGGCCTACAGTGAGATTGACATCTTAATTAGCAAATCGACCTCCGGAATGGAGACGAAAGGCAACGCATAGCCACGTTGCACTCACACTGCCAGCAAATGAGATTTTCAGACTCGAATGTGAGCTTTATGTTTGATAGTCAGCGTATATTAACACAGCGTTTACGCTCTGCATTCTTTAATCCTAAGGTTTTGATTTACTATTTTTTCTCTGTTTTGCAAACTATTTAACAAAGCTCAAAATGAAAAACAATTGGCCACTTGTAATTCAAAATGATCTCCAGGAAATCTGAATCACAGATGTTATCATTTAGTACAGATGCAGATTTAGTAGCATGGTCAATAACCACCAATTTGCTGCCAACAACCGTATATTAGAAGAAGGAACACCTGGACGGAGGAACGTAGGAAAGAGCTCAGCGAAGGATGAAGAGATTTTGGGAAAAGAAGAAAAATACATCTGCTAAATAAGTTCATTCGCGCTCCTAACCACCAGCCCAGAGACTCAAGTCCAGGAAAAGCTTCCTGAGAACATCGCGGGAACTAATTGGGTCACCTGAAAAGGCAAGAGTACAGTTATGGAAAATGAGGGTTCCCAACATCTCGGGACCACAGACAGTTGCAGAGCGCTTGCCACCTGGTCACGCAGAGGACTGGACGTCTGGCGGTCCTTAAATCGATTGCGAACAGGAGTGGGCAGGTCCAAGGAAAACCTAGTGAGATGGGGCTATACTGATGCCACCAGTATTAAGTGCGAATGCGGTGAGGACCAAACCATGAACCATATGCTCGAGTGCCCTTTGTGCCCGTCATCCTGCAACAAAGATGATCTCTATAGAGCAACATAGAATGCACTTGAGGTTCCGAAGTACTGGGCAAAATGTGTTTAAAGCTGTTAGTCAGCAAAATATTTTAGCTGTGTATTTGATGTTTCTGACTCGAGAATAATAATAAGTTGGGGATAACGATGGAAGAAATTGTCAACGAAAATAAACGAGACTTTTGAGTGACGAGTGTATGGAAATTCGTGGCGCAAAGTAGACGGCGGCTGCTGCGCTAGACAATAGTCTACCTGGCGGCGAAGGACAGAGGCGGTGTTTTTGTGCTGCCGTGGCCAAGGTCCCCGCAGGCGCGCCCAGCCCAGACACAATACACCACGAAAACCTCGCGCACTACGCCAACACAATCCAAAGCACTGCAGGGACATTGATCAGTCAGCTTATTATGGACCCAGATAGAAAAATAAAGGTTATAAGGTGCGGGAGGAGTTGCTTGGTGAAAGCATAACGTTTGAGAGTGAACTCAGTTGTTTAGGTGTCTTGGAGAGGTACTCAGAGGAGGTCGGTCAGACTGCTAGCTGATGTAGCGCAGGGAGTAGAGGGGCTTCGCAGGAGAGCAACTAGACCTGTCTCTGTCCGTACGAGTGGGTGGTGTGAGGGAATTGCGGGGAAAGGAGGAGCAGTAAACGATATGATAAAAGACCTCAAATGGAATTAATTGGAAAGACATGAGAAGGGTGAACAGTGTACGAGGCTTACATTGGTGATCAGGAGTCGAAATATATTGGTTGGAGAATTAGGAGAGTTGGAGGGAAGGAAAAAGATGACCATGACCACAAGTTGGCACTCGTTTTCATGCGAAAGTTTTCTTTCGTATATAATGGAGTCAGGAGGGTGAAATACACCTGAAAAAAATGAAAGAATTTGAAGTAAAAATTCATAAAATGTGAAAGCATGTGATTCGGGAAATTGCCACCCGGCATGAGCTCCATTGCAATTAAATTTTTCGGTTTCTGTTTTTAGTTCATACGATACTAGCTGCGTACGCGTGGAGTAAGAATTATATTGCTAGAATTGAGTAAAATCCGCATCTATACTTTATTATAAGTTGCGCCTGTACCCAAAATTTATGAACAGATCATATAAAAACTGACTGCGAGAGAAAGAAAGCCTGAGTGTCCGATATAACATACGCTATCCGTCTGTCAGTTTTCAAAATTTAATGAAAAAATATGTTATTTACTCTGAAAAAGAATGGTACGTCCTTCCTAATGACACATACAAGATCGATTTAGGCGTTTACTCTTGAAAACGTAACAAACAGACAGAGAGGCAGAGTTCCCTTCGTATTTGTGATATTAGTGTAGATTATTATCGCTGGTGCCTGATGGGCGACTCAAGCCATTCATCTCCACCACATATCGCGTCCCAACCATGGCGTTATCTCGTATCCTCTCATTTACCTCTTTCCGTTCTACTACTCATTTCATACTTACTATCTACGTTAGTAGTCCTTATCTGCACATGTGATTTGCAGAGAATGTTAGTGGTTCCTGGTTTGTTTCTCTCGTGCTGTTCTTCTTTACGTACCACAATACCTGAAATGGGCGGCAAACGCGCAGTAGTCTGTAAATATTCTCTGTCCGTGTTAGGAAATCGCGGGGAAAGGAAGGGCAGGCGCCACAGGTGGGCGACCGACTGCATGTGAAAACTCCCCGACAGGCGGGCGCTCGCTGTGTGCACTGCCCACATTATACTGCGCGCTCCTCGGTGACGTCACGTGCCAGCAGTCACTCGCGAATCAACAGTGACCGTAGTCATTGACAATTAGAGGTTACGTGCGCAGTTTAATATCCAAGCAACTGCTATGAAATTAATTGCCGTAATACAGTCATTAATTTTGATTTTAATAGCATTTCATAATTTAAAAAATATGGAAATAGGCCTACTTTACGGCTGAAAGAACGTGGAACTATTTTTCAATAACGTGTCGACTTTAAGAAACTTAAATTAAACAGAGAATGTAAGTTGCCAGCAGGCTAAATTTTATGACCAAAGTTTATACACGTGTTAGCTATTAAATGAGCTTTAAGTTTATCTCTTTATGCAGATTTAAATCATCAAGGATACGACTTTGTATACGCCATGGGAAACTCATTACTTCACTTGAATTTTGCCTTCAGCTATAGCATTTAGTATTTACAACATGTAAATAAAATATTGTCTTCCTCTTCTTGTTTCAAAAGAAATACAGCACTTGCTTTATTTAACCAATTTAAATCACAACAAACATCTTTGCATTTCAACAACGATATTCTTGCCGCAAAATGACAGCGATCAAAGATATTAGGGATTTTGTGCACAGTTTAATACATACGCTACTGCTATGAAATTAATTGCCACGAAACAGTCATTTTTGTAGAATTTTATTCTTAAAAATGTGGAAAAACATTTCGGCTAAAAAAAAACGTGGAAATATGAGTACTTTTCAGTAACATGTCGCTAATGAAGTAAATTCAAATGTCCTTCTGACCTAGGCTAAATTTCAATTTAACTAAAACTTTCACTAATGTTGCTGCTTTATCATAGTTTTTATAAAGTGGATATCAGGCCAAAAATGTTAGCGCATCGAGTATTCTGACAATTCATTTCTTCGGAGTTGTTCTGCTATTTAATAATCTGTATAATTTCTCCGGCAGTTACAAAAACTATCACCAAAGATTACATTACGAATGTTTTCCCAGCCTCAATAAAAAACAAGGTGATGCTTTCGAAGCAAACAGGAATTCTTCAAATTATGCAGAATGAAATTTTAGGGTCAAACACAAGTCAAGTTTGTATTTCAGCAAGTTCGAGTGTATGGTCTTTGAAACAATTAAATGATAGCGCTATTCTCCCTGTCCGTGTTAAATACGTCTATTAATATTTCTGAGTTCTTCAAGCTCTGAGGTTTTAATCGCCCTTATAAATTTTTTGGAAGAAGATATAAACAATTAAATTAATTAAAAACTGAGATAAAGTATACATGAAACATACGTAATCGAAAATGTATCAGTTAAATAAATAAGAGTTATCCGTTTTTGATATTATACTTTCCGCCATTTAAAGCAAAATGTATTTTTTTTTTTTTAATCGTAGGGAATATTTGATAATATAACCAGAGTAAGGTACTAATATCACGAATAGTATCATTAAAAATGATCCATATTTGACGCGAAGGAGTCTGACGGTGAGTGTGAAGGTATCCAGAGATAACGCAATCGGCAGCCTCTGCATTCAGACGCGCTACATGTGTCCACCCAGCCGAGCAGGGTCGCGGTTCGATACCCGCTGCGTCCATCGAGCTTTCTGTTTTAGTCGACTTCCTTCACTTACCTGGACGACTGCTGCAAGGAGCGGGAAGAAATTCGACCATGTCGTTATGATGGAACCGCCCCGGCATTTCCTCGCAGTGATTTCGGGAACTCTTCGAAACAGAAATGTGGAAGCGGTGCGGCTCATTATTGCGCTGTTACCAGACCTACAAAACACGCAATACGACGGAGCTCAAGTGGTACCAACTGTCTGGGAATCGTGCAGTTTATGTAATAAGCGTATTTTTTATTTTTGAAGTGGTACATCATTGCTATTTAATTTGCTTCCAGTGGGGTACAATTTCCGTACACATCCTCCCCTCTTTTTTTTTTTCTTTTTAAATTTTGTCTTTAATTCTTTCATTACCCAGCGTGGTGGGTGAGCGGTTAACGGTCTGGCCTTGCATTCTGGAGGACGCCGGTTCGAAACCTCATGCGGGACGTAAAGACAGAAGTAATAAATAAATAAATAATGAAGCGCCCTTGTTGAGGAATATCACAGGTTTCGTGAATACTGTATCCGTGATTCAGAGTTGAGTGAGAGTTTGTACGCTGTCTGTTGTCCGATCAGAGCGGACAGCTGATTGGCGCCGCTCAGATTCGCTGATAGCACTGATGACGTCAGCAGCCTGCTGATACCAGGACCACGGAAGGGCGAGGAAACGCGATGCGCTGCTGTCTTTGGAACACCTGCGGCTACTGTGAAACATAGTACACACATTAGAGACACGACTATTCACAAGTGATCGGAGTCACTCAGCTGTACGTTGACGGTGAGAGCTCAGTGCTGCAAGCAGCGCCTCTACACGCCTGGATACGAACACACGGCAGCGCGGCTTGTAGGCAAGTGTTCGAGGGCCGACACGCGTTCTGCAGCCAGCTGATGAGATTTTAAATCAGAATACTACATCTCAAACCGTGTATAAAGCTATTGGAAATAACAGTCAAGAGCTCGGAGATGATTTCCATTTAATTCTGTGCTGCCACCTGGTGTAGCATCTTAAGAAATACCTCAGTTTTTAATTGAAACTCCAAGCTTTCGAACTATGGAAACCGCATGAAAATCCCTTTCTTGGTTTCCGCATGATGCCGCATCAGACAGACGTGTGTTGCATGTTAATAATGGCAATTTACAGGTTCTCAAAGCGAATGATTAACATGAAAAAAAAGTCTAGCTCAATTCTGTCGCCATTTTGCGTTTGTGTAATGCTGTCTCTTTTCCATTTATTTTGACTACGGTCGCTTGAAAATCAGTAACATTAAGCAAACAAATTTTGAAGGAATAGCAGTGTAATTCTTTACTTGGGATAAAAAAGCTAGCCACTAAAATTACCATAAAGGAAGGCACAAATGTTCGGGGGGGGGGGGGGGATAAAGTGTAGAGTTTACCATACAGTGACAAAAGCCAACTTTTATATAAACAGAAATAATTTGGAAAACCTCAACGAATTGTCTGTGGTTAACTGAAACAAGACAATATGTGTGATATCTGTTGTATAATGAAACAATTGGTCACATTTAGCTGGCGATACCGCGAATGTATTCACGCGCGTGTGATAAAAGCTTTCATTTTCTAGTAGTAATATTAACGATGTCGTCGCTACATGCGGATGGAAGTAGTTCCATATTTACTGCACTCTCAGTGCGTTCTGGACAAGTATTAAAAATAGTATTACACGATTACACGGTATGGCATAAGGTATTCGTATTGCTATAATTATTTTTGATTTTCTTCGATGTCAGTGCCGCCATGTTACTGTCGTACCATGTAAGTAGTTCCATCTTTTCGCGATGTAAACATCTCGCTGAAATCGACTTAATACTTTGTGCAAGTCATGCTGTCCCTGAGATTGTTAATGTTCCGTCGCTGCGACTGTGCTGCCGCTAGGCTCTTTGCTGTTTGTCTCTGTGAGTGCAGCATCTCTGGCTGCGGGACGGAGTGGGAGGCGCAACAAGTTGGTTTACTTGGAGCGGGTCTGGCGCCCCTAAAGTCATTTGTGTGTAAATCGCGAATGAAATTTGTGCTAATCTGGGTGGGATTCGCGCCCGCCGTAACATTTGCATAACCTCCCCAGGCGCCGACAGGGTTGCCAACCCCTCTCCATAAGCGATCCTTTAGCGGCGCGTAACTCCGGAGAGTAAGGGGCGGGAAATCAATAAGGGCTGCAGCTGCCCCACGCTACACAGCCGTATCTGATCACGAGGAAGCGCCGCTCTCTATATTTAATCGGTAGTAAAACTTATAATCCATGAAATGGAATGTCCTTGTACGGAATTAATTTCCAAACAATATATTAGTGCTTATGACAAAACCAAACAGATCGTAAACTCTGGAATAAATTGTTTAATCTAATTTAATTGCGATTGAGCGCACGCTCCGGCGGCGATTTCCCTACACACCCATTTTTACCCTTTCCTATCCCCACCTACTTTTATCCTATTCAGATTTCAATTTCAAATTCTTTCAGCGTTTCTGGTAAATTATTCACAATTTCTTTTGGTAACTTATTTCAATTCCTGACCCGTTACCCACGAAAGAGAATCTTCCCACACCCTTGTGCCTGAAATCGAGTGCCAGCTTGTGGTCATGGTCATCTTTTGCATTTCATGTATTACTTTTATTTGTTACACCAATATCTTTCTACTCCTCATCGCCGACATATGCCCTGTACACTCCCATGACCCTCTTCACCCTCCTCCTGTCTTCCAGTGATTCTATTCCAGCTCCCTTATCATACCAGTTACTGATTGTTTCTTTGGAGAAGATTAGAAGACCATTATGCTCGACAAACCACTTATTTCTATAATAAAAATGAAAGTGATAATTTAAAAAATATGAAAACTGTTGTTAAAGTATCTGCTCTTGTTCCCGCCTTTACTTTGTTCCCTGAAAGACTAACGAATAAAAAAAGGCGAGAAAAAAGAAACAGCGGCCTCTTAAATTTAATTAAAATTCAGTTCCATTTCTTTATAAATATGGATTTAGACTGTAACACCAATAATCACACTTTGAAAGATAACCAAACATTACCTAGTAGTTATTTCAATAAGCACGAAAAAATATGTATTTAAGGCAATAAATACCTAAATTTATTTATTTTTTCTTTTTCACATACTTTTTGTTTTCCTCTTTCGGAGGCAAGCATACTTTATTTTTTCGTAAATAAGTTGGCTAACCACATCTATTCTTCGACGTAAGCAGCTACTTGATGTGCAGTTTGAAATGGGATTCGCAAGTAGTAGTGGTAATTTTTCAGAATAATACCAAGTTTGATACGAGGTTTGTTCAAAAACTAAGGCGTATTTTTTAATTTCGTTGGATTCATACGGTCGATTTTCGTTTTTCCGTTTTTTTATTTTGGTATACTCTTCCCGCACATATATTCACAGTTTCAACTATATAGCATTCTTTGCATTGTTTGTCAGAGGCATAATTTTAGGAGTGTTTTGTGTGTTTGGCGATTTTCTGCTGTCGGAAAAAAAATCAAAGATTTTGCATCAAATTTTGTGTAAAAAGTGGAATTAAGTGCTCCAAAACACTTGAGATGTTGACAGTGGCATACATACGGTGAATCTACATTGAGTAAAAAAATGTTTATTAGTAGTACAAGCTGATCCAAGATGGCAGAGCAGATGTCAATGACGGACTTCGTTCTGGACGCCCCAGCACGTCAACAACTGATGAAACGTTGAAAAAGTGCAGAATATAGTGTTGGAGAATCGTCGAATAACCATCACGGTCAATAAGGAGTATTACCTTGAAGTTATGTACCGTTTACAAAAAGCAACACAAAAAAAAAAAAAAAAAATTGTGGGAAAAGAATTCATGGCTTCAGGCTTTTGCACCCCGAAAACAACACCACAATCATGCCTCAGCCGGATTTGGCCCCTGCGACTTTTTCCTGTTCCCAAAACTGAAGAGACCAATCAGAGGAAGATTTGCAACGATTGAGGAGATAAAGACTGCATCGCTTAAACAGCTCGAGGCTATACCAAAAAGTGCTTCGAGGATTGAAAAAACGTTGCCACAAGTGTATTATAGCTGAGGGGGATTACTTTGAAGGGGACAACTTAAATAATATGATTAAATAAATATTTTTCGATAAAAATAAAAATTCACCCTACTTTTTTGAACAAACCTCGCATGTTGGTTACTGGATCTAGGTATTGCGATGAGAGTGGTTGAATGTATGTAGAGTGTTGGCATGTTTCCGTAGAGTAACCCGACGGCGTGTACCCGCCAGTGCGGCTGAGGGCAGGGCACCGCCAGGACGGCCTCACTGCCGTCATCACACTCAACATAGTCACAGGCTTCACAGACAGATGGCAGCACCGCGTCCTGTCACTACGTCAAGGCCACGCGACCGTGAAGCCAAAGCTCGAAGTGTGATCACGCAACTCACCGGAGGAAGCTAACCTCAAAATGTTGTGAAAAGGGATCATGAAGGAGAATATTAGCGATGCAACTGCTCGACTCAAGGGCGAATTTACGTATTTGACTGGAGTATGTTGGCAATATTGCGAACTTTCTTACAGATTTATTTCGTCGTCTCCCATTACACCTCTAGAATTAATCGCAGGCGAAATAACCTCGGGTTTATGTTGTATGTAAGGAGGACACCTTGTGTTGGATGGTTGGTTAGTTAATCTATTCCCAGACTGCGTCACTATTTGCGTGACGTCACTACTAATTATAAATTCAGACAGCTTTGCGCCGTCGAATTTGTTTACACGGCTAAGCCCTAAATCAGTGCATAGTAGCATGAGTGCTAATACAAGGACTCTAGCACTTCCCATTCACAGGACCTCGGACAAGAAACAGTTGGTTCCGACGTTGCGAGGTGGACACAGAGCGGAGTGAGATTGCATGTCGGGATGGCGTGGGCTGGTGAATCACAGTGGAAATTACCTCAACACACGCCAGGTTTCAAAAACTGCTCGCAACTTAGCAAGTCTCTTGAGGATGTGTGTTTCAAACTGCTTCGTGCAGAATATTATGACAGAACCTCGGAAGAGCAACTGCTATTAAAATCAGATCCCAAGGGGAAGATGGAAAGCCTCTGGAAGTAGTAATGCTTATTAATACTTATTAACATTCGATGATTAGCAGATGTGTCTGGTCTACGGTTACCAACTAATTTGAAAAAGTATATTTATCTTTGGAATAAGAAAATAAAAATCTAAAAAAATGTATTTTCTGAAGTTGGTTATGTTGCCCAAATACTTACGTTTTCGTGCTCAAGGCAACAGCTATTAATTTTTAGTTTCGTTTGAAAATGTCATAACTGTTATCACATTCTAAATCTAAATTGTTGTGAGGCGAGTGGTTGCGCCGTGTTGGCCGTTTCGCCCATTTTTTGTAGTTACTTAATAGATATGACGCAGTAATATATGTAGAAAACAAATGACACGAAGCTGTCACTTACGCTTATTGCAGTGTTAATCTCTGATGCAGTGATTTCACTAACGTTTTCCGCGTATTCTGACGTACTATGTTTCGGAAAAACTGAAGAAATAAATAACCAAAGTTACGTTGTCAACAATTGTAACAGATTCCAAAGGGAGGAGTGTTTACCTGGGTGTAGTTTGATCTTTGGTGGGCATCTCGTAAAGGAGTGCTCATCTGAGATACAGAGTGATCTGTGGCACTGTCTGTTCTCGGCACGAAGTAATTATCATTTCTTGTTCCGTTCCCCGGTCACATAGTCATAAAATATATCGCAGATGTTAAGCAATACCATAAGCTGTCATACTGTGAACGTTTCATAGAAATCAATTCTGTAGATTTCACGTGATGCCTGGACAGAGAGACATACAGATGTGTCTGCTTACAGATTTATGATGGTATATATAGATATGATATACAGATGCTTAGATACTGTCACATTGTTAACTTTTGATGTTTATCGTTTTTCAGGTAAGTGGTTTCGTGTGTTTGGCGCAATCGCGGTCGGTACGGCATGGTATGACTTCCTCGCTACACATCTACTGTGCAAGGTCTGTCCTCTAGTATGTTTCACGCTGTGAGTTTTTCACTGTTCCTAGAAAGTAAGTTCAACTTCGTTAATACTACTGTCTCTGTTTCTTTTCAAAATAGTTACATTTGATGTATGCCGTTTTGGCGCCAAAATACGAAAGACGTCAGCGGATTGCTTCGCTTGTGAAGCTTTCCCACGTTTTCCTTAATGTTGTTGATGAGTTTTGAAAAAATCTTGTTCTCGTGGATGGAAGAGATAAGTTTGATAAGAATGCTCTTGACGACACTTGTTCATTTGCTACCGTTGTCAAGCTCCTGTGTGTTCGTTCACTGCTGTTATAACTACATGGTTTCAACGAAATAACAAATTTTCTCCCCGCCGTTCGCTTTGATTAAATTTTGGCGTTTGTCCGCCTATCTATTACACCGGCAATATTGTATCGATTCGGTGAATACCTTTTTGATTTTTTTTTTTAAATGTTCGGGCTCACCCCGTCGTCTGAGTTGGTTATGGCACCGTGATGGTGTCACGGGGTTAGCTGGTTCCAGTCCTGGTGGTGCACGATTCTTAATCACCAGATTGTGACCGTTAGCGTTCTCGCCTCGCATTCGGGAGGACGGCGGTTCGAATCCCCGTCCGGGCATCCAGATTTGGGTTTTCCATGGTTTCCCCAAATCACTCCAGGCAAATGCCGGGATGCTTCCTTCAAAAAGGCCATGGCCGAATTCCTTCCCATTCCTTGCCCCCATCCTTGCCCCCCATCCTTGCCCCCCATCCTTTCCCGTCTCTAAAGACCTCGATGTTAAAAAGAGACATAAAGCAGTTAAAAAAAAAAAAACAGATTGTGCGCCAGAGTCCTGGGTTAAACCTCTCTGCAGTGCGTATGGAGTGACGGCATACCACACTGTTGACGGTGACATCTATATCTACATCTATACTCTGCTGTGGGTGGCGGAGCGTGCTACGACTTGCCAGTCTGCAAATTTACGTCAACCCTTATCTTCGCAGCACGGATGCTTAATCAATATTCTTCAACTTAAGTTAAAAATAATCTAACCGTTAAGATTCAAATATGTTGACCAAAAAAAAAAAAAAAAAAAAAATGACGACTTTAACGTAAATCTGTTAAAATTTAACATCTTTTTTAACATGTTAACCGTTGACGAAAAACTGTTAAATTACAATGAATTACTTTTTAAAGACACGTTCAGATTAGATACGTCCGTATGCTTATCAAATTATATACAGCACATGAAATTGGATTCGGATTTGGGTTCGTACAAAAATATCGAATTGGCGGTTAAAATTGATACACGAAATAAAATATCGATTTTTTATATATCGAGAATACAAATATCGAAGTTAAATGTCGATGTATTTTACACAAGCCTCCATGGGTATTAAACCCCGTCCGGCCCTCCTGACTGCGATGCCGGGACGGTTGCTCTGACAGGCCACGGCCGACTTCCATCCCCTTCCTGTCCCCTCCCGGGCAGCCCGCCTGGAAGGAATGCATCGTGAGTGTGAGGGTCCCATTAATAGCAGCGCAGGGATTCATGAGTGTTTACTAATTGCGCGGATGCGCGAGCTAGTATCAACACCGACACGGCCCGTTGTTTGCTTCCTCAATCGCGGCGGCGGCGTTTAATTTGTTCCTCGCTGTTTGTGGGAGCGCTACTCACAGTTATTTTGGGGTCGATTAACGAGACTTGGGGGGGGTGACCGCATCCTGCGCCTTCCCGCCACACGAGTCCTGGGTCGAGTCCAGATCCCACCATCCTGCCGATACTCGACCCAGCTAGACTCTAGGTGTTCGCTTATCCATTACTACGCGTTTCCTCAATTTTCTCGTAGTGCAGTATTTCCAGCCTAAGGACGCATTTATACCATGCGAGTTGACTGGAACGACAGTTGGCTGGAGCGTCGGTGTTGGGGGAAAGAGAGTAAACTAGCATGCTAGTAATACAGTCTAGTGTCGGACAGTTTTCGAGTCCCACGTTCGATTTTCTTGAAAGTGTGATGTCCATATCACTAGAAGGAATTAACATCGCAGCTAATTTGTTTGTTATAATATTGAATCATACGAAGAATAATAAAATAAAACATAGAAAATGGTTAAAAGAGTGGATATAACTCTTTAAATGCGTCAGCGATCTTTTTTTTCAATGAAGTTGCAAGTGAAAATGTAGAAAGTGTAATCATTTAAGACTAACTGTTTCTCAATTTGAAGAGCTGTTGTGAAATATTTTTGTCGATACATAAAAAATGACACCGTTATGAAGCAATTTTTTGATAGCAGAGTCTCTAAAATCGTTGTTGTTATAATTTTTATTCTTATTTCCTCACTTTCATGCAGTTCTAAAGATTTTAATGCCTCTGCTTCACCCCGCTTACGCGACTTTTTAGTTGTCGCCATTTTGTTTGTTGGTCGTGAACCGAGTCCACTATCCTCAGCAGACTGTCTGTCTTGTCCCTGTTGACTCGAGGAGAGTGGACTATCCAGTGCTGCGCGCACAGCACTATGGACAGTACACTCGCTCCAGTCAACTCGCATCATGTAAACGCGCCCTATGGGGGAGTGAGGTTTTGAAATTAGTTAAGGACTGTAGAGCTTAAAAAACGTTTACAAACGACGTGGATTTCGAGTTTAGGGGGGTAAAACCGCTCTCAGAAGGAGAGCTAAAAAAAGTCTAAAAAAACTACGAGGTCGATTAGCAGGAGGGGAGGGGGGAGTCTTCTTAGGAGGGGAGGGAAAACACCTCACGTGATTAATGTACGCCCCCTTCAGGCACACATCTCGTCACAACTCACTTGTCTGCTGTGATTCAGGAGGACTGGTGAGTACTGAAGCGTGTGGTAGCATGAACGATGTGGAGTACAAAGTGTCCGATTACCATTCGTTTTGGAGATTCAGGAGCTGGAATGTGTTGCACAAAATAAACCTCAGAAAACCATCAAGAGCACACAGATACCTCGTTGAAGTCCTTTATTGTTGCAAAAACACACACATATTTTTAAATGTTCGAAAATCCCACCATCGACTTCGCTACAGTTTACAGCTCTGTACATGTCGACTTCAAGCATCAATAAAGTGCTGCAGTTGTAAAATATGCGGGAGGGTTTGCACCAATAAAGTACTGCAATAACTTTTTTGTGTGCTCTTGATAATTTTGTGAGGTTAATTTTACGCCGCATAACATTCCAACACGAATGGAAATGAACCTTTGTACTCACCATTGCTCCTACTGCGTCAGTATTTACCACTCCTCCACTTCGGCGTGGTGTTGGCCTCGATCGAGCTGGTGACGATTACTCCGGTTTCCATCTCCAGTACTGAGTGACGTCAAACTATTTTGGACTAGGCTGTCGGTTGTCATTACAGGAAGCGTTCTGGAGCGAAGTGTGTCGGTGTTCAGATAACAGAACAATTGTATCAGAAGCTGCCGCTTATCTTTAATCTGATAAATTAGCCAATTGTTATGTTAGAGAGACTTCTCTGTCCAAAAAACCGAATATAATAAAGAATTGTAGGTTGTTGTCAAGTTTCTGAAGCAACTCTTGTGCTGAGTTGGAGAGGTATGAAGCGCCGTGAAGGCAGCATGATGAGGTCGCACACCAGGACCCGACATGGCAAGATGAAGGCCCCTAGTCATATTCTGCTTGTCGGTGATTCGTGATGTTTTTATCTTTCGCCAGTGGTCTGGTTCAGTGATTGGGCAGTTTCCCGCTGTTATTTTGTTGTTCATTGCTCATTTTTCTTCGGTTTAACTCGTCCATTGTTTAATGTTCATTTTAACTTGTAGTTTGCGCAATTCCTAACTTAGACGGATAAGTGAATCAGATGTCTAGATACAAGGGAACAATTTAGAGACAAGTTTCAAGGACACATTAGAAGTTTAAGCCTGTCAATATCCCACCTGGTCCGATCCTCTAATTATTGTGGTATAAAATACGAATATATCAAAATATAAACCTTAATGAGTTGGTTTAATTGTAACGATACACCTTTCAGGACATCCAATTTCAGGTGGGCTTTGAAACCTGGAAGAAGGGTAAAGGACCCGCCATTTTCCTTTCTATTTGCGCCAGTCTCGTGGAACAAAGTCATTTCAAACAGCAGTGACTAAAATTGGTAAAATTTAATTTGTGAACCAATCTCAGTTGTCTTTACTGTATTCGTTTTAAGCCCAAAACCCTGGCGCTGCGCTTTGGGCAGTTGTTAGTACAGTACTCAGTGCTGCCAGCTTTGAATATCCATAGATGGCCGCTAAAATTTCCGTAGATTTACGGTAGTACAAAAATCAGCAGACTCGCTAACTGAAAGACTGAAACAATAATTATTGATAGGACAGTCAAAATGAAGAATACTTTTTATTTCCAGGTATTCAAAAATAATATTCTACATTGAAAGTAACAAATATCTCCGAACATATTTTATACAATGTCACTTTGACCACCGCTGCTGTAGTGACTATACATTTTGTTTCTTGACATTAAATTTAGCACATCTTCTGTAACAGGAAATATTGAAAACTGCGGCCCCTTTGATTCTCGGATGTTGGTTAGGCCTTCTTTGTAAGCCGAGCCAACGATCGTGTCACCGTGCATAAAGAGTGCGCCGATAGTTCTGTATTACCGCCTTTAAAGATTTATAAAAAATTATAACCAAACAAAATATGAGCTTAGTTTCTATCGTTGGTTCACACGAGCGGTTGCAAGGAAACGATTCACAGTTATTGCCAATTCTGTAACGCATTATCACTATTTGCTCAAAGTTTAACAAAACACCAATATAAGAAAAAATCAAAAAATGATAAAAAAAGTGTCAAAAATCCGTAGATAATTTAACAAAATCCGAAAATCCTAACTTTTCATAAAAATCCTTAGATCTACGGATAAATCCATAGAAATGGCAGCACTGTCAGTACTGGATCTTTCAGAGGCTTTTGACAGAGTGAGCCATAAAATGGGATTACATAAGGTAAAAACCATTAGAGTGGGCGAAAAAGTGATTTGCTGGGTAGAAGAATTCTTAAAAGGTAGAAAGCAAAGAGTTAGGTTAGCAAATGTAGTGTCAAAAGAAATGGAAGTGAAAATAGGAGTGCCAGAGGGTAACGCATTGGGACCATTGCTGTCCATTGTGTGATTGAATAATTGTGTCGATGGTTTCTTAGATTGTTTGCAGATGACATAATGCTATATAAAAGGATTAAAATGGTAGAGGACTGTAAACAGTTGCAGGGTGATCTGGACAGGATATCTGGGTAGGTTGGTAATCATGGGATGAAGATAAATGCAAAGAAGAATCAGCTTATTAGGTACACAAACAAAAAACAAAAGGTTAATTATGAATATAAGATGGGGAAATGGTTGCTTGTTGAAGAAATGAAATGAATATGGTGGTGTAGTATGGGACCTACACTTTGGGCATCAAATGCAGTAGTTGGAGGGGCTGCAAAGAAGGGTTGCTAGATTTGTCTCTGAAAATTACGGCAGAACACAATCAGTAACAGATATAATAAAAGAGCTGGAATGGGATTCACTGGAAGACGGGAGGAGGGTGAAGAGAGACATGGCGTGTATTGGTGGTGAGACATGGAAAGGTATTGGTGTATCAATTAGGAGTAATGAATGCGTGGAAAGGAAAGATGACCATGACCACAAACTGGCACTTGGTTTCAGGAACAAGGGTGTGGGAAGATTTACTTTCTTAGGAAAGGAGATCAGGGATTGAAATGAGTTACCAAGAGAAATGATGAATAATTTACCGAAAACGTTGAGGTTTGTGGAGGCCAAAAGTAGATGGGTTCTGGAAAGGGAAAAATGGATGTGTATATTGAAATTGGCATGGAGCGTGCGCTCCATTGAAATTAAATTCGAGAGTGTCAACAACTGAACTTCCCATCGCTTGCCGAGTAGCAAGAACTTGCGCCAAGGTTTTGTAAGGTCTTTCCTAAAGGTCATACTCCATTAGGTCAATTTATAAACCCAAAACACCAGTAATTTTGAGTGAAATTTTTCCAGCCGTTTCCATGAGAGTCAGTTTTAGTCGCGGGACCACGGACTGTATATTAATCAAATCCGACCGGTAGGTTGTTGCGCGAATGCCGTTAATCCAGCCTTACTGACATACACAAATTAAAAAAAAAAAGAAACAGCAACTGTCGACCACTTGTGTGTAGCTTATTAATGGAAGCCACTTTCGTGATGTAGAATTGTTATTGGAACAGTGGGGAGTATTGTGAGAGCAGCCACTTTTGCTGTCGTGTGCAGTAGCTGACGGCGGCCTGCTGGTGGCGCCACTAGTTCGCAGACTCGCCGCGGTACCGTTAGCTAGGGGCGGGGCGAGTCTAGCGGTCAGCCGAGACAGAGAAAGTGAACGCGCGCCATCTTACCGCATCACGCACGTCGCCATATCACTGCTGCCGCTTCTGTCCGTTTTATTTTTGATTAAACTTCGATTCGTTATTCACACCTTTGGCACCCAGTTCGACGTAAGCGGAATATCCGGCGCAGGACTCTCTCTCGTTACATTTTGATTAGAAGAGTCTTATTACCGTATGCTTAGTGAGTGTCCGTAAACTATGAGGCTCGGTATAAGGGAGGGGGAAGGTGGGGTGTTCCGAGCCCACAATTAAAATAAGCTACAGAACACACAACAGAATCTGAATATATATATACTTCCGTCATTTAATAATCTCCGTATGTAGTATACGATAGTCTGACAAGAGAAAACAGTGCAAAATGTCTTCTGGAAGCAATAGGGAAAAAAGCTACGTGCTAGGTATGGGGTGTGGAAGGAGGTGTAGAGGCAAAGCTACGTGGGGAGAGGCGGGAAAGGGGTTACGTAGTTTATGGACGCTCCCTTAGTAATGGTAGTCATTCCTCGCTTGGTTTACAGGCTTGATATCAGCTTAACGATTTTTGTTATATTTATTCAATCCATTTAAAAGACCTTGCGGGCTACAAAGAGCTACAAACTAATTGTTCGGCAAATATGTAAACATTTTTATTTTTTTTTAATATTTACAAGATATAGTTGGATCTAAATTGATACTGTTTTAAAATTGTACTGCTATTGTAATTTATCTTAAGGTGACGACGGGAATGACACTAAAAGGAATTATCCCATTGGTCTGAAAATTGTTTGGCTTTTATTATTAACGAATAAGTGTGTATTATACCCACAAAAATACTAACTTTGCATAGTAACTACTGCAACTTCAAACAGTAAACGATCGCTGGAAGCGATATTTTCATAGCGACGTCTAACGATGATAGGCATAGCGAATACCCAATAATGTACAATCGTTGTACGAATCGTAAAAACCGAATAAAAATTTGATGCCCACATTCCGAAGGACTTCACTCTAATCGCACATATTTGGTTGCTGTGATGTACACATGTTATTAAACAATATTGAGGAAGGCGTGTACAAGTGTTCAGACCAAGAAGACAAGTCTTGTTGCTTGGAGCCCCTCCTAGACGTAATATGTTTGTAACAAGTAGATTTTAAAAGCATGTATGATTGGGGTGGTCAGTTAAGTAAGGGTGCTATGTTTTCAATACCTTATTGTGTATAACACGTTACGCAATGTCTTGACAGTACTAGGTAACTAGTTCTCCTTGGCTGACTGGTCGCCGGCAGTCACTGGCAACGTTTGTTCCTCTATTTGAAACCTTATCGCCGCCGTGCATGACGTAAGCACATACAGGTGGGAGTTTTCTAAAATTTTAGTCCATAGGTCATTACTGTTGATTTCACCAAGACGCGCACACAACTGAAATCCTGGGAACTACGTTCAGAGGCGAAATAGGATGGCGATCTGCAGAGTCGTGAATCACAACTTCTCATCAGCCTGCTGTTCAATCAGTACCATATTCTAATGAGTGATTGTGTTGAAGTTTTACTATCAGAAGTTAGATTGTTTGCAGATGATATAATGTTACACAATAGGATCAAAACGGCAGAGGACTGTAAACGGCTGCAGGGTGATCTAGAGAGGATAACTAGTTGGGTGAGTCAACATGGGATGAAGTAAAATGCAAGCAAGAGTCAGCTTATTAGGTACACAGATAAAAAGCTAAAAGCTTATTATGATTATAAGGCGGGGAAGGACTCAAAATGTAAATACATTTGCAGAACATTTGATAATGAACTTAACTGGGCAGGGCACATAGGGCAGTTAGTAGGAAAGGGGTTCAAAATCTTTCACCTGTTGGAAATAGTGATGAGACGAGAGAAGTAAAGGAATTGGGTTACAAAACTTTGGTCAGACCACTGCTTGAATATTGTAGTGTAGTATGGGACCCACATTTTGAGTATCAAATACAGGAGTTGGAGACGATGCGAAGAAGGGCTGCTAGATGGAAATTATCGCAGAACACAATCAGTAACAGATATGATAAAGGAGCTGGAATGGGATTCATTGTAGGATAGAAGTAGTGTCAAGAGAGTCATGGGAGTGTACAAGGCGTCTGTTGGTGGTGAGGCATGGAAAGATATAGGTGAGAGAATGAAGAGAGGTGCGGGGAAGGGTAAAGATAACCATGAACACTCGATTTCAGACATAAGAGTGTGTGAAAATTTTCTTTCGTTGGGAAGGGTGCTAGGGATTACCAAAAGAAGTGAACAATAATTTAATAAAGACACTGAAAGAATTTAAGGCTCAAATTCGTAGAGGTTAAAAGTAGGTTCGAAGTGGAAAGGAGGAAAATGGACGTGTAGGGTAATTGCCACCGGAGCGTGCGTTCCATCGCAATTAGATTAAACCAGTGTGAGCCCGTGATCGTCACCGGTCTAGAATAGATCCAGTTTTTAAAATGAAAGATTATGACAGGTTGACCTGATTTGACCAAATATAAACTTGACCTGGGTTTCGGGATGAATAAAATCTCTGAGCTTGAAGAACTCAGAGGCATTAATAGAGGTAGGTATTAAACACGACCAGGGACGATCGCGCTATCGCGTAATTGTTTCAAAGGTCACACACTCGAACTTGCTCAGATACGAACTGACTTGTATTTGACGCATTCTGCAATTTAAAAAAAAAAAAAAAAAATCCTGTTTGTTTCGAATGCATTACGTTTTTTACTATTGAGACTGGGCAAATACTGATAATGTAAACATTGTTCATAGTATCTGTGACGGCCAGAGTACTTGATACATATTGCATATTATGAAACAGTTGACCAACTCCGCAGAAATGAGTTGGCACAACAATCGATTCGGTTGCACATTTGGTCTGATGTCCACTTAAAATAACCTAATAACTCACATACAGCCTACATGAATAAAGAAAATAACGAAAGTGGTCAGTAAAATGGATAAAAAGCAAATAAACCGTAATGCATAAATTTTGGTCAAGCAACAACATTAGTGAAAGTTGTAATTAAACTGAAATTTATCCTAAGCCGAAATGATAATTGGCATTCGTGGTTACAGTAGAGAACATGAATAATTTTTTAAAAAGTTTTTTAAGTTGCTTTAATTAGTAACATGTTACTGAAAAGCAGATCCGCGTTTTTTCAGCCGCAAAATTTATCAAAATTTTTTAGCTATGAAACGCTATGAAAAGTAAACTTAATGAATGTATTAAGGGAATTAATTTGGTAGCAGTTGCTTAGTTATTAAACTGTAGACATAACCACGAATTTCTTCTAATGGTATCTCTGGTCGCTGTTTTGTGAGCGAAGACTGACACGTGACACCGTTCTCCAGCCAATAGCTGTCGAGGTGAGTGGATGAGTAAGCTTACGAAATTATATAGTGGATTAAAAACCAAATTAAACTCCGCGGGAAGGTAAAGAATGGCCAGAGCGTGGCGGTGACCCCGTCTCATCCCTGTAGTGCCAGGGGTTGTGAAAGGGTATGCGGGGCTCTACCTCCGCGAACCCTAGGTAAGGCGGCGAGTAGCCATTCACGAGGACACCTCGCACCTGCTTCAGGGATTTGCGCTCTCGAAGAAACCCCACATCTCCTACTTCATAACACCAGTTAATTGTGTGAACAACAACAAGGGTATCACTTCTACATCTATACTCTGCAATTCACAAATATTGTGGGAGGCAGAGGGTGCTAAGCACCAATCCTAATTCTGCGCATTCCAATCCCGAATAGCACGAGGAAAGAAAGAATACATAAAAGTATCAGTATGGCATCTTATTTCTCTAATCTTATCCCTCCTGTTATTGCGGGCTAAATAGGTTGCACTCGTAGATTAAAGAATTCTGTTATATTATTAGAAACAGAAGAGCATATTATATGCTCGAACATTATGAAATTTGTAGACGATAATAGTTTGCTTACAACAAATCAACACGGATTTCGGAAGAAAAGATCATGTGAAACACAGCTGGCCCTATTTACACACGACGTAATGAAAGTTATCGATGCAGGTTCACAAATAGATGCAATTTTTTTAGATTTTCAGAAAGCCTTTGACTCTGTGACACACAACCGCCTTTTAGCAAAGCTACGAGCGTACGGTATATCGGATCAGCTTTGTGAATGGATAAAGGATTTTCTAACTGGTCGGTCGCAGTATGTTGTCGTTGAAGGAGAAAGTTCTTCTAGTCTAGATGTTACATCGGGGGTACCTCAAGGAAGTGTAATAGGACCACTTCTTTTTTTAATTTTTATAAACGATCTCGGAGACAAAGTGAAAAGCCTTTTTAAATTGTTTGCTGATGATGCGGTTATTTATAGGGAAGTAAGGAATTTGGCCGATTGCTTAGAAATTCAGCGTGATCTGGATATTATTTTGGCATGGTGCGCTGAGTGGCAACTTACGCTAAATTGTAAAAAGTGCAAGACAATGAGCATAACTAACAAAAAGAATCCAATTGTTAAGAAATACGAGTTAAACAATTCAGTTATTGATATGGTCGATTCTATGAAATATTTGGGAGTAACAGTACAAAGGAACATGAAATGGGACTTACACATTAATTCGTTGGTAGGTAGAGCTAATTCTAGGCTGCGATTCATAGGTCGAATATTGAAAAATTGTAATGAACAAACAAAGGAGATAGCATACAAATCTCTTGTGCGTCCACATTTGGACTATTGTTGTGCCATTTGGGATCCGTTTCGTAAGGGGTTGATCGAAAGTATAGAGAAAGTACAGAGAAGAGCCGCTCGATTCGTGACCGCTTGCTACAGTCCTTATGAAAGCGTCACAGAACTGATTAGTAGACTAGGTTGGGAGTCTCTGGTAGATAGACGACGCACGTTTCGTTTAAACTTATTGGTAAACATGCGTACTCCCACTTTCACTCACGAGTGTAGTGAAATACTTCGTCCACCAACCTATTTGAGCCGGAATGACAGGATAGATAAGATTAGAGAAATAAGGTGCCGCAATGATTCTTATATGAATTCTTGTTTCCCTCGTACCATTAGGGATTGGAATGCACAACAAAGAGATTAGCTTTGGTGCTGAGCACCCTCTGCCACCCACAATTTTGTGAACTGCAGAGTATATATATGTAGATGTAGAAGAAATTAGATCTACTGATAATATTCTATACCTATCGCTCACGCATTTTCGTCTCTGATAAATTATAGCGAAACTCAGGTTGCCGACATGAGCTAAAAGGGCCATTGATTCATTTTCTTTTTTACTCCACGATATTTTCGTTCCAGGTTGAACAATTCAGTAACTTCCATCACATGTGATTGAGTAGGACACACAATGTCGGCATTACGCCCGCTCATACAATGTTGTCAATGCGAACAGTCAGTCGCAAATGCTGCATTTTTCATGCTCACAAGCGTAATGCTGAGGACTGGAAACAGGAGACATTGTGAACTGTACAGAAAGGAATCAAACTATTGGTTCTGCTGAACTCTGCGATAGCCATGGGACTACTTTCCGCCGCGAGCAAGGAAGATATTGGTGACGTAGTGTCGTCCATAATTAAGCACAAAAGACTTGTATTCATCAGCCAAAAAGTGGATAGGTTACTAAGATCGCTGGTGCAATAATATTTACAATGTAACTGTACTTGTTGTTAATGTTTGCCTGCGCGAATGTAGTATGGCGCCGTAAAATAATCCCGGCAACATAATAGTCTCAGCATGAACAAAGTATTCTCCTGTTGCGCATTCAATGCCTTCCCTGCATTTAACAGAATCTTAGTGACTCTAAATCCTTACTGTAACACGTACGACTTCGAAACACAAGCCGCGTTCTCGAAAACTTTTTATCTTTGTCTTCGCATACCAAAGATGATTGAGAAGCAACGACTAGAAAACGAGAGTACATAATACTGTATTATGAGACATGTCGCGCATTGTTATTTGAAAATTATCTTTGGTGCCAGTAGTCAGTTGTTTATCTGGTCAGTAGATCTGCTTGTTTAATAGCTTTCGTCGTTGCTACCGATATCTGCAATTTTTAAAAGCGTCATGACTCACATCCCAAAGATTGTTGGTACTAGCAATCAGAGATAACAGTTAGATTAAATTTCAGTGCATTAATCGACTGTGCGTTCAAGTTTATCCTGGTTAGTGTTTGCTATACTTTTATTTTCTTGTTTCAGGGCGAGTTGTAATACGCGAGTGCCAGTTAGTTGTGTCGGCGTTTATTCCGCGGGCCGGGAAAATGCCGCTCAAATACATAGACCGGCACATTGCACGCTGTTTATTGCTGTTTTTGTTTGTTTTTCGTTGCCGTTGCTATGCAAAGAATTTGCAGAGGGTTTGTGCGTTTCCACTTCGTATGTGCACACATTACGAAGGTGCTGAAATAATTTGCTGCTAGAACTGATTATACACATGCCAAATGAAGGACATAAATGAAGGCAATAAACTGCTGGCGAGTAAGCGGGTTCTATACTCTCTGGAAATCCTGATCGTAAACACATTCTTTGCCTTGCCGCAAATTGTTCAGACCAGTTGGCACTACCTTTGTCCTTTCCCATATTTCCTATCATGTAACAATTTGTTATCGCTGTAGGTTGGAAGCCATAGAGATGCAGGAAGCGTCTCGTATGTCCCGTTTATTTTAAACAATGTTTCCCCTGAATTTATTATAAATGAATTATAGAGCCGCTGCTCCGATGGAAATTTCCGTACACACCCAATTTTCTCTTTTCCGTTCTCTCACATAATTTGCCCGCTAGAAATTTCAACTTTAAATTCTTTTAGCCTTTTTTGGTAAATTATTCATCATTTCTTATGGAAATTTATTCCAAACCGTGATCCTGTTAACTATGAAAGAAAATCTTCCTACGCCTTAGGGGGCATCCATAAATTACGTGAGGTGAAATGGGGGGGGGGGTCTACGGAAATCTCACGTGAGGTTTTGGGGAAAAAATCTTTGGACTGTGAAGCTAAACAAAAAAGTCTACAAATTGCGCGAAAGAGTCGATTTTAGGGGGGGTATTTCGTATAAAAGTGGGGTTTTGACCTGTAGGGGGGGGGGGGTATTCACGGACCAGATCTCACCAGAGGAGGGGGGGTGGGGTCCGGAAAAGCACCTCACGTAATTTATGGATGCCCCCTTATGCTTGAAATCGATTACCAGATGGTGATCATGGTCTTCCTTTTCCTTCTATTCATCTCTCTTAATTCTTCCACCAATATTTTTCACACATCATCATCAATATATGCCTTATTCGCGCCCGTAATTCTCTTCACCCTCCTCCCGTCTTCCAATGAATCACATTCCATCTCCATTATGATATCACTTACTATTTGTTGTAAAATGAATCACAGCCAAACCTGTCGCAATATTCATTGAATTTATTGTTTACCGGTTTCGACTCGCCTTAAGGGAGTCTTCTTCAGAAGCTGTGGATGTTGTTCTGAAGAAGACTCCCTTAAGGCGAGTCGAAACCGGTAAACAATAAATTCAATGAATATTGCGACAGGTTTGGCTGTGATTCATTTTACAATTGAAGAAATACCGTTGCTGTTGATGCTGCCATGCTCAAGATTTTGTTACTTACTATTTGTGTTTGGGAGTAATTTCTAAATACAATCTAGCTGCTCTTCTTTGTACCCCGTCCAACTCCTGTATTTGATACCCAAAATGCGGATGCCATACTACACCGCCATATTGAATCAGTGGTCTGACCAAAGGTTTGTAACCCAATTCCCTTACTTCTCTCGTTCATCCCCTCGAACCCTTTCCCTTCTCCCCGTTCCGTGTGTGCTGTCTTCCCTGCGGTGTGGTTGGGACGCCTTGTAATGAGACGCCCTGAATCTTGATAGCTCTCCTGGGACTATTTTAAAATGTTTTCCTTCTTTTTGAGCGCACGGCTGACGCCTTTGAAGGTGGCCGTAGTTCATGTTGTAACGTGATGTATTTCGCCGCGGCGTGTTTTCCGCCTTTTCCTACTCGCCGGCACCTCTGCGATGACGTAATCCGCTGGCCTTGTGGTTTGTTATCGTTGGAGCCGCGTCGTGTCTTTATGGAGCGCGCTCCGCTGGCAATCTCCCTACGCACGCATTTTCCCGCTTTACGGTAAGTGTTTATGTTAATTCCGATGCAGGATTTCCTCCGGTGGCGATTTCCCTGCACTCCTGTTTTTACAATTATTATTAATCTTTATCTTAAATTCTTTGACTGCAATTTCTTTACCCTCGTACTTTTTCCCGTAACAATTTCATATTGTTTCAGTGTTTTTGATTAATTTTTCAGGACTTCACTTCGTAAGTTATTCCAATCCGTAACTTCCTTTCTTACAAAAGAAAATTTCCCCTTATCCCTGAAATGGAGTGCCAGCTTGTGGTCATGGTCATCTTTTCCCTTCCATGCACTATTCCTAATTGTTTTCGCAATATCCTTTAGCTTCATCACCAGTATACGCCTCGTACACTCCCAGCACTCTCTTCACCCTCTTCCTTCCAATGAATCCCATTCGAGTGCCTCATGTCATCAACATTTAACATTCCGCCTAGCCCTGTCCGTCTTGAGAGGCTTAGTTATTACTTTACTCTTTTTACATTTTGCACGATTTCGCTGCTTCTTGCCAATCATCCATATGTTCTTACACTTCCGCCTCGCAGTTTTCCGATTCCATCTAACGCCGTGGCTTTCGAGCTTGTTTTTTAATTATTGCTTTACGCCTGGTCGACGTAGACTTCATTAGAGGCGGGATGACAGGAACAGGAAGGAATTCGGCCATGGCCTTTTGCAGGAAGCATCCCGGCATACGCCTGGAGTGATTTGGGGAAACCATGGAAACCCGAAATCTGTATGCCCGGACGGGGATTCGAATGCGAGGCCAGAGCGCTAACCACTCACCCACCCCGCTCGGCTTGTAACCATTAGCTGTGCACACATATTTACTATAGCTATATTATTTGACATATTTGCACTCAACTTTATAAAGAAAAACTCTAAAAGTTTGGCCGCAGCATTTCAAATCTCTACCACGAGAGCGCTGTCGTGTATACTTTAACAGGGGACCGATGGAGGGGATGAGAATCATGGCCGCCTCGCTCTCCCGTCCTAGTCTCGTGTGGGTTATCTGAAAGATCCGGTGTTTAAGCCTCTTCTACCATCAAACCTACCCCAACAGGGACACGCTGCACTTGATCAGTTAGCTGGCACATTAACAGCACTTGCAATGCGTCAAAATACACGTTGAGTTCTTCCATATGACAAAACTGTTGTGACAGTGTGTCAAATAATTTAGCTATAGCAAATTTGTGAAATTGCTTCAATCTTTACATATTTTATTTATTTTACTAGCTCGTACCCGCGACATCGCACGCGTGGATTAAGAATGTTTTGCCATAATTGAATATAGAAAGTTGCTGGTAACGAAGGATTTGTCCCAAACAACACCGAGTCGGCATAATATGACAGAAAAGCTATCACTATATCATTCTACCGTCGAACCAGTCTCTTTTAAGAGAATCAGTTTCCAACATATTTCTGTCACCATTCGATAAGGTCTCAAAATTTCGTGACTACAACTATTAAACATGCCGGAGAAAATGTCCTGTGCCCTTCATACAGATTTACTTGTCAAATTCCATCAACATCGATATGGCCATTTGGTCGTCAAAACGTAACAAAAAGACAGAGACTTACTTCCGTATTTATAGTATTATTATTGAGGTTCAAACACACTCTCTCTCTCTCTCTCTCTCTCTCTCTCTCTCTGACTGGGAACAACCCCTGAGGAATCATTATAACGTAAAAAAGTGTACACTTACAGCATTGCAAGACTACCGACGATTTGCCTCGCATTGCACCCCTAACTTTGTGATATCTGCAGTTTAACATTCAATCCGAATAACCTACGGCCCAGGCGTGACTCTAACGATCAAAAACAATTTTTAAAAATCTTAGCTTCCACGGAGATTTGAACCGGAGACCAAGACCCACACTTTTGTAAGCAAGTGCTTTAACCACTGAGCTGTCTGACCGATACACGAAAAAGCAGTATACGTCCATATCCAACGCGTCTGTCTATCGCCCTTCAGTAGTATTTCTAAATTATGAGACAACATGTATTGTTTATACAGATAATTTTTCAACGAAATGTAGACAGTATTTTTCTCCTTGTTTCAAAGGATAAGTGTGCAAAGTTTCATCGAGATTTGTATGAAGAACAAACAAACATACATACATTCATCTTTATTTATATAGATTCGCATGGACCTCTACAGATCAGGCAAAACGTAGTCATTTTCTGTCTGAGTTTCTTTTGTCATTCCAGTATTCTCGCATCCGTTTACTGAAGGCAAGTTTTCTCTCTTCGGTCCAAGTTGCGCCGGTCCACTTGGCTTTGGTTACTGGCATCACTACCCAGTCGTGTATTTTTTGTCTGAAGATTTTGCGATCTATGATTTCTGAACTCTTGATTTTAGCTCTTTCCACGTCTTGTCTTACTTTATCGAACCAACTTTTAGGCATTTTTAATGGTTGCATGAGTTTGAATATCTGCTTGGTTAATCTGTGATCTGGCAGATGTATATATATATCAGAACGGCAAAACGCTGAACTAGTTTAACTTAACACTAATAAACCTAAATATGAAATATTGATTGAAAACAAACCAGAGTTGTTGAGTGTTGCAGAGATCAGACACGTGTTGCAGTTTACGCTGATCTTCCGTATTGGTATGGTGACTGTTTTTACTACGTTCCTCCATCATGCTACAAAACAAAACGCTTTTGTCTTTATTTAAGATACCTTCAGTGACCTGGGTAGCGGTGTATATATATATATATATATAGTTATTGTTTTGTGTTGACTCACATCATATATTCACAGTTTTGCTTCTAATGAGCTCTGTACTACTTTCGTATTCTATTGCATTTTTCATAGATGCTTTATCGAGTACAGACATTAGTAGTTGTAGTAGTATTTTATTATTCCTCTGAATCATATACATGTACTGTACATTACATATGATGATATCAGACACGTCAATTATAAATTAAGATATTTACATTAAATTGTTTGGGTTAGTACATTTGAAATATTCTTCTACAGAGTAAAAGGAGTGGTACTGAAGTTGCGACATCAGCGGTGCAGTGTAGTGCATACGAGGCCACACATGCTCGTGATGTGACTCAACATAACTGGAGTCAGTATTTACATGGAGACCATCACAATCCCGTTGCCTCCCCACGCGGACCTTCGTACGCGTAGTAATGCGTTTGCTTTTTGTTTTTCTACTAGCAGCAAAGCATAAACGTTTAAATTAAATTCCACTACCTCGTTACGCTTATTCGAGTGTTAATGTTTGATGTACTGTACGTTTTCCGTTTATTGTAATGTACTATATTTCAGAAAAACTGAAGAAATAAATAACCAAAAGTTCGTAGTCAAAAACAAATACTTATAAAATCCAAAGAGTAGAGTGATAATCTTTGTTGTAGTATGATCTATGGTGGGTATCTCGTGCAATAGTGCTCATCTGAGACGCACTGTGATCTGTTCCCGGTTCCGTTACCTGGTCACGTAGAATAATTACAAATATCGCAGGTTGTAAGGTAAACCGTACGCTCTCAAACTGTAAACCATCAGACGGGAGCAGCAAGATGGAGGAACCGTACTAAGAACAGTAAACCTCTAAGTTTTCGTTTCTGTACTGTTTGCTCTCTGAATTGAACATAATATTAGGCTTGCCTCAGCTTGTTGGCAACGGTCGAGGATACCGCTCACTACTTGTTGCCAGTCGCCTGTCTGTGGACGTAGTGACTATATATATAGTGAGTGATTCAGAGCCGTGGACAGGGTTTCCCACGTTATTTACGGTGACTCAATCCCCGCCGGTATATTTAGTTGGTCAAGGTTGGTAGCGCAGTTGTAGTTCAAGGAACAGAATTGTCACTGGCTAAGTGTTATAATATTAAACACACAGCAAGCACAACGAGAGAAAACTGATTCGTGTCCTACGTTTACTTCATGAGTAGATACATTTGTTCGGCAATTTCCTTCGTAAGGATAAACACTTAGCTCTTTTATTTAATATACTAGAGTTCAGCAAATTCCTCTTTCTGGTAATGGCTCCGCTGTAATAAAATGTATTGCTGCAGTTGTTTAATTCAATTATCTAGCAGCGTCATATGATTATATCGTTTACCGGACTACCGAAATTATTATTATTATTATTTTGCTGTCTTCAGTCTTTCGACTGGCTTGATGCAATCCTATCCTGTGTTAACATCTTCATCTCTACATACCCTTTACAGCCCACGTCCTAAATTATCTGCTACATATATTCTAATCTCTGTCTTCCTCTACAGTTCTTACCTTCAGCTGTTCCCTCCACTAACAAATTAAACAATCCAGGATGTCTCAAAATATGACCTACCGGCCTGTCTCTTCTTTCTGTAAGCTTCTTCCACAAACTTCTTTCCTCAACCATCATTTCCAAAACTTGTTCGTTTCGTACCTTATCTGTCCACTTAACCTTGAGTATTCTTCTGCACCAAACTTCAAATGCTTCAATTTTCTTTCTTTCTCGTATTCCTTAAGTCCTTGCTACACTACCATAAAGTGCTGTGCACCACACATAGAGTTTTAAAATGTTCTTTCTGAGTCCTTGTTCAACATTTGAAACTAAAAGATGTCTCTCTTTCATGTAGGATCTTTTTGCTAGTGGTATTCTGCTGGGTAACATTAAGTTAACCTGAATTTCGCACTGTGAGTTGTATATTCAGCGTGGAGAGAGGGGGCATGACGTCATATGAGGGCGTCACACGCGCCAATAGATGTTTCACATCAAAAAAGAAACGCTTTGTTTGTTTGAAGAGCAATTTCACTGGTAGGAAGACACATGGGCTCGAACTCCGGTCTCCTGGCTCCGCCTTCTGCCGGTCCGCAGTTTATTTTTGGGCGTTCCTTTCTATTGGTGCGTGGGCGTGACGTCGTGATTGTGACGTAATGGCTGTGGCGCCAATAGTAATGATGCATTACTGTAATCTCCGGCGGTCATTGTGGGCGTCGCGCATAGAAAACGGGCCGATATTGCCTTAAATTAATTATCCCGACCTGCAACAATGTAAATTGGCGGCGAAATGCCACTCGAGTCATTACGCGCGTCAGTCCATTGTGCGCCCTAATAAGCTGACCGCAGCCCGGGTTTTACGAGCGCCCGCCCATTAATCATATTGATTCGGGATTAGCCGCGCACAATGCCCGCCCGTGTTTAGCCGTGTCATTGTTTAGCGGCACTAAATCTTAATGGCGGAGTGCTATGCGCGATATGCGAACCCGGGCCCTTGTCGGTGCGAGACTGATAGTCGCAGTCCCGCACAATGGCGGAAATATCGACGACACGACAAAGTCGAAACTAAATCACCACACGTCGGTGTATTAACAATCAGCTCATAACTCATAACCTGTAGCAAGGAGCATGTATACTATACTTTTTAACAAATGGTTCAACAACTTTTTGAATATTCAGGCCGATTTCCTTAGCTGTTATACCAATACTGGGTTTTCTTATCCATCTATTGCAGCTGCATAATGGCTCACGTTTTTCGGTGTATTATACCATCATCGATGCTTTAAAACAAGTTATATACAAGTTTTGATGTTTAGCAAAATGTTTTTCTAACAAATGGTATAAATTTGTTACTTGATGTTTTATTTATAGGCTATTTTTACTTTACTTACAGTTTTCGTATATTACGTTATAGTTTGCAGCTGTTGCTTATCAGTTTTGTTCCTGCTTCTTGGGATTTTCCACTCACTGTTCATTTTAGTTTATAATACACTTTTACGCAAGTTACTATTTCAATGTAGCTTCTTAAACAAGCATTTTGTTATTGTTTATGTTCGGTTTTCAAAGATGATAACTGTGTATGGCAAATGTATTACCAACCTATTTTGTTTTGTTTCATGTGATTCAGTTTTATCTTTGCTGTAGCGGTGTATTCGAATAACTGACTGCGAGAGAAACAAATAAAAAACTCTAAAATCAACAATTACTGGAAGTATGTAATGTACCGGTATGTTGAGGCGTGACTGGAGCTACTAGTACGTATAGTTTGGTTGAGTTCCGTTGATCAGTTTTTCCGTGTTGAGCATGAATACAGTTCCCAGCAGGCGTTGTTTTTCTCGCACGCAGTTGGCGAACGATGTGTTATTATATCGACACGCCTTGGTCTAGTTTCATTAGATCGTGCAAATAGGTCAAATAGAAAAGTATGCATTTTGAATTTTTGTCTGTCAAATTTCAACAACATTGTATGCGGTTTGTCTGTGTACGCATCACGGAAAATGTAACAAACGGATTTCAGAAAAACAAAGACTGAATGACAGGCAGGAGTCTACACTGTAGATATAATACACACACTGTCAGATGAGACAGTGGCCAAACCGTGATTATGTTTGGTTATTGTTTGTCTGTAGACGCATTACCAAACAAACTAAGAACTAGATTTAAATTAGCAAAATGAAGAAACAGGGCAACCAGAGCTTTCCTAGATTTTTCTGCGTAGCCAACATTTATTATTATTATAGTTTATCTGTGATTAACAGCATAACTAGTTTTAAATAAAGTTATCTGAATTGAAGCCGTAATATGGGATTTTCTCCGTTTCTCGAACTTGAGTTAGTTGTTATTGTGTTGCTTCTCTCCACAATTTCCTTCATTCCTTTTCCGCGCCGTGTTTTCCCTTATCGTTCTCTTTCGTTTTTCTTCCAACAGATTGCGACGTTTTGTTTAGTGTATCCATGGACCCACATTTCTTAGGGTCTCTCGTGTTTTTCTGTTCTCTTCCCCTTTAATTCACGATTTTTCTTCTTGAGGTCCGTGATGCAATGTTGCTTCATTTTGTTGAAATCTTCCTGATACTGGGAGTTTCATTTCATCATCGTTTCTTACTTTTCTTTTGCGGAAAGTCAGTTTCTAAATGTTGTGCGTTGCGACTATAAGTATTGTGTTTTGCCCTCTGTATTGTAGCGACTGTATTTAGACTGATAGTATAAGAATTTTCAATTATAGGAATAGTCTAAATGGCGTTACCACGTTTCTTTAACTGTAATTTCTCGTAACTGGCGTTAATTGGTTGTGCGATATCAAATATTTGCTGCCTTGACCCAGAATTTTGACATGTTTGGTGTGGTAGTGAATTCTGCGGTTTACCACGGCACCAGCTGTGGCGTTCACTTCGAGGTTCTGACTCACCTGATGAAGACACCGGATTCAGCTACCGAAACTTTCGGCCGGGTTTGTTGTGTGTCGACCTTGGGGTGACCTACAGATAACTGCTATCGCGGCCTGGAATCTGCGCCTCGCGGCGGTGTTTGAGGGCTGGTGGTTTAGCAATCGGCGTTAGATCTAACCTCTCCGCACCATCCCGTCATTCGCCTGGAGGAACAGTGGAAAATCACGGGTTAACCGCAGTGAGGATGGCCGGACGGGGTTTGAACCCCCATCCTCCCGAATGCCGGACAGGAGAGCGATATCGCACTTCTCCTGACTCGGGGTTAATTCGTGGACCCTTAACCTTACCTCTACGACATCTGTTCTGCACGCGGGACCACGGACTGTGTATTAGTCGAAACCAACAGCTCAAAATACGAGCGAGTCACATACAGACAGACACATAAAAGAAAAGCTCATTCCTTTTCTGTAGTTCCGGAATTAACTTTTTCAAAAATGTGTTAAATGCTCCTCGTTTTCCCCGTTACAGTTTCATTGACACTTGGTGTTAACATGAAGGTAAGTTTAGGCCAGCGAGGTGGTACCTGTAGATAAGATGCAGTGCGCTGGGTCGCTCGCTTGATGACGAGTGCAGCGTATTACATAACACACACACACGATGCTGCATCCATGCTGCCTCCTGATGTTCGTGTCCTTGAACGATTCGCTTACCGTCCCTGTAAGCGTTTGTTTTTATCCGCACGTTGAATGTCGCCACCAGTGAAATCTGCCGACCACATGTGACTGCTGAGCATGCACGCGCTTACGTGATCTTCTTTCGTTTCTATTTTTACCTCTTTTATTTTTCCACTTTTACTTTTAATTGTTTTTATACGGCTTCCAACATCTGATATAAAACCAACGCTTCAACACCTCAAATCGCATTCTCAGTACTGGTCATCAACTGTCTATTATACTTCTCTTAACTGACTCACCAAGCCTTTCCTCGACACATTAATATCACGATTTATTTTACTGTCTGACAACTGTATTAAGATTAACAGTTAGTACTTATCTTCAGGACGACCGCGTAGCTCAGGCGATATAGCGTGTTTTGAAAAGCAGTAACCTCTGGACAAGCTTAGCCATAACACTGACATACTTGGCAACTGGTGCTTCGTTTACTGGCTCGCAGTATGTTTTCAACGTATCGAAGCAGTTGATTTCAAGAGTTGTACCAGAATTATGCAGAGCTTTGTAAATATTTTACAACTGTAAAAATGTGGAATAATGCAGACTCACATTGGAAGCGTTGTAGTTTCCAGAAGAAAGCTAGACATTCTGAGATACTGTAATTTCTTGTCAAGTTCGAAGTTTTGAGAAGATGAATGTTGTGTTTCGTCGTAATGTATCAAGTTTTTTTTATTTTTCTTCTTTCAAAACGTCTGTTCTATTGAAGGTGCACTTATTTCACGCCAAGCATTATGGTGTGGGAACTGTTTTATAACAGAGAGCACCTTTTCGTTTTCCCAATTCATGATTAAAAATAGAACAACACGAAACAATTACGAAATACTGCTCAGATAAAATTTATTGGTTTTGTTTAATTGCAACGCACAGTGTGTTTAAACGACGACTGAGTGCCAACGAGGCAGCGTGAACGAGGGAGGCACACGCATCACTGCAAACACCCGCCCCCATAGCATGCGGTGCACACCCGAATTGTCTTTGAAGTACCGACTCGGGACGGATGGCGTACGTGTCGCCTCGGTCGTTCGGCAAAAGGCCCAGGCTGTTTGCCGCGCCTCGGCTACACGTACACTCGCCTCGCCTCGGAGCCGTGCGTGCGCTGCCTCGCTCTGGGGCGTCGCCTCGCTCTGGTGTGCACACGCTATAGTGCGTCGCCTCGCCTCGGAGCCGTGCGTGCGCTGCCTCGCTGTGGTGTGCGCACGCTATGGTGCGTCGCCTCGGAGCCGTGCGTGCGCTGCCTCGCTCTGGTGTGCGCACGGTATGGTGCGTCGCCTCGCCTCGGAGCCGTGCGTGCGCTGCCTCGCTCTGGGGCGTCGCCTCGCTCTGGTGTGCACACGCTATGATGCGTCGCCTCGCCTCGGAGCCGTGCGTGCGCTGCCTCGCTGTGGTGTGCGCACGCTATGGTGCGTCGCCTCGCCTCTTAGCCGTGCGTGCGCTGCCTCGCTCTGGTGTGCGCACGGTATGGTGCGTCGCCTCGGAGCCGTGCGTGCGTTGCCTCGCTCTGGTGTGCGCACGCTATGGTGCGTCGCCTCGCCTCTTAGCCGTGCGTGCGCTGCCTCGCTCTGGTGTGCGCACGGTATGGTGCGTCGCCTCGGAGCCGTGCGTGCGTTGCCTCGCTCTGGTGTCGCACGCTATGGTGCGTCGCCTCGCCTCTTAGCCGTGCGTGCGCTGCCTCGCTCTGGTGTGCGCACGGTATGGTGCGTCGCCTCGGAGCCGTGCGTGCGTTGCCTCGCTCTGGTGTGCGCACGCTATGGTGCGTCGCCTCGCCTCTTAGCCGTGCGTGCGCTGCCTCGCTCTGGTGTGCGCACGGTATGGTGCGTCGCCTTGCCTCGGAGCCGTGCGTGCGTCGCCTCGCTCTGGTGTGCGCACGCTATGGTGCGTCGCCTCGCCTCTTAGCCGTGCGTGCGCTGCCTCGCTCTGGTGTGCGCACGGTATGGTGCGTCGCCTCGGAGCCGTGCGTGCGTTGCCTCGCTCTGGTGTGCGCACGCTATGGTGCGTCGCCTCGCCTCTTAGCCGTGCGTGCGCTGCCTCGCTCTGGTGTGCGCACGGTATGGTGCGTCGCCTCGGAGCCGTGCGTGCGTTGCCTCGCTCTGGTGTGCGCACGCTATGGTGCGTCGCCTCGCCTCTTAGCCGTGCGTGCGCTGCCTCATGGTGCCTCGCCTCGTCTCGGAGCCGTGCGTGCGCTGCCTCGCTGTTGTGTGGTGCGCCTCCTGCGAGCTATGCTACGCCAGCGCCGCCACGCGGCCGTCGTTGTCGGCGTCGCGTGGCGCTGAATGGTTTTACAAATCGGATTACGGCGTCGCGGCGCCCACTCACATACGTCGAGGCGAGAACTGCAAACACCAAACCGAGCCGACGCATAAGTACGCAGGTCCCCGTCGCTGTGATAGCTAGCGCCAGCGTCGCAGCGATAAAATACGACCTGAGCAACATCAGCACTAATACGGTCGACGATTAATATAAAAACGTAGAAAATCAACTTACAGACGCAACATGATCGCTACAACAAAAAGCTGTATGTAACGAGTATAGTAAGACTGTAACAATTAAGATATTTTGGGCACCACAGAAAGGGAATCGACTGTTCTTGAAATGTGTGATCTGTCGATTTGTCTCTCTGTCTGTCTGCCTGCTTGGATTGACGCAAATAGTACGGTTCGTATTTTGAGGGACTGGTTTCGATTAATGTACAGCCCGTGGTCCCGCGCATTAAGCAGGGCGCGTTTCGTTTGGACGTGAAGTTGATAAACTACGAATTAGTGGGACTCAGAGGCGACATGTTTGCCGTGACGTCAGCGTCGTATTACACGCACTACTCAGTACATCATCAGTCCACAAAAACGAAAGTGCTTAATTTAAAAAAAAAATCCAAACCAAATCGAAAACTGAAATCCGATCCGACAGTAGCCTACGGTTAGGGAGCGTTCGTAAACTACGTGCCTCCATTTTAGCCTCTGTGAATTCCCCCCCCCCCCCCCCCGTTTAGCACGTAGCTTTTTTCCATAATGATTCCAGAAGACATTCTGTACTATTTTCTCTTGTCAGACCTGTACCTTATTTTAACTGTGACAGATAATATGAATGTAAAGCTACGTGGCCTGGCTCCGAAAACACCCCCCACCCCCACGGTAGCCCAGGGCAGCTTTCTACCCAAGCCACGTAGTTTATGGACGCTCCCTAAGAGGCGTTAGAACGAACTCTCAGAAGTCGTTAATCTTTATTTTGGACCGTGGATAAAGTGGACGCGCAAATTAAAGAAGTTCGCTTTGCCGTAGAGTATGGGGGGGGGGGGGGCGAGGAACAAGTATGGGAATAAACCCATATTATATATTCGCGATTTTATTTCCACTGTTAAATTAGCACTTGTCATCATTGCACTCTGACAGATCCAGTGTTCTTCTTTGCCTGATGAGGATGTGTTGCTTGAAGATTCGTCGGTGATGCGGCCGCGTCAGTTTGACGTTGTTCAACGAATTTTGTATACCGTAACGTATCATCACGTTGATTGTGCGCGTGGTAAGTGATGGGTGCGCGTGTCCCGGGCCGCGGCGAGGTGCGACAGAAATAACGGCGGCTCTCTCACTTGTTTCTCTCTTTACACTCCGTTTATTCCCGTCTCCTCTTTGCCCGGAGCGTCGTGTCGTGTGTCTTATGCTGGACAGGTGCTCCAGAGTCGTCTGCTGGAATCGAATCACAACCAAAACACTCGCACACCGTAATGTTGGCACCACTGCAGACCCAACAGCAAGCTGACGAGAATATTTAAACATAATGAGCAGGCGGCGGAAACATAACTGGGTTCTACATCGCGTGTGTCGGTGCTGTATGTCGAACCAGATGCAGGTTATAGTGTGACTCTGCATGATGTACGCTGATCTTTAGTAAAATTTAAAACAGCCTGTTACTTGTCGCCATGTTGGGAACTCTCAGTTCAAACCAGAAAACTTTAGCTATAATTTAGGGAGCGTGCAGAAACTACGTGGCTCGGTCCAGGGAGGGGGGGGGGGTTGGCTGGAAGGCTACGCTGGGCTACGTGGGGGATGGGGTTCCGAGCCAGGCCACGTAGCTTTCCTTTCATAACATTTTTCACAGTTAAAATTAGGAACAGAACTCACAACAGCATGTCAATATTTATTTCCCCCAGTTACTCATCTCCGTGTGTAACTTACTATAGTCTGACAAGAGAAAACAGTACAAAATATCTTCTGGAATGAAAAGGGAAAAAATGGTACGTGCTACGTGGGGGTTGGGGGTGGGAGGGGCGAAGAGGCAAAAGCCACGTGGGGAGGGATGGGGGGTTCACAGGAGACCAAAATGGAGCTACGTGGTTTATGGACGCTCCCTAACATACATTGAAGCAGTTCTTGAAAATAGTGCACCAGAGTGTTTACCGAAAATTCCCAAAGCACACTAAGCGACAAAACTGTGATATTCTGAAGGACTCGCAAGGAAACTGAAAAAGCGACATTTTATTCACCAAGAGAGGAAATCGTGGCGAGACAGTATAAAGTCAGCTATAGACAGAAAAAGTGGATAAGGAGTCGTAAAGTCAATGTACTTTGAGGATTATTAAAGATTCTGAAAGTATGCGACGAGTCGGAGAAATGAGCGAGATATTATATTATTCGTAAGGCCCAGTTGCTCCACAAAGCATTGTTGGGCGCGGAAGCGCTCAGGTTAGTGAAGTGATTGTTGAAAGTGGTCGCGATAGCCAGGCGCGATGTCTAGTGCGGGAGAACGCGGACCAGGCTTAATTATAGAGTGGACTGAAGCAGTGTAATGCTGGTCTTTCAGTATTGACTGCGCGTGTTCCGTGGGGATCTGTGAGGAGGTAGGATTTGGTGGTCGACGTGGATTGTACAGCGGTGTCGCACCGTAGCGTGGCCAGAGTCTGCTAACTGAAAGCGAAGAACTTCAGATAGCCTTATCCACGGCCAGAGCAATCGGTTAATTTAGTGGTGATAGGGAACCAGTGTAACTACGGAGCCATTCTTGTTGTTATTTCTGGACAAAGTCGAACCTGCGACCCTTAACAATCAGCAACAGTAACAGCATAGCGTCAGTGGCAGAACCCGTTACCATTATCGCTTGTGCAGTGACATAACCTCACATCTTGTCGCCAGCCCGAAGAGCCACATAATCTTACCGCCTCAAAATTCATTCCACAACGGCAAACAATCGGTTATTATTAAAAACAATAGAACTTACTTAATACAAATCAAAATCAAATGACAGCCAGCAGTACTTTGATGACTGCAGATTGTTGAACATTAAGGGGTTGGGTAGTAAGACAGTTTGGGATAGGACTGTTCGTAATATATCGATATATCGATATTGATGAGTGTAATTTTTTATGACGATATATCGATATTTCGATACTGAAATCTGGATATCGACTTCGATATTTTGAAAAATAAGTTATCACTTTTCGTTTGCTCTGAATGACACTATGTCCCTCAAATTTCTGTTACGCATAGATATCAGCAAGCTTAAGTAAATCTTACTACGTTTCTATAATTAATGTGGAAGTTATAGCTAACAAGTCTACTCAGATGATGACAACAGTGTAGGCAAGGCATCGCTCGCCCAGCAGGAATCGAACGCGAGCCCATTGTTTGAAATGAGCGTCGAGGGAATTCCAGTGTGTTGCCGGGAATAGTGGGAAGTTTAAATAACAAATAGTTGCTAATTAGAGAAAAGTAAAACAACTCAGAATAAGCTATCAACATACAAAACTAAATGAAATACCACAAAAAAATCTTATGAAAAAAAGTTATGTAACTTGGCCATAATGCATGCGATGATAGCTAAACTTCTACCTAAATAAATGCCTCAACTGTATTGCTTATCAATCTAAAAAATACACCAAATAAGATTTGCCTGGAACCTCTTTCCAGTTTTATATATATATATATATATATATATATATATATATATATATATATATTTATATGAAAATTGTGACACGCATAATGGTCAAATTTAAAAAAAAAAAAATCAACAATCATCATCACCAAGAGAAAACATTCGAAAGTACCGATATATCGACACTTTTTTCCAATATATCGACAGCCGATATTGATTCTTTTAAAATATTGATATATCTATTTTTAAAAATATCAACAGCCCTAGTTTGAGAGTGCTGGATGTGTCTTTGCAGACTGCTCTTTGGACTTCCTTGCAGCGTCCCTCTGGATGTTGCGCTGAGGTGGTTGTACTTCGTTGTCGCCGCTCTTTGCAGTCGAGGCGACTTCTATCAGTTCTCGCCTTCTATCCTCCAGTCAGCCGCGCCTCGTTCAAACAAATTCAACGACAGATATAGCAATTCTGAATTTTCCACTATAGTGTCCAAAGCAGACCTTTCCGTTAATAAATTCTTCGAGACTGCTCTGTGTTCCGCTTTCCCGTTTATTTTAAATTTATTCTCTCCGTTGTACATTAATCATTCCATAGACTAAACATTTTTAAACGGAAATTTATGCATTAATAAATTCAAAATGTTTCAATAGTTCAGATACAATAGTTCTTTTCGTACATTATCTTTTACGATTTGCTTCCCAGTGGTTCTACTTGTCCATAATCCCGAAACCAAAGACTCTCATCTCTGCCGCTGCCAAAGACTGTCCTCTCTACCAGCTCGACTCCAAATCCAAGATACTACAACCTAACATACTCTTAAAAAATATGAATTGTTGTTGACATAATAGGAAGTGGAACACCATTTACCACCCTTTTATTACTGTGTGGTAGTTTGCCCTCCATTTTGGAGATTTACTAGAGCCATCTACTGGTGACGATATGGCAACTCGTGTATCGACATGTTGGAGTACGTGAGCCGACTTCACGTGGGACCGTTGTTTTCAAAACATCGGATATACAGTAAAACCGTGCCGCCGCAACGAGTGAAAAACTACGTCATATCGTTGAAATTCATCTCTCAAGTAGGGGGACCCGCGCCTGATTTGAGTGGTGTATTTATATTTCTCGGATGAGGCGTCGATTACTATAGTGAGCGAGCGAGGCGCCGGAAATACTGAGGACGCCACTGGTGTCGCACAGTGTTTACAAAACATCCCAGAATAGAGAAACAGATTAGAAGCACGCCGAGAGAGGAATGGCGTCTCAAAAGGGGACGCACGAAACTCGAAACCGGCCCACGCAATATCCAGGGATACTGTCGCCTCCCGCCCCGCTCGAACGAAGGACCTTCGAATGGAGACCTCACTTCTCCAACAGACCCTCCGCAAGAGACATCATCGCCGTCACTGCACATAATACTTTTCTAAATAATATCCGAATTCATCCGTGAATGATGGCGAGGTTTGGTCTCTGATGAGCTGAAAAGAGATAATAAACAAGACCAGACACCAAGAAGCAGAGTTACGAAACGTAGCGGCTCTTGTAAACAACATAAAAAAAGGGCAAATGCATGAAAGCGCATTGTTGCCCTTCTTTTTATTAACAGAAGACTCAGTGGAGACACTTACACCAAACATTTTTTTCCGCTTTTATTTTTTTTTTTATTTTTTTTTTTAAGTTCCTTTACCTTCGGTAGTATAACTTCTATGTGTCAGGATAAGGGTATTGTTTTTGGGACACTTTTTATTTAACTTTCAGGGGAAAAACTAGGGCTGTGACCATGAAGGATGGTCTTAATGGTGAGAAACTCCTGTGCAGTTCGCGTACTGTGGTGTTTTGTGTTTGGTATAAAATACTGAGGGGGACTTACGCCATTGTTTCGGCATTATGGTTCCAATTGATTCAGTTCTTTCATCTCTGGCCTGATTTAATTTATTGTGGAATTTTTCGGTTAAATTGAATATTTCGGTGTTTATTAATGGGATGTTTGTTTCGTTATGTAGAATTCCTATTGGTGTGTATGTTGGTGCGTTAAGGATCATTCTTAGACATCTATTCTGGAGTAACTGGATTTGTTGTAGATTGGTTTCGCTCGCCAGTCCTCATATCTGGCATCCATATAGTGAAAATGGGAGAATAACGGATTTGTATAATCTTATGTTGGTATTTAACTGTGCTGTCTACAGTCTATTCGTTATCGGAGCACTTCAACACGACGCAACGGGCAACATCCATAAGAGGCTCGCAGCACTACTCAGGAACTGTTTACTATAGCCAAATCACAACAATTCAGTCAAATTTATCAAGTATCTAAACCCGAAAAATAAAAATTAACTTTCTGTGTTCATCATTTACCTCCTCAACATTTTCCTTTCTCTCTGTCTCTCTCTCTGTTGTCTCTGAATCCAGTCCACACCCATTACAACTTGCAGCGAATTATGTTGAGACATCTGCTGCTCAGACCAAAGATTTAACTTTTCATCATGATTTCCTGCCGTCTCGAAATACAACATAGTTTGTTTTATCGTCTGTTCCACCTCACATCCATCATACGTTAATATCATTGTCTCATTCTGTATACACAGCTAATACCGCTGTAGTAATTTGTATTTACTGTTGTTGTCACTGAATGTGAGCAGGTTTGGTTTGAGGTTAGACTCGACTCCTCGACGGCGCCTATTAGCGGCTGCGTGTGTTAGACGTGTGTGCGACGGGGCGCCCGTCTCGTTACGGCGCTGTCCGCCGCCGCCGTAACGAACGCGGGCGTCGCGGCGCCTAATGAGCTGACGTCACACGACGCCGCTCTATTTCTGAGTGGTCGGCGGACGCGCGAGTGAGTGCCGTAAATCTCCCCCAACGGCCGCCGCGCAATTAAAATAAACGTCCGCGACACCGACACAACACGGAGCGCGACCATTCATTACGTGGGGGATAGATATCTCGCGTCATCTTATTAAATCCTTGAAGAATAGATCTACAAACGAGCCCAACATTAGGGGGTCTCCAGAAATTACGACCTCACGTTATTAAGGGACTGCCCCTTACCTTCGAGGGTTACTGTGTATACCCATGACTCTGATGGTGTTGTAAACTATCCTGTCATTTCGTTGATGGCGTGCTATTAATTGGAGATCTGCTCAAATTGTCCTCTCCTAAGACACGCAACCCGGATGAGGTATTTTGACAATAGTCTCGAAATTAAAAACCCACTGTGCTTTTTGTTTAGCCGGCGTTAATGGGCGGAGGCTACGAAGGGAGCGGCAGGCCCTCGTGTGCCGGGGCCCGTGCTATTTTGCCCGTCCTGCCACCCCATTGTTACGTCACTGCTGTCCTGGTCGAGATATTATTCAATTTAATTAATATCGTTTACTCACACACCTTTAAGATACTTACAGATACAGTTTGCGATACATTTCAGAGGCTGTTTAAGCTTATGCACGGAGACTCTGTGGCCGAGCTATACAACCTTCTCCAAGCGCCGCGCCACAGACTCACTGCCCTCGGCCCTTGAGCTCACAGATTCTTTACACAAGTATTTGCCTTATCGGCATCACATTCTTTTTTACTGGAGCTGATGCATGTTTTTCCATTTTGGTGTTTTTTTTTTTTGGGCCAGTGTCTTGACCTTTTTAAATTTATTATTATTATTATTATTATTATTTTCACACTTATCTTGCACCTATGTTCAAGCACGAACACACACACGAATACACTCACACACTCCTAAACGCACACTCACCCGCACGCACTTAAACACTGACATATTTGTTTCTTGATATTGTACGCACAGGTCTTGTCTTATATGTACTTATAATTTATATTTTAACTAAAGTTGTAAAAATGTTGCAATTTTGCACACATAAGTTTTTCTTTATGTGCTCTTACAATTGTAACATTCATATGTACACCACATATACTCTCACTTGTATTCAATCGCATCCACATTCACACACACACACACACACACACACACACACATAGACACACACATAGACACACACATAGACACACACAGAGACGGTTGCAGGATTTTGGTTTGGGGAGGGCTTGAGCGGATTTCATTTGGGGGTGGGTGGGGGGGGGGGGTCTTGAGTCGGGTAAGGGTAGGCTTTATATTCATGCCGCCCTTAAAAGATTAGTAGAGAAAAAAATAATCTAAAAAATTCCGATGTTGGGGGTGGACCTAAGTACTTTCGGGTGGAGGGGGGGCTTTAGCCCCCTAGCACCCCCTCCCCTGGATCCGCCACTGGGCAGACGCCCACATATGCTTTTCCAAGTGGCATGCATGTATACTCGGATACAAACACAGTATTCATTCCGAACCGTGTATGCACATATGACTTACTGCATTTTGATTAGCACACTGTCACAGACACGTACTACCGTGTTAGGGCACACCCTTACACTAGAGCGTTAGCAGCGCAGTGGCGTCTAGTGTGGCCCTTGGTGGACGGCCAATCAACAGCCGCTGTTACTTAAATATAACAACGCTACGCTACCCCGGTCACTAAACAGACTAACCCAACAACGTTACAAATCAACTAATCCAGGGTAATAATAGTTACTAAATGAGCACGCGTGTCGGACCACGTGGCTGGTAACGGAAAATCTGCCCACTGCTGCCATCTGTCTGCCAATCGTGTAGCTTATGCTCTATACGATATGTGTATTTCTGTTTATGATATGTGTGGTTTATGGGACGGCGATCTAGTCAGGATTCCAACCAGTTCCCATTGTACCTCCCTGATTCAACCACATCACACACACATATATATATACAAAATGTCCGTGTGGGCGTCCAAATTTGCATTTTTCATGGTTTGCCGAAATAATTCCAGCCGAATCCAGGGATGCTTCTTTCCACACCTTGAACACTCGCAGAACCCTCCTCTTCCTCCACCTGAATCCCATTCCAGCTGCTTTATCATAGCTGTCACTGATAGTGTTCTGCTGTAATTTCCATAAACAAATCTAGCAACCATTGTTTGTACCTCCTCCAACTCCTGTATTTCATATCCAAAATGAAGGCTTCATACTACACGACCACAGTCAAGTGATGGTCTGACCGAAGTTTTGTAGCCTAATTCCCTAATATCTCTGATGGCCCTTCCCCTTAAACGAAGGGTTTAGAAACCTGTCCCTACCGCCTACGCGATGAGTAGTGTCCACTGACTTCAGTTCACTGTGATATGGCAAGCGTACACAGTCGAGACTCCACGTAGCTCCAACTCCCCTCTCCCCCACCTAGCCCTAAGTGGCTTTTGCCTCTAACACCCCCCCCCCCCCACTACGTAGCACGTAGCTTTTTTCCCTTTTGATTCCGGAAGACATTTTGTACTGTTTTCTCTTGTCAGACTATTGTAAATTACATACGGAGATAACTAACTGAGGGAAATAAATATTCACATTCTGTTGTGTGTTCTGTTCCTCTTTTTAACTGTGAAAGGAAAGCTACGTGGCCTGCCTCGGAACCCCCCCCCCCCCCCCCCACGTAGCCCTGCGTAGCCTTCCAGCCAACCCCCCCTGGACCGAGCCACGTAGTTTGTGCACGCTCCCTAATTACCTTGCAGAGTCCCTGGACTGCTGAGGATTATATCATCTGATAGGCGCTGAGCGCTTATAGTTTGTTCACTCACATCCAGCCTCGCTGCACCGCCTCCAGTTTATTGCGGTTTTAGGTGGACAGTAAAATTTGCGAGTTTTGCCGAATGAGGTTTTTATTTTTATTTTGTTTCCTGTGAAGCCTTTGTGTCCGTACTGGTAATTGAGTCTGTTAATCGCCTTCCTGTATCTTCGTTTTGCCTCGCCGTGTGAGTGCCATCTGACTCGTAATTATTGCCTCGGCCCGCGTAAAACTTTAAGCACTCGAGCTGCTCCGAACGCCATCACTGTGCGACAGGGCAGCCAACCTCCCGCACTAAACACACAGTTTAAACTCTGCTGGTCAGTCGATGTTAGCTACCAGGCTGTCTCTTCTTGCTGGAATACTCTTCCACAAACTTCTGCTCCCACCCATCATTTCAAAAACTCGTTCATCTGTCCACTTAATGTTCAACATCCATCTATAGCACCACATTTCAAATGCTTCTGTTCTCATTCGCTACTATAAAGTGCTGTGCTTCACACATAGAGTTTTTAAAAGTTCATTCTATGTTTTAGAACAATATTTGAAACTTTTTCTGGTCCCTATCCGTTCTGGATGTCGGCAGCCATCTTGGATGTCTTGTCTCTGCTGGGATTAGTTGTCTTGGAGGTCCATGTTCTCAGATTTTTTAACCAAGAAGTTCTTCTACCAGCACTTCTCTTTGCTGGTATGTTCCCCTGGAGAACAGACTGCGGGAGTTCATAGCGGCTATTGTTACTTGCTTCCGTGTTTTTACGGTGGTTAATAGTTCCAAATCTTTTTTTTTTCCATTTTGCGGATCACTGATAGTTTCCGTTAATGTCAGCGTTTCAACGCCATACAGGAGGACAGAGAACACATAGCAGCGCAGGAGTCTCATCTTCGTGGTAATCGATAAATTACGACTATTAAAAAGGATACTAGAAGAGTTCTATTTTTCGGAAGGCCTTTTCACTAGCGCTTTTCTGCTTTTCACCTGATTCGAGGTTCGCCCATTAGTTGTAATTTTAGTTCTTAAGGAACAGAACTCAGTTACTTCTCCTATTACTGTACTTTTACTGTGGTCGTTATCGTTCCTGCTACACATCATCACTTTTATTTTCCTTTGGTTTATATTTAGTCCAAACTATTCCTTGAATATTTTGTTGATAACATTGAGTAACTTCTCCATATCATCCGTCTGTTCAGCTAACAGCAAATCGTAGCATATTGATTTTTTTCTCCATATTGATTTTTTTTCTCCATATTGAAATTTTTATTTTACTTTCTTCATTGCTTCTTCTACTTACAAGTTGAATATTAACGGGGATACACTACAACCTTGTCTCACACACCTTTTAACTGATGTGCGTCGCTCATGATTTTCTACTTTTATTATAACCAGTTGATTCTTAATAGTGTATAAAGTATTCTTCTATCTCCTTTACACATGAATTCTTTGAAATTTTGAACGTCTTTGAACGCTATCAAAAGCTTTTTCTAAATAAACAAACAGCATAAATCTTTGTTTTTCTTGATCCGCCCATCAAGTCCAGAATCGCTTCTCTTGTACCGCGGTTTTTTCGTCAACCGAAACTGATCTTCACACAGTGTCCTTTCTATTCCTGTGTACACTATCCTGGTCTGTAATTTTGAAGCATGTGATGTTAGACTTATGGTGCGATAATTCTCACATTTGTTGGCTTGTGCTTTCTTTGGAAGTGTGAAGATGATACTTTTATTCATATCAGTTGGAATCTCTCCTGCTTCGTAACTGTTGGATATTATTTTGAATAATCTTTGAATTTCTTCTTCCCCTAGGGATTTCAGAAGTTCTGTAGGAATGTCATCAATCCCAACTGCCTTCTTTGATTTCAGATCTTTCAAAGCTCTGTCAAATTCTGATCTTAAAACAGGATCTCCTAAGTCATTAATGTTGATGCAACTTTCTTTTTGCAGTACATTGTTGGCTACATCATCCCCTACATACAGTTTCTCTCTGTTTTGCTTCCATTGCTTAAAAAGAGGATATGTTTATGTATCATTTCTACAAAATCTTCGTATAGGCCACAACTACTTTACTTACGACCGTTTCATTTTCTATTTCTTCGCATTTATCATGCACCCAGTGTTCTTTTGCTGTTTATTTGATTTCTGAAATGTCCCTACTGCCCTCTTCCCGCTTCATCCTGAGCATTTTTGCGCTTTCTCTGACCCATCAACTCCAAAATTTCTTCAGTGATCCAGGGTTTTCGGGAGGTTTGTTCCCTAAAACCTGATGCTTCTTTACAAGGTTTGATTATTTCTGCATTCAATGCACTCCATTCTTACTTAGTTGGACTCCTTTGAGAGTTATTTCTTGAAACGCGTCTACAATCTCTGCAAATTTTCCTCTCATGTTTGATTGTTTCAGTTTGTTCATTTCCAGTCTGTTCTGCTTGTATTGCTTCTTTTTTCTCTTGAATTTCAGTCTGCACTTCGTAATAGGGCGTTCATTAACTATACGAGCTCAGATGGGGAAGGGTGGGAGTGGAATCTGACGTCAACTTTTTACTTCAGATTGGCACCTTCAACCAGAGTAGCGCTCTAAAATCACCTCACGTTTAGAGTGGGAAGGGGGTTCAGACACCCCACGTAATTAATGGACGCCCCCTAACTATCAGACCGCGTCGACGTCGGAGTGGTTAGAGCAGAGCAATTATCTGCTTCATATATTCTAATCTTTGTCTATCTTTGAAGTTCCTACCTTTGACCATTTTCTCCACTGACAAATTAACCAATCCCTCATATCTTGCACTCTTCCACAAACTTCTCTCTTCACCTGTCATTTCCAAAACTCGTTCATCTGTCCGCTTAATTTCATCATTCTTCTGTAGCACCACATTTCAAACGCTTCAATTTTCCTTTTTTTCTCGTTTTGCTAAAGTCAAGTGCTGTGCTCCACACATAGTGTTTTAAAAATTCTTTTGAAGTCCTAGATCAATATTTGAAACTAAACGTATTAGATTCCTCGTGGTTTTAATTACATATATTACATAACTAGTCCACGATCCAGTTTCTAATTTTAACTTGTTTTTATTGCTAGTGGCATCGGACTTCAAGATACAGTTCACATATAAACACAACAGTCCAGACACTACTTCCAAAGACAATACTAATAAACTGTTCATTCAACACAGTCCTTGGCCGACTGAGTCTGTGAAACTGAGTCTCTGCTGATCGCATTATATAAGTTCTATCGAAGGTTCTAGAACACTACAAAGGCTTCCGACAGATATTTCTCGAACATTAACAATACTCAAACAAATGAAAACATATTAAAAACAATCAGAATTAATACATAATCATTTACAATCATTACAAAATGCTTAGAAATGAAAATGAAAGATACTTAAACACAAATTTATCCACATAAATAGTTTTTAAGTGTAGTAAATCGTACTTTAAACATCGTAGCTTGCGTTAATAATTGGAATTACAAACATTTAAGTAATTCTCTTGTCTAGTTCTGTTCTTAAACATATTAAATGGTATTTACATAATTTCTTTTTACAAAACAAAATCCATTTACACTGATTTACGATAAAATACAAGAGAAATATACAAAACCATTTTCAATCACACTCTAGCTTGCTGCAAATGCTTCATAAAATACAATCCCAGTTAAACTTTAGGTTTGAGATCTGTTACAAAAAGATTTGTCTTTTTCATAAACGGACTTTTTGCTAGTGCTATTCTCCTTTTAACATCATTCCTGCTTCGGCCATCGGTTGTAATTTTGCTTCGTAAATAGCAAAATTCACTAACTTCTGGTAACGCATGAGACCCTTTTTTATATTTAATTCTCTGGTATTGCTATCATTTCTGCTACATTTCATCAGTTTTGTCTTGATTTGGTTGAGGTTTTGTACAAAATCTTCCTTCAGTAACTTCTCAACATCCTCAGCCTGTTCTGCTAACATCAGGAAATCGTAGCATACTGATTTTTTTCGCTTGAACACTTATGCCACATTCCATTTTTTTAACTTCGTTTATTACTTGGACATAGTCTTAAGACATTCCTAGTCGTGCAGTCTGTGTCGACGTCGTGGTGATTAGCGCTGTGTGTGGTGCTGGCGATACGCTTTCTCGCCTCTTCTAGGTAGTGTCTCTGTTCCGGGAAGTGTTTGCACGTCTTACCCAACACTCACCAGCTACTCCGTACTGTACTCACTGCCTGTCGGTAGCTGTTCAACTCACTACTTTAGCTTGAGGGGGTCAACCAAGCGTGACAGGGGGGTGTCATAAACTTTGTGACGTCACCTGCATAATTTGTATCACTTTTTGGCTCGTATTGCGCGAGGGTCGAGGCATACTTATTTAAACGATCATGTGGCATCTGTGGACTATATTTTTTATCATACAAAGCCACTAACCAACATAAGCAATTACATAAGAGGCAACTAGAGGTTTTCCCCATCATAAAGATTCGTCCACAAAGCATTGCCGCTAGACGAAACAGGGAAGTTCTTAGCTTATTAAACGATGACGATGCTTTATGGTTGGATGAAGATAATGTTGACACAGCGAATGTTCCCAACACTATTGAAATCAAGATTGAAGTGACTATTATGCCAATAATAAACAGTATCAAGGAATGGGTTCAAAATCTATGGACACATGATGACTCAATTTTGTATCATTAATTCATTTTTAAAAAATATTTTCTTAAATGTTTGATTTACTGTTGATATGATTTTTAACTAGAAATACATAAATCATTTTGGAAGTGCTGTTTAAATTTATAAATTTAAAATTGCAAAATATGTGACGTCACACCAAGGGAGGGGGGGGTCCCACAAATGTGACAACCTGTGACATGGGAGGGGTCCAAAAATCATGAAATTCGTGTGACGTAATTTGTGGATGGCCCCTTACTGACCTTAACAGCGGTATAACGTACAATCTCGAAAAATCACGGGAACGGCCGTAAAAACAATAATTGCGGTCTGCTCTGGAGCTGAATAACACTGCGACTGCGAGAAGTAATCACATTAGTGTAGGGGGCGCCCATTAATTACGTGGGGCGTCTTTCCGGAATTCCAGACACCCCCCCCCCTCTAGTGAGATATGGTCGCCCCCCCCCCCTAAGAGGACTTGAGATTTCGCCGGACGACTCCCCATTCTCAGGGGCCCCCCCCCCCTGAACCTGCTGTTTCAACCATCAGATCAGGGCGACTGCAGTACCGTCCCCAACACACACACAAGTCTCACCAAACACACACACCAGCCAAATATGGTAAAGACAGAATCGCTCAACAATACGGTATATTACAAAAATACCATTGTGTCAACACTAAAGGTTTTAAACATTTGACTTTCATATTAAAACCCATCAGATATGTATATCTTACTGTCAACAGCGAATTTAATTTTACTTCCAAACATCAGAGATTGTAGTTGTGCGGCCTGAGATAGTAGCTTCACAAAGCATCGAAGTTCTGGGAAGGTTCCACAAAAAGGTTTCAAAAAGTTCAATGTTCAAACCCATCAAATATCCATTACTTACTATCAACAGCGAATTTAATTTCACTTCCAAACATCAGAGATTGTAGCTGTGCGGCATGAGATGGTAGCTTCAAGAAGCAAAGAAGATATCGAAAGGTCGTTCATTATATTATTAAAATTAATGTATATATTTTCCACTTTACGTAGTTTCCTGTTCGCATTCCATACGGCCGTCTATGGAGTTTAAAGACAACAAACCAATATTTAAGGAAGGAGACGTTAGATGCGACAGTATGGCTATTATTTTTTCCGAAGTATGACGTGTGCATCTAGTGGGTATTTCATCTTTGGTGTTTCACTGAATACGTCCAGATTTTCGCTTAATGTTCCGGCGTTAGATTATGTTGAAGCGTAAGACAAACCAAACAATTCTAATCTGAAAACGGCGAAACACCCATGGAAACCGGGGCGGGAGTTTTTCTGGAACCAATATACCCGGTTTTTGTTATTTAGATGTAGACAGACGCGTATCCTCTTGAACTGTATAATCATCAGTTTTAAATCATGCTTGGTATTTGGCTGGTAAGAGGTTTATTGGAACTGTTATAACTCATATTGTTAGTGTAGTAATTAATTAATTACAAGTTGTGTTGTACACATCAGTGGAAAGTTTTGTAAGAGGCTGGGTGTGTGGCTAAAAGCCGATAAATATACGGGAGAGTTGGTGAAGAGCGATTGCGGGATTCTGAAGAGACGACAGGCAGTAGCGGCGTGGCCACCGGGCGAGCCGTCCCGGCCTATCCCCCGCTTCTGTTTTTGTGTGTGTATGTGTGTTTCCGACTGCGGGAGTAATTTTTACGCGCTTTTGTCAAAGGGCCGCAGTGACTTGTCGTCGCGTGGTCACCGAGCAACCCAATCGGCCGACCTTTATTTACATGTCGAATTACACCGGACACCCGCGGCCTTTCTTTTTTCGAGGTGCGCATCCTTTGTGCCTTTGACAGGTTTCACAGTCGGCCTGGTGCCGACTCCCATCGCCCGCTGCCCGTCCAAAATAAAAACAGAAAGCGGATCGCGCCCGGTGTTTTGTTTCTGTGTAACGCCGAGCCTTATAATCCAAACTCGGTTTTGCGCCATTCAAATCGAGCGCGTGGCATTTCAAAGACGCCGCCTCGCCGCACTCGACTGCTCGCTTCATTAGCAGTCAGTCCTCTCCAAATGGAATGCTTTGCAGCGCAACGCGATACCGGCGGTGTCACGCAGAATCCCGCTCGGACAAATTCAATTCTGCGCGCAAGACTCATTTGCGCGCAGGTGTATCGGCGCGCGCGACGCTTTTGTTTGAGGCGGCGTTATTGGGAATCGCCGAGTCCGCGGGCTTGAATTAAAACCCCTATCGACCGGCTTTATAAGCCTGGCGCGAGCAACGCGACTGCGAGTGCTTGGCGTTTAAAAGCAGCGTCCAAAAAAAAACAAAAAAAACAATAACAACAGCCAAACAGCGCCGGCCTCCAGCGACTGAATACCTGCTAGCGTGATACTCCCTCGCGTTGCTGCGATCATTTTAATGCCACTCAACCTTTTTTTTTCCAACTCGCGTTGTCAGCTTTTGTTCCGCCGATCGCATTTTTCCGAAGTACCGCTTTTTGGAGCGTTCGCGCTGTCTATCGGTTTGTTTACCGAAGCGGCGTGGCTGCTAATCGCTGACGGGGCCTGGCGTATCGGTTCTCGTTATGTCGGAAATAATGCGCAGTAAATTGTGGCGGGTGGAGTGCTAATAGATCCCGCCCTAGCTACAGTCAGTCGTCCTTACTGCTTTGGTTTCGACGCTGTGCTCTCAAATCACGTTCCACTGTACTTCTACCCTTAGAATCTGACTGTGATCATACGAGCAAATTAGAGAATCTGCTGCTTAATAGTCTCTAGATGACGCTACAGTTGCTCTGTCGAATGTCATAGTAAGGTGTTCGCAAATTTAAGTTTTTGATGACATTCGGGAAGTCGCAGGTTCGAATCCTCTTGCGACAATCGAAATTTCGGTTTTCACGAAATCTCTCCATCCGAACGCCGGGAAGGTTTCTTCAGATGACCATGGTGGTTTCCCTTCCCGCTCGTTGCTCCCATCCTGTCCCGCCTCTAATGACGTTGATGTCGACGAGGCGTAAACACGTCTTTCCGATCGCTTCAGAGAACTGTGTTGATCGAAGGATTTATACGCAGCGATAATGCCGTAAGCATTTATATTCATATTAAATTACTGGTCGGTTACGCAGCCGACAGAGAGATAGGCAATAATGTTTAACAAGAAGATTAACTTTTCAAATTACAAAATCCACGTGGAAGACAGCGATATGGAATGGTCAAATGAAGTCAAGTGCCTTGGTCTGCGATTAGACAAATGCCTGACGTGGTTATCACACACAGATGCAGTACACAACAAAACAAAAGCAATACTCACCGGCCTCTATCCACTGCTCATAGGGGACGGAGTAACTTTACAGATAGCATTGCAGAGGTCGCCGGTTCGAGTCCGGCCCAGGGCAGGGGTGGTTTTAAAAATATAACTTCGCCCGTGGGAGCACCTTGGAGCGAAATAAGACGCCCGACGCCATCTACATGGCTGTCCACCAGCGCCATCGAGACTAAAGTCAGCATCAAGCTTCCTGCGGACTTCAAAGCCACCAACTGGAGCTCCAAGCAGTGAACAGCGAGGTCTTTAGAGACGGGAAAGGATGGGGGCAAGGAATGGGAAGGAATTGGTCCTTTTCTAATAAAAAAGTTTGTCGGACCATGATGTATGTGATTTGATTAATTCTAAAGCTAAGCCGGTAGTTGCCACCAATCTGCAATATTGTTCTTTCACAGACCGTTTTTGCCTCTTCGTCAAATTATTCCGAGCTATCTCTAACAATAATCAGTCACCAAAGATACTCCTACTCACTTGTTCGCATCCAGAGATCGTCCACAGCACCGTCTAAGATGTTATTAGGCGAGTGATTCGTCCTGTGTTGGTCCTGTTTGGCCTTTTTAAGTAAACATCCCGGCATTCACCTGGAGTGATTTGGGAAACCATGGAAAAACCCAAATCTGGATGCCCGGACGGGGATTCGAACCGCCGTCCTCCCGAATGCGAGGTCAGAACGCTATTCGTTACACCACCACGTTCGGTGACTTGGGAGAAGAGATTACAACAAGGATTCTAGTGGATCAAGTCAAAAGAGGGTCTGAACAACCACGGCCCATTTGGAAGTCACTAAATAGGGTTCGAGTTGGAGTTGGTCTTTCCAAAGACACTCTTGCCACTTGGGGATACCTGGGAGAACAGCCAGATACCACATGTTCGTGCGGGGACAGAGAAACCATAGTACATCTCTTGTCCACAAATCGGAATGAATGTATCCTAATTTGACCTCCAATCAGCTACTGACAAATCCATCGCATTGGCGGAAAAACTACCTCATATTTGATGCTTTCATCGACACGAGAACAAGGAGCCTTTTTTTTTTTTTTTTTGGCTGAGTGACTTGTCGGTGTTTGAGCGTAGCATATATCCGCACGCTGCTAGCGCGGAGTCAGCTGCTGACGGCTGTCAGCCCGTGGCGTAGGATTTCGCAGCCGTCGACTTCGTGTTCGGTCGCTGACCTTCACTGCTCTGTCACCAACACAGGACGAATCACTCACCTAATAACATCTTAGACGGTGCTGTGGACGATCTCTGGATGCCAACAAGTGAGTAGGAGTATCTTTGGTGACTGATTATTGTTAGAGATAGCTCGGAATAATTTGACGAAGAGGCAAAAACGGTCTGTGAAAGAACAATATTGCAGATTGGTGGCAACTACCGGCTTAGCTTTAGAATTAATCAAATCACATACATCATGGACCGACAAACTTTTTTATTAGAAAAGGACCATATTGAAAAAATGGGGAAAAAGGAGGGAAAAAAAAAAAACAAATTCGATGCACCAGGTGCCTAATCGGAATACGGTATTTTCTAATAAGTATTCGTAATCAGTAAGGAAAAATAAAAACAAAGATTCTTTATTAGAAAGTTGATATTTCATACATACGTATTATTTATTATTACTCATACTTAAAAATATTTTTAATTCTATTATTTTAATATGACGAAAATTAGTATTAATGTGAAGAATGGATTTGTTTCTTCTGAGGCAATATTTTTTTTCACAATACTGCACTTCCTTGGTAGTAATTGCTGTAATTAACATTACTAGTAAATGATCATAAGGTAGTTACGGTGAAATAACACTAGATAATTAAAAAATAAAAACCTCAAGTGCCTGAAATTTTTTCATGTAAATGCAATATCGGAAACAGGCGGCCCCCATGTATGTGATCGATAATTATCAATCGGAGAATTATCAATGTTTAAAAAGATAATAAGCGAAGCTGCTTATTAGTAATAAACAATGAAACTGGTCAGAAATAAGTGAATACAAATATCATTTGTTGCTTTTTAGGTGTACAGGAAAAACAAAGAAATCTTACCTTTACGTACTTTCTGTCTGTGACTACCTGTTGCATTTCATCTTTGTTTTTTTTCTTCTATCTTACAGTTTAATAGCGACTTGATAAGTGAACAGGTACTTGTGACCAGTTTCAACACACCTTCGCGTTAATCATTAAGAAGTAGCTTTCATTCGGTTCAGTTTCGTTTCTTATATTTTTAAACATGGATATCTCTCCAGTTCACTACCGTTAATAATATAAATACTTTCATAATTTCTAGAGCTACGCCAGCGTTTAATACAGTTATTTAACGCAGTTATTATCAACCTGAAGTGTTACAATTTCCTCCAGTGTCGCTGTCTCAGAGACACTTTTTGTTCCAAGCCACCGCTAAGGATAATCAGTAACCAAAGATGCTCCTCTTCTCTTTCTGGTTCACAGCCAGAGATCATCCGCACCGACATCTCGATTCGCTGTCCAAGATATTATTATTTGTCTGATTATGTAAAATATAACAATTTAATTGATTTTCATATTTGAATAACATGATTTTCCCTGTCATCTTAGAAGATTGAATGACTGCTCACCAACGACGCCATCTTGCCGCTATAAACGTTGTTTTATGAGTGTTCCTTTTGTTTTCCATTTGTATGAATGCTATATGTTATAATTTAGGCCTACTTAATCTTGTATGCTATTTGCTAAAAGAAGGGTCGTTATTGTATTATACAGCTCTTTAAACGGCGTTTTGAAATCGGTGCCGGAAAATCAGTTCGAGTTACAGTTACAAGGGGAGTGCCGCAGACTAGTGTGTGGGGACCGCTGGTGTTCATTACCTAATGAATGAGTCTGCTGATAAGAGAAGACTGTGATGAGCTACAGAGTGACCTGGATAGAATATCTAAATGGGTGGGTCAGCGTGGAATGAACATAAATATCAAGAAGAGTCAGCTTATTAGGTACACAGATAAAAAACTAAAGGTTAATTGTGATTATAGGGTGGGGTCAGAATTGCTTGTTGAAGGCTTGAAGTGTAAATATCTTGGCATAACATTTGATAACAAACTCAACTGGGCAGAGCATATTGGGCAGGTGGTAGGAAAAGGTTACAAAATCCTTCATTTACTGGAGAGGTTGATGAGAGGATGAACCAGAGAAGTTAGGGAGTGGGGTTGCAAAACTTTGGCCAGACCATTGGTTGAGTATGGTGATGTACTATGGGACCCACTTTTTGAGTGTCAAATACAAGAGGTGGAAGGTGTGCAGAGAAGAGCAGCTAGATTTGTATCGCAGGACCCAGTCAGTAACTGATATGATAAAGGAGCTGGAATGGGAGTCATTGGAGGGTGAAGAGAGTGCTGGGAGTGTACAGGGCATATGTTGGTATGGGGCTTGGAATGATATTGATCGTAGAAAATGGCGCATGGAAGGTTTTTATTTTTCATTTGGCTTTGGCCTCGTCGACGTGGAAGTCATTAGAGGCGGAACGTGGAAGGGGAAAGACGACCATGATCACAAGCTGGCACTCGACTCATGCATAAGGAAGAGTGAAAGTTTTATTTTGTGTGCAAGGGTGACAGGAATTGTAAGAAATTACAAAGTGAGGTGATTAGTACTTTATCAAAAAAGATGAAGAAATTTAAAATTAAATTTTGTAAATCGCAAAAGTAGTTGGGGAAGAATTCAACAGTCAAATTATATAAGATAATTTAAAAAATAATGAAAAGTGGTGACTGGGGAAATTGCTACCGAAGCGTATAATAATTTCCCCAGTGTTCAGTTTGTCGTTGTGTCACGGTCCGCTAGTATTGCGCTGTATTGAACTTCTCTGTCTTACACAAATAATTAATAACTGGACGAATTTCTTCTACACCTCACAGTAAGCCCTTTAACCCCTTTTAAAACAGATAACATAGTTAATATTCTTTTAGGAGTCCAGTTTGGACCAAATTCTCAGACCGCTGTAGAATTTCGTAAGACTGAAGGATGTCGTTTTCCCGATCACGAGTTTCATAAGTTGTGGTGACTTTGAAAGAGAATTGCGTGGTGACTCAGCGGATAAGCCGCTTGACTGAAGGCGGAACGGTCCCCGGTTCGAATCCCTGTTTTTTAGTTCCTTCACTCGACTTTCACCTCTGGCACAGTTTGCTGTATAATTGTGAAGTTCGCCAGAACGCTTCTGTGGTTCTAATTCCACGTTAAACTGAAGATCTCCTTTACCCGGAAGGATTACCCGTTTAGGTTAGTCTAGAAGGTTTAGAACACCTCATTCAGGAGGGTTCGACAAACCTCAGGATTGAATACAAAGCTCAGCTTTACGCTGTATGTTGAACCGCTGTCATGCTGGCGGCAGCCAGACCTATTCATGACGGAGCTGCCGACTGGCAGGACGTAGGTTCGATACACGGTCAGGCCAAACACATCTCGCTTGCAACGGTTCTCTTCGGGCGATTACCTGCATGGTTCGTTCTAAAGTGCATGACCGAACTCCTTCCCATCTCTGGCTCTCCTTTCCTTACTCTAATTACTCACGGATAGTATAGCTGAACAAATAAAAAAGAATCCTCGGTTATTGTGTACGCCAATATTAGGGAAGTAAGTCGCGCAGATATTTTCTCACGAATAATTCTTTTTTTCTTCCTTACCGCTCGAGACAACCACACGGTTGTCTAGACTATGCACCCTCCGCAGACGAAAGGCAGCTTCCTGAAAATATACTAAGGTATGTTAGTTCCATATGTTACCTAGAAGCGGTATTAAATATGCAAACAAAAGTACGAGGGTGAATCAAATGAAAACCTTAAATTTGTAATAAAAAAATCGAAATTTCGCGCCGTTATCCTGTAAGTTGGTAAGCGTGCTACAAGCAGCGTGCAGAATGGCCTGTAGGTGGCAGCATAGTGCAGATGCACAAATACCGTCGCAGTATCAGTATAAAGATGGCTGCCCCACTTGAGACTTGCACCAGGGATGAACAGCGTTCTGTTATTCGGTTTTTGAGTGGTGAAGGTGTGAAACCTATTGAAATTCATCGAAAAATGAAGGTTCAGTACGGTGATGCATGTTTGTCGCAGCAGCAAGTCTACGAATGGAGTAGGAAGTTCGCAAATGGTGTGACTTCAGTGGAAGATGCTCCTCGTCCAGGTCAGGCACAACGAGTTGTGACTCCACAGAACATTGCAGCAGTTGAAGCCATAGCGATGGAAAACCGCCGAGTGACACTGAATGACATTGCAGCAGGTTTAAAGATTAGTCATGGTTCAGTACACTACATTGTGCATGATGTGCTCCAATTTCACAAAGTGTCTGCAAGATGGGTGCCACGGCAGCTGACTCCTGAAATGAGAGAACGACGTGTTGATGCTTGTGAAAAACTTCTTCGGCACTTTGAACGAGAAGGCGATGGCTTCCTTGCAACAATCACAGACCTGCATTTTGAGTGTCTTCCTCTTCCACCATACTCACCAGACCTTGCCACAAGTGATTTCCGTAAGTTTGGATCACTCAAAGAAGCAACGGGAGGAAAAAGTTCCGTTCTGATGAAGAGGTACGCCACGCGGTGCATGAGTGGTTACGCGGACTACCAAAAGAATTTTTTTCTAAAGTAATTTATGCACTTTGTAAGCGCTGGAGGATTGCTTTGAGCGTGGGGAAGATTATGTTGAAAAGTGATATAGCTTTGTACCACTTCTGCACAATAAATAATATTTAAAAAAATATTTAAGGTTTTCATTTGACTCATCCTCGTATAACAAGGCCTGAGTGAGGTTGGGTTAGAAACGTATGTCGTCCTGCAGGAGGGTAAGAACATGCCAGTGTCAACCCAGATTATTAATGTGGCTAGAACGCCCCTTTCCCTACTACTTATGCCGTTATTGTTATAATTGTTGTAGTCATAGTAGAGAGCTGCGTGCTTTTCCAGATTTAGATCTCAAAGGCTATAAAGTAGAATGACAGCAATATATAATTCCAGAAACGAAAAAACGGTCGGCCTGAACGCTTCCTTAAATTGGGAGATAAGAGACAACAGAAAACGAAAAAATTCCGCGCCGTTGTAGGTTGGAAAGGATGAAGGTTGAAAATGCAAAGTACAGATCGGGTGTCGTGTTGACTCACTGCTGTGCCGTCAACACCACGCTACTCATTAGAAAACTTTTTATTTCATAACTAGGCGACGTCGACGTAACTTGAGACGGGAAAGGAGCGGGGGCAAAGAACGGGAAGGAATTCAGCCGTGCCCTTTATTAAGGAACCAGACCAGCATTCGCTTGGAGTGATTTTGGTTAATTGTGAAAACCCAAATCTGGATGCCCGTACGGGGTACGGAACCCGCGTCCTCCCGAATGCGAGTCCAGAGCGTTACGACGCTGGGTCTAGGTTGCTCTGCCATGGTCGTGTTGGTTTGGGCTGTTTCCGTTGCTCGCAGTGCGACGCGCTAAACGCCCTCCATCCGAGATTTCGGCGCCGGGATATTGGCTTATGGAGCTGCCCGTCAGTGTACATAAAGCATCCCGCCCCTGGCGGCACACTTCACAAGCGCTGCCTGCCCCCTCCCGTCCTCTTATTGCCTTTCCTCTGCGCCTGTTAAATCTTGGACGCTCTATCTGCGCGCATACGCTTCAATTAAACTCGTCTTTACTGATCTAATCGGCTAAGAGACGACGGCAGATAAAGAGAACACAAAAAAACCCAAGCTCTCCACTTTATGGAGAAACTCGTAGAAGATATGGATTTTGTGGAAGAGAGCTTAAAACGGCGGTAGAACTCGTGTGTGTGTGTGTGTGTGTGTGTGTGTGTGTGTGTGTGTGTGTGTGTGTGTGTGTGTATATTCCTCTGTTACTGTAAACAGAGTTGTAGGCAAAGAAACGAACCGTGTGGTTTATGTTGAGCAGAACATTTGGCGTTACGGAGCTCTTAGCGCCTGTGTTTGGGCTTGGAGTACTTGCTTAGGTTCGTTATCCGTCGTCTCGATGGTAGCTTATTGTGAACTGTAACACCAGCGTTCACCGCGCCGCTCAAATTGGTAGTACAGTCAACCTCTCTCTTGCAGGCGATTGCTGGATGGTCACGCTATAATACTGAGAAGAGTAAGTGACCACTCTTATGAGTGTCAAACATATGGGTTCCGTAAATGGTACCCACTCTCTCCCCTTCCTCAAAGTGAGGGGTGTGAACACGTGTTGGGGGTGCTGTGTAGCTTCGTGGTGGAGTCTCTACACCGCGAAAGTACTACGTGCGCCCCTTCAAAACATTTATTCGTCATGAGTTTCTAGTAGGCTGAAGATAACTGTAAGGATTTGGTCGAAACGTAGCGAGAACGGAGGATTGATTCGACGCAACGTAACTCTGCGCAAAGTAATCAAGAAAATTATTACGGCTGCGAAAACAGAAAAAGTATTTTGCGACTGACTGGAATAGTTCTGACTAGGAGCGTTGCGCCAAGGTGCAGCGAGGCAGCGCGGCCGGGGTGTGCGCCTCTGTGACTGACCATCCATCGAAATCGCGTTTCGACAAAATAACATCGCGCGTGTCCTTTGAGGGCAGCGTTTCGTGTCTGCAGGGTTGGCGCGCCTGTCCAGAGATAACTTTATTACAAAAGGAAAGAACTGGAGCGATGTATCGGTGGCGCTGTGTGCAGCCAGACAGGTAATGTGTGTCGTTTCTGCTGCCGCGCGGGGGCATAACATTAAAAGAGGCGAGCGAGCCAGCGAACTAGGACCCGCCGCGCCGGTGGCTTTTCTTTTGAGCGGAGCCGCTAATAACAGCCCGCTAATAACAGCTTCTGTCACACCTGAACGGCCGCGGGCGACTGCCGCGCTGTGTGTTTGTCTTCGTGGCGACCGTGACACTCGCCTTGTTGATCACGACGCACCAGTAGCCAGGCAGACGCCAAGTGTGGCAGGTACACGTCATACGTCAACAGCCAACAGGGATGTGTCTAGCCTCCGAAATATGTTCACTCGAAAATTTCGAAGGACTTAACACGATTTTTCCCGTTGGCTCTTCATATGTGTTTGTACGATGTATTGCAGTATAGTTGTTAGTTAAGTTGGCTGTTGGATGGCTTGTGGGCAGCGGTGAGGCAAACCAAGGCGCTGGCCCGAGGGCCTAGGCGGCTACCTCAGGGAGGCAGAAGAATCGTGGTTCAGGCGATTTATGTCGTGGCGATTTTATTTAGCTCCACCTGTACCCCGCGCGGCGACAATCTCTCAGTTTTTGCGCCGGCTCCGAAAAGTCCATGATCCGTCCGTGGGTAAAGTGAAGTAATGTTTAGGGAGTGTGTAGGAGCGATGCAGGGGCTAGCAGAGAGGGCTGAACAGTGATAGCGCTGTAAACTGCATCTGCAGCAAGGGGAGCAACAGGGGGTGTCATAAGTAATATAACTCAACTCAATCGTGCGACGAGCGAGTTAAAAGTGTAAAATGGAAGAACCGAACCAACCAACTGATTGTTGAACAGAGTGTTTCTTTGTGACTGTAATAAATCATCAAGTGCAATCCGCTGAAATCACGAGAGGAGATTTTTTTTTTGGTGTCCAGTGATCGGATTTTCTTCCCACCAGGCGGCGCCAAGTGATTCTGAGTATTGTCTGATTCCATTATTAGTTTCAGTAAGCGGATAAATGGGAAACAAGTTCTGCTCTTTTTACCCCCTAAATTCGATTATCGCATTTGTAGGCTTTTTTTTTTAGCTCTACAGCCCTACCGGAATTTCAAAATCTCACGTGAGATTTCCGTTGACCCCCCTCCCCCCCCCCCCCCCGTTGGTGACGTTACGTGAGATTTTGCCAGACCCTTCCTATTTCACGTCACGTAATTAATGGACGCCCCTTTAGTTGAATTGGTCCTGGTCGTGAGGCCGCCACACAGGGGTATTGATTGCCCTCGTGAGGTGAGGGGTCTCGTCTTTTCTCTTTATAGCTTATTACTGCTGCCTCTTGCGCGCGCTTCCTTCCCTTTGTTGCGTCACGTCTTGTGAGATCCTGTCGGAGTGGGTCCTAGTACTGACCCTTGAGGCACGCCGCCGCCTGCGCAGTGCGCAGCCTGTTGCAGTAACGTGCGTTCACTCGTTGTGCGGTGTTGTTGAAGGTTTATGTCCCAGAATGACACCGTTCTTGGCGTGTTTAAGACTTCCTTAGTTCCCGTAACCGAGCAGTAGGTTCGATGTGCGCCTCCTGTTTCACACCTGTCTGTCGTTGTCCTCCGGCAGCTCACCTCTGAGTCAGTGGTTCACGAGTACCACCACCAGGAGTACCTCAACCTTGCCTACTCCTAATAGCTGAAATGATAAATAAAAAGAAATGAAGCTAGTATTTCGACATTTATTACACTTATATAATTCAAACAAACACAGTTTGATTGTTTTAAAATATATTTTGGCCAACTAATATCTTCTTAATTGTTTATTTTTCAATTATCTTAGTGATTACCTTAGCATAGAGATTACCTCGCGTACCCCCGGGGTACCACTGCTCTATCTTGTCCCCCCGACTCCACTGCCGCGTCTCTGACGTTTTATCCTACCGCCCTTGGTTCACACTTGTGACCTGCTTCTACCACGTTACTCTTCGTTTATATTGTGTTCAGGTATTTCGTTATTCTCCGCGCTTCTGAAAGTCACAGCTCTTGTCAGTGTATTAACATTGTATTGGAGAGTTGAACCGATTACGCGATTGCAAGATGAGTTAACTTCTCAAAAGCAATAAAGACGCTGACTGTTATTTATGCTTAAAAGACCTGCGGGACTACCCAAAATATATTAACAGGTCGTCAGTGTAATTTCTCAGGGACATGAAAACTGGCAGCATTTAATTCTGAAAGAATGAGGTACTCTTAGGCATACGCTGTCGAAATGGAACGATAGAACGGTACGAGAGGCTTATACAACTTTCACGTTCCTGACACCCAGCAGTAAAGAGATACAATAAGAACGAAGGGCCCGGATCAGTCGGCTTTTGATATCTGAGACACTCAGCCTTGAATCGCGTATTGTAATGTGCAGTGGTACCTCTGTTTCGTATGGTGTGTTGATGTGTGTTTTTGTGTGTTGCAGGTGAGTATGTCGTGCGCGCCGTGAGACAGCGGTCCCTCTGCGTCACGTGATGTACTCTCAGCTCGCTGCCGTCTACACTGACATTAAGAACTCAGGTACAGTACTGCCAACCTCACATATCGCATGTCCGCGTGTACCAACTAAACAATAGCAAATTCACAATTCAATTTCAACACACTGTATGTTACTGTATCTCACAACTTCTCGATGGAACGCACCACACTTTTATTCCTGCACGTTTTATTGAAACTCCATAAAAATGCAGCCTTTTTTTTTTTACTTGTGGTCAACGGAGCAGACAGACAAAAATTTAAATTGCTGTCGATTCCTTCTCTTATTTTTTATCTCTGTATAGATCGCATAGACCTAGCATAAATTACTCCCCATTCGAAGTGAGCCATGAACTAGAAGCTGTGGCTATAGTAAAGAACTTGCGACTTCATATGCGGTTGATAAGACACAGGAGACAATTAGGAATTGAAAGAGTTATCATTAAACAGTAGATATGAGATTGGTTGAAGTATCTATTTTTTATTTTTCTCTGGTGATAGCTCGGACTAGCACATTTTGAAGGTCAGGGTACAATCAAGATGGCTGCCATTATAGGCTGTAAAAGGGGCGAGGGTTGAAGTCTAGAAGCCAACATTGCGGAAACAGAAACACAACCTGTGGCGAGGGTTAACATCTTTAGGAACCTTTACATTTTTCCGTAAGTCGGAGACATTACAATGAATCTGGATGGTCTGTATTCTATAATATAATTTGTCAGTGTTTTCTTCCTCTTTCGTTTCACCCTCTTTGGGGTACGAAGAATCAGTCACTTCTTTGCATGCTGTTCCTTCTTTTGCGTCCACTATTTCTTCAACCTCTCGGACATCTTTTTTCTCTCCTCTTCCGAGATGATGGGTTTTGACTTTATTTTAGATTTTTCTTGGAACCTTTTCTTTTCATCTTTAAATCTTATCTGCGCTGTTCTATCAAGTAATGACTTTTCTACAATTTTTAATTCTTTTAGATCTTTTCCAATTTCTGTGAACCAATTAGGCTTAGTTATGCGGTTCCGGAAAAAATCAAACATTTGTTTGGTTAGTCTACTATTCATTCTGAGAAGATGTCCGTAGAAATTTAGTCTCCTTTTGCGCATAGTATCAGCGAGTTTTTCAATTTTTTTGTAGAGAGTTTCATTCTTGATGTATACTATTTTATTATCTTGAAATTTTGTTGCTACGATTTTTCTTTCTTTTAATTCCAGTTGTTCTATCTGCCCTATGCGATTCATTGTCAGTGTTTATAACTGCTGTTTTTTGAAAATTTGTTGTGTTGAAACAGGTTCCAAAGTGTACGAACAATTGTTCATAGATACTGTTTAGAGTTACTTTGAGACATCATGATGCTCATCTTATTAAAAACAATGATTAAATTTGATTCTAAAACTATCTCAAAATTGCTCAGTGATTTATGAATAAATAACAACCTTGAATGCAGTCGATCGTTAGTTACAATACAAACTGTAGGTTACGACTATAGTTAGAAAATATTTGTTTCGTATTGAGGGCCAGAGATGGTGCTGGACATTTCCTTTCTCTCGCTGGTGAAGTATTTCATAAAGTCGAACCGTCCTTGCCAGTAGAGAACCTCACTTCATCTCTCTTTACATATTAAACATTACCCTTGAAAACAGTATCGACTCCAATAATACTACTTTTACAGGCGCTTTTCTTATTCACATAATAGTTAGATTTGTTTTGCTTTACTTATTACTGGCGTTCGGATCTTTATGACTAGTAATATTTTTTCCTGCCTTCTTTTTGAGCTGATTGTATTTTTATATAGCATATAAATGCATATACAGGCCATTTTCTTAATTTTGGTCATATTACGATATCTCAGCAGCATGGCTGTGCCGAGCCGCGTCAACCAATATCTCACTGTCGCCAACACTTTTGAAAATAATTCCTGAGTCAGTGTTAAATCTGCAGTGGATCAGTGAGTACCGCCATGCCGAATTTTTTTTTTTTCTCTGGGTGCGAGTTTACAGAGTTACGTAAGGGGATTTGGAGAGGACTATTTCAGTATAGACGAAAGAGTTATTTCTATAAATTATGCGAAATTAAAGTTACTTCAACAAAGCGATTTAAAATTTAATTTCCCAATGGTGCAGTGAGTGTACGGAAGCAAATTATGCTGTCTACATGAAAGTGACGCTACTAGATAAAATAAATGATGTTTAACTGAGCATATTTCAGTGTAAAGTAAATTCAAACGTCTGGCCATATTTTGTCATTTTTAGGTCATATTTACCCTATTCTAAGCTCATATTTGCATCCATATTTTTGTCTATTTCTTTGGTCATGAAGACCCGAACCCTACTTATTACATAAAAATGGGCCATCTCTATTTTCACTGTTTGTTTATTTTTGCAAGTAAGCTTCTAAATCACACCTACTGTATCGCAACAGACGCTTCATAGATATGAATTATTGCGACAACTATTACATTCATTAGTATTTACACACTAAATGTAACAAAAAATCCTCTTAAAGTTGTCTTTCAGTGTAAATATGGCGAGCTCTTGCAAAGATCTATCTCGCCAACGATACTCTATGTCAATGTTTCAACTCAAACTCTGAAAACTCGCTATTATTATCAACGTTTTTTCGTATTAATTTCTATCCTACTCAAATTTAGTTTGTTTACAACGAGAGAACAGAGATATTTGGTGAACTGGGTGGGAGGGAGAGTGTGGAATGGGACGCATAATACGCGCACGAGTGAGCCCTGGAAGAGTCGCACAGTATCTCCGTACATCAACACTTCTTCAGCTTTCTGAATGCTCTCTTCTCGGTATCCAGTTTGTAATTTTCCTGCTCTAAATTGTTGGCTCTTAGCGTATCTTTACCGACTCTCCATCATGTCTTTCCACGAAAACCTTCTGGACAGCTGTTGCCTGAATCACTTGGTGAAACCTATTCCAAGACTGAGTTGCGACTTCCTCGCTTGACAACTCGCTAAAAACTGCTACGATTCTCTATTATCCGGGACTATGTATATCTTCGGGGTGAACCGTTGTCATCCATTGCGAACGTATCGGAATGTCTTTCAAATTGTGTCATCGACAACCCCTTCAGTTGATGAAATGACGACACATTTCGTCACTCTTTGCCTTCAATGCCTGATGTGTCTAAACTTTGGGCATGTATTCTCTAACACCTCGTATTTACAAAGCCGTTGTGGCGCTCTCTCCTGGTGTGTATATATCTTCTGGGTGAACCATTGTCATCCATTGCGAATGTTTTCGAGACTATTTCGTCGTCAGCCGCTGCTGGATGTGTCTGAACTTTGGGCACGTTGTACATGACCCACATACACGCCGTGGAGAGCGCACGCGAGTCGCGGTATTTCATTACGCGGCCGCTGCGCCGCTCAAAACCTGTGCCATTGTTTTCTCTATTTTAATTAAATCGCGCCGCGCCCGCTGTAACTCGCTGTTGCCGCGCTCTCTGCCAATGATTTGATTCGGCGAGTCTCGTTTTTTGCGGCGGGCTGGCAGGTGGTGTTGTTATTTAACAGTGTAAACGCCGGCCCGCCAGGCGGCCGGGCCCTAATGAAGCGCCCGCCCCCGGGGGCGGGGCGGGGGGCGGCGGCCGCGGGTATTTGCGGAATGACCGCCCCCGCCCGGCTGGCCCGCCCCCGGCAATTTCCTCACATTCCATCGGCGGCGCGCGAGCGATACGCCGGCCGCAGGCACGCGGCAGAGCCACGGCCTGCGCCGCAGACCTGATTAAAAACAACACTAATACACTAACCCAACACTACTCGCACACTAACTCTGTCCCCTTGTTGCGTTTTCACGGCTTAACCGATCTTAATCAAATTTGACAAGGAAGTTCCATGCGCCATTTCGAAAGGCATAGCATACGTTATCGGGATTAATAACATAGTTTGTCATACAATTTTGAAAACTAAAACAAATAGTGACAGACAGACGGATAGCGTATGTAAGTTTCTGGAATATTATATCGGTCACTCAGGCTTTGCTTCTCTCGCAGTAATTTTGTGTATGCCATAAATTTCCTATACGGACATGTCTTATTATATATTAGATACTAGATAGCGTAGATGTGGATTTGCGCTGCACCAGACTATTATTTTTGGTTTACCTAAAAGTTTTTGGCATCAGTATATTTCGTCTACTATTTGTTATATATAACTCGCAGGCGTAAATCAGACCTAGTACGCAGGCCTAGCAGAACACGAGCAGCTTAAGTTATTAGAATCGAAGGATTTGATGCTTATGCTGAAGAAAGTAGACAAGACCAAGCTGAAAGATAAGCTGCCCTCAGAGCATCAGAGACCAGGCAGTTCAAGTCCGCCGGACTTGAGGATCAGAGTTTTTCACATTTAAATCAGCCACCCTAGTTTGTTGCTATTTTTAAACATGCCAATTGGTTCTCTTAATGTTACTGGTTCACTGGGAGAATGGTATGATGATGGCTTCCCCGTGGTATTATCCTGATTCCTTGCTTTTTGGGATACGTTTCACGCTAGTTAACAACTTTCTATATCCACTCTAGTAGTAAAATTCTAAGTCATCGCGTACGAAGTCGCGGGTAACAGCTACCGAAGTTGTGTGTTAGTACTATAATGACGATAGTAATAAAATATTGACATTGAATGGTGAATTAATGTAAAGAAATCAGTACATATATGTTGGTGAAACACTAACATCGATTTTAATTATTTGGGTGGCGTCATAAAGAATAGAGTATCCAGTCAATATGAAATGAGAACATGAATTAACATTTATAAACATGAATGAATAAGGGGGTTCTTTATCAAAAGTTCAATTAATTTGTGGGTCAGTGAGAATCTCCTGGATCTCCTGGTTAGTCGAGACAGGGCCGTTATAGGGCGCAGAGACGCTTTCTTCCTGGTCAGCAGACTTGCACGAACAGAACATTGTTGTACCAAATCGCTGACACTTCTAGCACTGGATTACCGCGTCGCCCAGGTGAATGCTATTAGCCTGATCGAATATGTACAGATGCTTCTCGTGGCATGTAACTTATTTTTTACTTTATTCCAAGAACTCGTTATCGTCGCTATCTGTGCGTAACGAACTAGTAATCGTGAAATAACCACAAGGTACGTTCTGTACGCCGAGCCTAGTGAGATTAGGCACTGCTCTGCTGAAACTCGGCGCTTCTAATCCAAGTGCTTGCATGAGCATTTCAGTTCCAGCCTTCTTCAAAAAGCGAAATCTTTTAGTTTTGAAACATTGACCTAAGATTGAGAAAGAACTTTCTCAAAAAGTTTGTGTTGAGTGGAGCGCTTCATGGAAGAGAGGCTTCAATTTTTAGAAATACCAGAAAAAAAGCTGAATTGAAATATTCGAGATGTGATGCTATAGCAGAATGTTATATGGACAGATGAAGTGCTTTGGAAATGATGGGCGACGAAAGGAGTTTGTGGAGGAGTCTCGATATAGAACATGGAACCACACTTTAAAACATGCGGCAATGGTCCCCTTGTGAGTGGAGAGAATAGTCGAGAAAGACAATGATCAGAATACTTGATGCATATAACTGCGTAGGTAGACTGTGAAAGATTGTGAAGTGAGCTCACGTTGGAAGAAATGGTGGATTGCATCAACCAGTCGAGAGACGGATGACAGAAGAAAAAAAAAATCCAAATTATTTCATGTGAATGTAGAACAGCACCCGACTCGTTTGGTTCCATTTCGAAAGATTCGCTGTCAGTGCATGTGGCTGTACCATATGTGTGGGTGGTCGCAATGTGTGTGTCGTTTCCCTCGCCAGGGGAGCCGACTTCTCCGATCAATAGTCCACGAGGTAGAGAGAGGATGACTGCGGATTAATCAGGATCACCGCGTAATCCACGTCGGCTGCGGACTCCCAGGTTCAGCCGTGTCTAAGCGACCTGAAACCAACTTACGCCGAGCGTGGTGGGTGAGTGGTTAACGCTCTGGCCTCGCATTCGGGAGGGCGCCGGTTCGAATCTCCGTCCGGGCATACAGGTTTGGGATTTCCATGGTTTCCCCGAATCACTCCAGGCGAATGCAGGAATGATTCCGTCAAAAAGGCCATGGCCGGATTCCTTCCCGTTCCTTGTCTCCAGTTCCATCCCGACTCTAATGACCTCGACGTCGACGAGGCGTAAAGCCATTAGTAAAAAAAAATATCGTTTACTGAGTTGCTAGGACACAAATCTCTTTTTTTAAAATTAAACCGTACCTCTGATAGGTATTAAAACTTCTCCTAAATTCCTAAACATGAAATATCGAAAAGTCTGCAGTAACTTGGAGAAATAATAGATGCGGAATATCTTGACAAGTAAAACAAGATTTCTAAAAATGGAATTAGACTGTCATTTTACAGAAGATATTTACAGCAAACAAAAAAAAAAAAAAAGGGTCAGTATCGACACATGTGACAATACACCAGAGAATAGGAGAAACTGAAGAACTAGGGGGAAATGGCAACAATTCTGGGGTGAAAGAAATCCGAGAATGAGTGGAAGAAAATTTGTAATAAAGGCATGGAAACTGTAAAATTCGGTTAAAGAAAAATTAATGTTATGGCAGAATTCAAAATGCCTGGCCAAACTTTAATTTGATTATTTCGTATAAATGCCAAAAGTTGTCAGGTATTATTCTACCAAACTGCAAATATAATTTTTCATTCGTGTTACAAAAAAATAAAATGATAATTACAATAATAACTGAAAATGTTCCACAAATTCAAAGATTTGCTGAAATTTTATTTGAGGACAGTTTATGCGACATGTGAGGCGTGGCAGTATTCAGTCGACAGTTGTCGACGTCACGCCGTCGGTACTTAATATTCAGGTAGCGTTTTCTGTACGTTAAGGTAATAACTGGGAATTACACGCTGTCTTGCTGTTTCGCTCTGTATTTCCATTTTCCTGTGGAGGTAAGCGACATTTTCAAGTTGTGTCAAAAATAAGTTGAACTTATGCCGCGTGATATTAATCATGGAGGACGCCCCACAGATCGCTATAAACGTCGAACTACTTTCATCCGCATGAAGTACTGACTTCAGTAACATGGCGCTAATGTACGTAAGCAACTTAACTTACTTTAAATTTAAAAAAATTACTCGTGTCCCCTGACACAACGATGAATACTAGTTGTTACTTTGGTCCAGACTGAATTTCAGCCTGACCTTCGGTAACATTGCTATTCGAAGATGAAATCTTCTATGTCAGCGAATTAATACATTCACTGTACAGCGATGTAAAAATCGCATTTCTTTGCTTATTATAACAGCAACATCCGTTGACAGAGAGTATAATGAAAACATCTACATCTCGAAACAGTATAAATAAACAAAAATAAATAATAATGAGTGTGTGGGTTTAATGGAAACATGTGCTTCAGTTTATGGTTGGTTTGGTAACATCTCTGGCCAGAGTTAGCGGCTGATGGGGGCGGCGAGGCGGCGCCAATATCGCGCGCAGCTCCTCGCAGGCGACACGCTGTCGCTTAAACGCTCATAAATTTCCCGCGCGCAGATATTGGGGGTTATTAGGCGCCGGGAGCATATTAAAGTTGTTTAGAGAGAAGTGCGTTCCGAGAAACTCTTCGCCTTAATAACTGGCGCCGCGCGACGCACATAAATTCCCCGCCCGCACCGCGTCACCCTCGCCGCGTCTCGGTGTGTTGCATGTTCACTACTCCTAGCCCGTACAATCGCCTCCCGCGTCTGACTCGCACTGTAGCTGGAAACCTCCAACTCAACAATTCGTTTTTATCTCTCGTCAAATTCTTCCAACGTTACCAAACAATCTTCACAGCTTGAAACACACAAAATATCAGACCGGCATCAGAAAGAAAACTACCATTTCTGCCAAAATTCAGCTCTTCTATATTGTCAACGCATGTTTGAACATTCTCTATCAGTGGTTCCCAAAGGAGTTTTTAATTGCATTCCCAGGATCATATGTAGCCAGGCGAGGATTTAGCATAGTCAGGAATCTATTAGGTAAGAAAAGAAACAAATCGTCTATAGCGGAATGCTGTGAGTTAGGATTGGATATATCCAAAATCGGTGCCTCAGCCCTCTAATTTTTCTCATAATACGTATTTATTAATGAAACAGCGATCAATATTATTGCTCTCTTTTAATAAAGTAATTTTAGAAATCTGTCCTTGTTTCTCTACCTGTTGGTGGAATTGTACATTTGACCTAAGAGAGAGACGCCATCGAATGACTGCTTCACAAAGTGGTTTGCGAACCAATCACGCTGCAGCACTATGAGCTACGAGAAGGGGAGCCCGTGTGTATTTTTTTTTTTTTTCTGAAAAGTTGGTGGTGAGGTTTTTTTTTGCTTTATTTTTTTCAATAAGGAGTTTGTAGGCTAAAAAAGATTGGGAACCTATATTTTATACTGTCGCACGATGTGTTTTCTGTTGAGACTGAAAAAAAAAAATTTCCCATCCAGTTAATGTTGATGTACGGAGTATAAAAGTAATGTGTGTTCGACCTATTCTCGCTGCGTAAATTCAGAATCTGACCAACAAAAGTGTTCTCAACATCAGTTTCCGCACAGAGCTGTTTCTTGAGGGCGTATATTTCAGTTTAATCACAAACTTATTAGATACCTAGCTTAACATTTCCGTAATGCCTACTCAACTAATTGCTCGCCTTACCAAGAAATTTTACGATTCTTCCCTTATTCATAGCGCGATTCTGATTCCACGTAGACCTGTAGGGCTCAGAGGAAAGGGCCTGGACGTCCTACCTCTGTCCTACGGCGTCGGTTCCCTCCTTCGCCACGATCCAACCGACAGAAGTCAAATCCATAGAACCGATACACATCAACACATGAGCGGAGATGCACCTCACCTTAATCTGATGACTGTCCAATCCTCCGACGAATAGAAATGTTGCGGTAATATCTTGTTGCATGATGGTCGAGAGCTGTTATCTTATATTTCTGACATCAGGGAGACTTTTTAAATCTAACTCCGGTAAATAGTTTCAGATGGCAATTGCCCAAGTTAGCATCAAGTATCTCAGAGATAAAGACAAATATTAATTTAACTGAGAAAACCATGTATGGCAGTTGAAATGAAAAGTGAAAAACGCTGCTTCGGTTCTTAACAATACACTGTTAGTTCGCTCAAAGCATTACACGGGGTTGGAGTAGAATTAATTTGTTGTAATTAGCGTGACTTACCTATAGTCTTTTAAAGTGCCTGTTTTGGACGGTTTCAGAAAGCGACGCCGTATCTTCATGCATGGCAGTAACTCCTCTAGTAGTCTACTAAATACTTATAGTAATAATAATTGATAAAACTCCGCTAGCAATCTCCCTAGACACCCGTCCATTCACCTTTCTCCTCCAGCCCACTTTTGACCTTAACGAATTTCTACTTTAAATTCTTTCAATGTTTTCGGTAAATTATTCATCACATCTCTTGGCAGTTTATTCCAATCTCTTACATACGTTCCTATAAAAAAAGAGTTTTCCCGCACCCGTATGCCAGAAATGAAGTGCCAGCTTGTGGTAAGAAAGGGGACAAAACAAATGTCGATAACTTCAGAGCCATACCTCTTCTACCAGACATGCACAAGACACTTTCCAAAGTAGAAGTGGTAAGCCTCTCAAGTATCAACATTTGTTTCGTCCCCTTTCTTACCACAAGCTGGTTCTTGATTTCAGACAGCAACCTGCCATTTCTTAACCGAAGACGCAAGTGGAGATAGTCAACATTCCTAACATGGGACAAGTTATTCAAACACTTTAACGTAAGCGACACATAACATATTTAACGAAACTAACAGATTCAATGCAAGATTGAGGCACCCATGAAGATTGGCTTAAGAGACAAGAGATGCAACATCAGAATATCATTAAACTTCTTTCGTGATGATTGTTATTGAAAACACTACTACATTCATAACCAGTAACTGATATGATAAAAGAACTGGAATGTGATTCACTGGAAGACAGGAGGAGGGTGAAGCGGATAATGGGAGTGTACAAGGGGTATACTGGTGATGAGGAGTGGAAAGATATTGGTGTAAGAATTAAAAGTAATGCTTGGAAGGGAAAAGACGACCACGATCACAAGCTGGCACTCGATTTCAGGTACAAGGGTGTTGGAAGATTCTCTTTTATAGGTAATGGTGTCAGGGATTGGAATAACTTACCAAGAGAAATGATGAGTAATTTGTCAAAATCGTTGAATAACTTACCAAAAACGTTGAAAGGACTTAAAGTTGAAATTTGTAAAGGGCAAGTGTAGGTTGATGCAGGAATGGGGGAAAATCGGCGTGTAGGTAAATTGCCACCGGAGTGTGAGCTCCATTGCAATTAAATTAAATTTAAAAAATTAGCTTTGGTTGTTTATTTCTTCAGTTTTTTGAAACATAGTACGTTAGAACACACGGAAACGTTAACATTACATGAAAGATGAAGAATCCAATAAACGTAACGAAATTGGTGAATTTTATTTACATTAAAGCTTACAAAGCTACTTTTATGTTTTTTGTACACCATTGTGCGCGCGTGCGAGGCAGCGGGAGATGCTAGTACGTTAGGGATGATTACAATTCAGGGTGTTTCGAGGCGTGTGTATGCGTGCAGGTGGCGCGCCTGGTGCCTGGTCGATAGGCCTCCCCCTCGCCTCGCCTCGCCTCGCCTTGTCACAGTGGTCACTTTATTGCTTTCGCCATCGCAATACCGAGCCACCGCCTCCGCCACCGTCTGCGGAGGAATGCAGCCTCTTTCTTCGCACGCCCACCCCAGCGAGGAATTTGCGTCTTGCGACGTCATATTGGACGATATCTGTCGGCAACACCGCAAACTGACCAGTTACCAGCGATCCAGGAGGTTACCATATACTTCTCTACGATATACCGTAGCCTACTTCACTACCTGCATTCAAATTATAAATGCGAAAGCTACTCTGTCTCATTGTCTGATAGTTACGTTTTAGCGACTAGACTAATCTTGGTTAAATACTGTCTATCATTAGGAGGAACACACGGGACAAGTGATATATTCTATCATGAAATTTTTAAAACGAATAGAACGGTGACAGACAGACGGGTAGCGTGTGTAATGTCGTATCGGTTGCTCAGGCTTTGCTTCTGTCGCAGTCAGTTTGTGTATGGTGTGTTCATGATTTCATGTACAGACACAACTTATTATATACTATACATTTCGATTTGCGCTGCACGAGACTATTATTTTGTGTTTATATGTAGCTAGCTTACCGGTCTGGAACCCCCAAAGGCCTTAGCAAACGACAGAAAAGCCCCAAAAAAAAGGTGTGAACAAAACGGTATCGACGTAAGATGTGCCAAGAAGGTGACATAATTTTATATCACAGACAAAAAACTGCCGGAGGAAAAGCGGTTGTCTCCCCCCTCCCCTTTTTTGTGTTTGTAGGTGTTTTTAAACATGTTGCCAATTGATTCTCTTTGTGAGACAGGTTCTGTGGTGATGGCTTCTCCCTCATATTACCCCGACTCTGTATTTTTTGCGACACCTTCTGCGTAACTTAAAGCTTTGTGTATACAAATCTAGTAATAAAATTCTATGCCCAGGGCTAGGAAGTCGCGGGTGCCTGCTAATAACAATAGCCTATATCTCGGGCTGCCTTCTATTTTCGCACCTGAGCACATTATGTGTCATATCTATTGCAATTGTGATGTCGAATGTAGGGTCGCTTTTACATTTTGTATGTTTTATTGCGAGAGGTATACTTATCCTCCGTGTTCCTTCTTGATTATAATTGATGACTGCATCAGTCACTTTCAAACACATTTTTATTAACATTATCATACCTTAAGTGACTTCGTTAAATGTTAACACACTTTCCAGAAAACACAAACTTCTCTGTCGCAGGCGATCACTCTTGATTCATCTTGTTAGTCTCCTATTCTCATTCCTCTTCTTGTCCTTTATTTATTCCTTGCTGATCACTCGACATCGGCCTCTATCTGGATCATAACAATTCCTTCAATCAAATCCGGAAATTTTTATTATTATTATTATTATTACTTATGGCTTTACACCTCGTCGACATCGAGGTCATTAGTGGCGGGAAAAGGGTTGACAAGGAACGGCAAAGAATTCGGCCATGATCTTTTGAAGGAAGCATCCCGGCATTCGCCTGGATTGATTTGAGGAAACCAAGGAAAACTCGAATCTGGATGCCTGGACGGGGATTCGAACCCGCGTCCTCCCGTATGCGAGGCCAGAGCGTTAACCGTTCACCCACCACGCTCGGTAAAATCCGGCATCGTCGACAACCAGGTCATTAGAGACAGGCGAGGACTGGGGTCAAGGAACGGTAAGGAATTCCGTCATGGTGTTTTGAAAGCACCATCCCGCCGTTCGCCTCGAGTTTCAGTTAAAACCTGTATTAATTATGTTGGTTCTACGATATCTTTTCCTTTTACATTAACAGTATGTTTACAATTCTATTAACCGTTTTCTGTCTTTTTACGAGACATGCCCCTTACACAGTTTATAATAAACTATTGCAAATTTTTTTTTTAGCCGGAACAAATCGACATGGCGGCTCTCATTAATGTCTGTGTGGTCCTGAAACTAATAGGCTTTGATGAATTTCAAGTTTTTTCCCCCAAACTCGACTCTCGCTATTAGAAAGTCACTTTGCTCGCCTAACACACACGGTCTGTATGCGGGATCGGTGTGTGGCTTTTTTTTTACTTTATTTAATTTCAGTATTTAACAAATTTGTATCTCAGTGACCTTTGCTGAAACACATAATTTTTTACTTCTAAAAATTGAACTAGAACTGCAAAAAAGTAAGCACAGCGCTTTATGGTAATGAATCATGGACTTTAGGAATACTGGAAATAAATAAAACTGAAGCATTTTAATTATGGTTGTGTAGGATGACGAAAGTTAAGTGGACAGACAAAGTAAGAAATGAACGAGTTTTGGAAATGATGGGTGAGGAAAGAAGTTTGTAGAAGAAGCTTACAGGAAGAAGAGACAGGCTGGTAGGTCGTATTTTGAGACATGCTGGATTGGTTAAATTGCTAGTGGAGGGAACAGTCGAAGGTAAGAACTGTAGAGATTAGAATATATGAAGCAGATAATTGAGGACGTGGTTTGTAAGGAGTATCTACAAATGAAGAGGTTAGCACAGGATAGGAAGGGATGGAGGATTGCATCAAACCAATCGAAAGACTGATGACAGGATAGATAGGTGATAATTTCTCCTACAGCGACATTTCATTTTGAATATTTGAACAATTAATGGCGGTGTCAAAAGAGTAAATAAGTGAATAAAATCCTGTTTAGTTTCCTTCATTCCAACAACAGACAGTTAATCTGTTTCACATTGATCGCGTTGCCTGAGTTTGTCTCGTGTCAAACAATAGTGATCAATCTTGGTAACAGCACACACACACAGACACTAGCGACAAGGCGAGTATCCTGAAACCGCAAAAAAGTTTTAATTGTTTGGCGACGCATAATAAAAGAGATTGAAAATTACATCAAATTAGTCGAGAGACGAGTAAAAATACTGCAACAAAAACCACGGTAAAAATCGCAACAAAAACACCATTAAAAAGTAGTCAACAAAGGAACTAAAAGAAACAGAGAAAAAATACACCAAAGAACACGATAAAAACTGCAATAAAAACACAGTTAAAACTCAACCAACAAAGAAACTAAAAGCAAATCCACTGCAAAAATACAACAAAGAAATCACAACCAAAGCCATAACAAAAACACAATAATTAAAGAAAACAGAAATAGAAAAATTCAAACGAAAAATCGGAAGGAAAAAATTACAAGAAACAAAGAGAAAGTACGCGGATACGAATGGAAAGCAGACGCCGTGTGGGCTAGTCGTGAGGGCGGCGCGGCGGTGCACAGTAGTTTTCTGCGTGACGGCGGAGGTGGCTGCAGCCGGTAATTGCAGTCCGGTGCACATAATGGCCGACCGCCAAATTACTTAGCATAATTGGATTGTATCCCGCGCGGCGTGGCGCGGCGCAGAGAGATTTACTTCTAATTGCGTCTTCACGGCGAGACAATCGGCTCGCGTCGCATCGCCCACGCTCACTCCCGCAAGTCATATGAGCCCTCACGAACATCACTAAACAAATCCTAAAACCCGTCGTGGGGGAGAGGTTAGCATAATTATAACGAGTATTAGGCGGGTTCATGGGTATGAAACCCTAAAGCCTAAATCTGTCTCGCTGTCATAATGATTGCATTTTCCTTTCTATTCCTCCATTTGCTTAAGGTTTTGACGAAATATCATTCCCTCTTTTATTTCCGAAACTACATACCCAAAGATTTGTTTCCTCACTTTGCAGTGATACAGTGACGAGCCTAAACATTAGCACCTCCTCAGCAGCGTCCTGCTACACGTATGGACGCAATACAGCAACGATTCGGTGTGGCACGGATTCTACAAGTAGTTGTTAGGTTTCCGGGGTTGTCTGGCAGCGGGTGTCACTGTGGCACGGTCAGTTTCGCTGCTGGAAGATGCCACCGCCTACGTGAAGTGATGCAGGTGGTAGACCACGGCCGCTATGGTGGCTTCGAGCACCTCAGGCCCCATGGAAGCCCAGGGGAATGTCCGCCGCCGTAGCATAATATCGGAAAATTGTGTGAATGTTGCTAGGAGACATGTTGGCAACCATCATGGTCAGTGTCCTGCAGGTTTCCACATGTCTGCTCTCCATGACCATGTGGGTTCAGTTTCCTTTGATTTTATGAATTATCTCGCTCTTCTTTCTTCCTCTCTCTCTCCTATCACTAACTAGTGCTTGCATGGTGTCTGTTACCAAGCATTCCCCTTTCAGCAGTTCTTATTTCTCTCTGCTATAATTTGGAGTAGTTTCCTCTTTCCACCAACTTCAACATCGCTCACTTTTTCCATCCAGCTTATCCCCTCCACATCCACATGTTAACCGCTTCTAACCGTTTTACATCTTCTCATCTGAATGTCCACGACTCTGTCTCATTCCATACGAAACATTCCGCTAGTCTTTTCCTCAGTGCTTGACTGCTTTCCCAGTTAATAGTCCCCTCTTGTCTTCCCTGCAGCAATGCGAGTTTTCACCTCTTGGTGCCGTCTTAACTCTCCAGTGATTGTATTTGCAGCCTTTTACTTGGCTAGTCCTGTCTTAATATTTACCAGTTTCCTCCCTTTCCCTGTCGCCATGCTCTCTGTATTTATTCTCATTGCACACTCTTTACAAGTTTCATTTTGATCTTTCACGTTCGTTCGCTTTCTGCTAACGAGACCTGATCATCTGCAAATCTTATACATTACAGGGCGTCCAGGGATGAAAGCATAACCCTGCAACCGCACATAGATCACGTCATGTCATACTATAGATGCAAGTCATGTCATACTATAGATCACGTCATGTCATACTATAGTTCACGTCATGTCATACTATATGGCAACATTTTATTTCAGTAAACGTCTATTTTGAAGATACTGATTTTTTTTAAATATTTTTTCGACACATGTGACTTTGTTCAGTTTATTCCCTGCCATTTCTACAAATTAAGACTTTCTGAACCATGTTTTTTGTTTTGTTTTTAATTTCCTCAAAGGTATTTGAGTCATCTTTTTCTTAAAACGTTAAAAAAACTTATAGAAATCTTAAATGGTATAATTATTTTATACTTCTTTTAAAATGATTGTTTTATGGTAGTTCAATCTGCTAAAGAGACCATTGGTCATACAAATAATAGACATACTTGAGTAAATTAAAAAAAAAAAAATCCATGGTTCAAAGAGTCTTAATTTGAAGAAATGGAATGAACAACATTATATGTTTCGGAAAAAAAATCAGTAACTCGAAAATGGTGAGAGTTTTACTAAAATAAAATGTTCTCGTATAGTAGGACATGATGTGTCTTAACTGCGACTGCAGTATTACCCATTCATCCCTGAACAGTCTGTATATTCTGTTCTCTTGCCACCAATACGCACTGCTCTTGTTGCACCTCAGCACAGACTTAATCATTCTGATCTCAGAGCAGTTCTGTGGTGTAGCGTCCACACTAGGAATCCTTCTGCTTGTTCGCCTCCGCTGAGGGTATATCCCAGTCTGTGAGGTCACAACATTGCGACAGTTCAATATCTTTGTCGCTGACAAGCATTCTTTTGTAATGTTCCCTATTATGAGGGAAGCGACATCCAGATTCTAAAGTTGTGTGAATCAGACTTATGATAATTCTGAATTCCTTAATGACCACAATTCCTAACCAAGTGGATTGACATATTATTAAGCTGGATGGGATGTAGTGAAAACAAGGTTCACAATCTGATGTTATCTACTATTTACTTATAAACTTGAACGTTCCATTGGACAATGACAAGCAACAATTAGTTTTCATTAAAAAGAATTTAACAGTCCTATCCACTGATCATAAAGTTTCTACCGAGAGTAAGACCTGTAAACTCGAGACTGTTACTAGGGTGTACGGCGGTGCGGAGTCTGTGTTTGCGGAATGTTGGGCTCCCAACACAAACACACAGCTTGCAGTTCAAAACATTAAAAACAAATTCACTACCCTGGCTAAGGTTCACGCGGTGTAAACTCACTGTTTAATTTAATTTAAATTCACTGTAATTACTGCTTTATATTTGACTCTCCTAAGGCAAGGTATCGAGACAGCTTCTTTCTGTTTTGGTCGCCTCGGCTGGATGGAGGGTGTATTCTCGATTAATTCAATGATTAGAGCTTCCAGATGATAAATTAGTGCTGGAATTAGGTCACATTTAACACACGTGCAAATACACTGTTATTACCAGACACTTTTACCAGCACAGTTTTGACAGTATAACACCGAACAGCAACCGAAAATCTATCGAATTTAATACACATAACTTGTGATAGATTTGGTATTCCCAAGACTGGAAGTCCTTACGAGAGAAAAGTTCAACTCGAAACAAGTTTAGGCCGTTGTTAGCACAGTCATTTGTTACAACAATCGCGGCTCCTGAAAACCACAATATAAGTTCTTCCAGCTCGTAATTCGACAGTACTATAGTTTCAGGTTATCACAACGATGCGAAGACGACAGCCAGGGTTTATTTCGCGTCGCGGAAGCAGGCAGACCGTATCCGTGGACGCGGTTTGTGTTGTAGCACTCACTCAAACACTACTCCACACTGTCAAAGATATCCCGCGACTACCACAGTCCTGCGACATTACTGCGACTACGTAAGAATCGATCAATCGAACTGACATCCCATACTTATCAGCGATATACACAGATACCTTTAGACACAATTACTCATTACTACACGAAATAAAGGGTCGCTAACCTACCGTATAGTGACAACGACCCGTTTACTGGCATCCTCCGCCACCGTGTTTTCTTTTTCTTCTTTCTGTTATGTATAACTTTCTATTTATTTGTTATTATTACTTTTTCTTTTAATGCGACATAGTATGTGAACATGCACACGATTCAAGTTGCTCGTGGCGGCACAGTAGCGCTATCTTTCGTTTGCTTCTGTAAGTTCGCAGGGAGAGGTGTTGATGGCGAACATGGGAGCAGTATGACAGCTCACGCTAATGCATGTAACTTTGTAACAAATCTAGAAATAAATGTTGTACAATATTGAGTGTGTACTAGTAAAGAAGCTATTTAACAATTAAGGGCTATATATCTGCGCGCATTAAGGTGCCGGGTCCCACGCTAAGGGTCGTAGGTTCGATTCCAGCTCAAGATTTTGTTTTTCTGCGTGCCCTTTTTTTTTCTCTGTATTGGACATCACAATATTTTTTTTTCCTTTTTTTTGTCATACGTCTGTGTTGCTGTATGGCGAACGTGCGGGACGATTTGTTAGTTCTGAAATAGTTTTTCGCTGGCAGAGCAGTTGGCCGCCATTAAGTTTTGGTGAGCCCCCCCCGCAGGGCTGGCAACTTGCCCGCGTGATTCCCGTATTCACAGCGCGCGGGTTTCCCCAACACGCTCCCCACAGAGAGTTTTTTTATCCGTTGGTGCTCGGCTCTTCGTGTGCTCAGCACTGAAACGCCTGCCGTTGCTTTTCTCCGACAGACAGGTGTCGTCTGCCATTGCCCCAATGATCGAAAGAAAATCAATGCTACTACAAGGCCGATCTCCCGCCTGGCTAACGGGTTGCTTAAACAAAACACATTCTGCTCCTATTCTCATCGTAGTATCGGGGCGTCTGTTACTTACATGAGGTGTTTTTCCGGAATTCGGGACTCCCCCCCCCTCTGGTGAGATGTGGATGGACCCCCTCCCCCCTAAGCTGACGTCAGATCTTGAGGAGGACTCCCCCTGCTGATCAATCTCGTAGTTTTTTTTGAGACCTTTTTTTTAGCTTTCCTGCTTCCTAGGGCGGCTGTACCGACATCCGCGTCATTTATGGACCCTGTTTTTTAGCTCTACTTCCGTAGACCCTTCCCCCCCCCCTATTTAACCTCACCTAATTATCGACGCCCCCTACGAACTGTAAACATAACCATCACTCCCTAAAAGATCGCTGGTGAGCATTTTTTTTTTTAACTGCTTAACGTCTTTTATCAGCGAGGTCTTTAGAGACGGGAAAGGATGGGGGGCAAGGAATGGGAAGGAATTTGGTCATGGCCTTTTGAAGGAACCATCCCGGCATTTGCCTGGAGTAATTTGGGAGACCATGGAAAACCCAAATCTGGATGCCCGGACGGGGATTCGAACCGCCGTCCTTCAGAATGCGAGGCCAGAACGCTAACCGTTACACCACCACGGTGAGCATTCCAGCGTGGCTGATGCAGCGGAACACAATATCCCAGTCAATCTAATTTTTGAACGGAAGCGTTCCTCGTGTATTAACTCGAGCTTCCCACGGGGGGGAGCGAGTTGATTTGAACCGACTTTTCGAAATCGCTCTGCGACTTCGTCTCAGGAGACCAAATGCACGCGTTCGCCCAGTGTGACACCCGAAAGCATTCCATACGATTTGATTTCTATTTCTTATAATTGTATCCGCAATCGGATCAATCTGGTATCAGAGCTACCGTTCGCTGCGTTGTTTCGATTTGGAAGCACTTTGAATTATTTTTGTGTTTCATTAAAAATGAATTTAAACAACTTTAGATTTCATTGTCCATTATTACCAACAGATATTTTAAATATTTCTCTACTGAAACTGCTTCAAAGTATTGTACCAAACTATGTATTTCAATATTCATAACTATGAATAATAGAGCAAAGTGTTTTTACTATTTGTTGTTCAAACACGGCATATAAGAGATATTTGTACCCAGAGTGGTACTTGGGTGGTTAACGCTCTGGTCTCGCATTCGGGTGGTTCGAATCCTCGTCTGGGCATCCAGTTTAGATGGTTTTCCCAAATCACTCCAGGTGAATGCCGGGATGATTCCTTAAAAAAAGGGCCATCGCAGAATTCCTTTCCGTTCCTTTTCACCGGTCGCATCCCGCCTCTAATGATGTTGACGTCACCGAGGCGTAAGTAAAAAAAAAGAAAAAAAGATATTTGGAACATATTTAGGCACAGGAATTGTGAGAGTTGTGTTTGATCATATGAGCTACGGTATGCTAGGACGCTCCGTGGTTCGGATTCCACGTTAAACTGTAGGTCCCAGAGGAAAGGAACTGGCCGTCCTACCTCTGACGCAATGGCTTAGTATGCCTCCTTAGGGAGGATCCAACCAACCTTCGGGTTGTGGAGTAAGTTAAGTTATTTCAAGATCTTGGCGAATACTGTTTTGACAAAGATCCAGTAACAAACATTGACGGCTTTGACTGTCTCTGAAGTCTTTATTTTGATTAGGGGAAAAAAAGAACATATCTCGGCATTTAATGAGCTTAAGAAATCAATACCTGTGGTAGAGAACAAAATATTTTCTTCTACCCCCATTCGTTTCTATCAAAATTCCCCAGAAAATAATTGTACAAAATTTCCAGTGTCATACTAGGATACGGGAGGGTGAAACAGATAGCACGAAATTCATCAGTGGCTGACGGGGTAGTCTGTCCGGGGTAGTCAGTACCAACCAGTACCAACAACATCCCACCACAACACGCATCTTCTGCTTAAAGGCTGATTTTTTAAAAAAAATTAATTTGATTGCGATGCAGCGGACTCTCCGGTGGCCATTTCCCTACACACCCACCTTCCCCCTATCCTGCACCCTCCTACATTTGCCCTCTACAAATTTCAACGTTAAATTGTTTCACCCTTTTTAGTAAATTATTCATCATATCTCTTGGTAACTTATTCCAATCCCTGACACCGTTACCTAAAAAAGAGAATCTTCCCACACCCTTGTGCCTGAAATAGAGTGCCAGCTTGTGGTCATGGTCATCTTTTCCCTTCCATGAACTACTTTTCATACCTACACCAATATCTTTCCATGCCTCATCACGAATACACGCCTTGTACACTCCCATGACCCTCTTCACCCTCCTCCTGTCTTCCAATGAATCCTATTCCAGCTCTTTTATCATATCTGTTACTGATTGTGTTCTACAGTAATTTCCAGAATCAAATCTAGCAGCCCTTCTCTGCACCCTCTCCAACTCCTGTATTTGGTACCCATAATGTGGGTCCCATACTACACTACCATATTCAAGCAATGGTCTGACCAAAGTTTTGTAACCCAATTCCTTTACTTCTCTGGTGCATCCCCTCATCACTCTCTCCAACAAGTGAAGAACTTTGAAACCTTTTCCTACCACCTGTCCAATGTGTCCTGCCCAGTTAAGCTTGATATCAAATGTAATACCAACATATTTACGTTTCAATTCTTCAACAAGCAATTCTTTCCCCACCTTATATTGATAATTAACCTTTTGTTTTTTATTTGTATATGTAATTAGCTGACTCTTCTTTGCATTTATCTTCATCCCATGCTTACCAACCCAAGTAGATATCCTGTCCAGATCACCTTGCAACTGTTCACAGTGCTTTTCAGTTTTGATCCTTTCATCCAGTATTTTCTCATCTGCAAACAATCTAATTTCTGATAGTAAAGAATCAATATAATCATTTATTAGAATATTGAACAGCAGTGGTCCGAATACGCTACCCTGCGGCACTTCCATTTTTACTTCCAGTTCGTTTGACGCTGCATTTAAGTTTGCAACAAAGACTGTGAGAACGGTTTCGTGTCGTGACGAGAGACGGACGCGCTGTGCTGGCTGCGGACATCAAAGCGGATTCCCGCGTGCTCTTGTCTTAATCAGACTCGCTGGGGCGGCCGCCTGCGACGTCCTTACTAATCCCGCGCGTCCGACGGGAAATATAGTGCGCACGGGCAGCGGCAGACCACGTGACCGACTCAGCGAGCGAGTGTGTGCATCGCCGACAAGAATCCGCTTGTTCACGAGTAGGAAGTAAACAGTTCAGCTGTTGACGTGGTCGAGTCCGCGAAGTATTTCGGCGTAACACTAGAAAGCGACAGGGCTAATTCTAGACAGAGATCCATACGTCGAATTTTAAAGAATTGTCTCCACGTACAAAGGAGATAGCGTTCAAAGCGCTCTTGCGTCCACATTCGGAATACTGTTGTGCAGTTTGGGATCCGTACCGCAAGGAATTGATTGACAGCATAGAGAAAGTTCAGAGGAGAGCCGCTCGATTCGTGACCGCTAGTTACAGTCCTTACGAAAGTGTCACAGAGCTGATACGTGGATTGGGCTGGGATTGTCTGGCGGACAGACGACGTCAGTTCGGTTTGAACTTATTGGCAAACACGAGAACAAGTCCTTTCATTTAGGAGTACGACGAAATACTAATTGCACCATCATATTATTTGTTTCGCAAGGACAAGAAATATAAGATGAGGGAAATAAGGTGTCGTACCGATGCTGATATGAATTCTTTCGTCCCTGGTGCTCTTCCCGATTGGGATACACAGACTTAGTTCCGGTGCAAAGCACTCTTTGCCATCGACAGCTTCGTGAATTCCTGAGTACAGATGAAAATGATCATACGCTAGCTTAAAGTTTTTTTATGGTATTTAGGTTCAGCCAATTTGCAACAAGTGTCAATAGAGCATTACTTCGCATCGAAAAATTGTAATCACTTTTAATACATTATTTAACCATTATTTAGGAACATAATTTGGGTATCAAGCACTTGTAATATATTAATTCGGGAGGAACTGGTTTCGAATCCCCGTCCGGGCATTCGCATTTGGGTTTTGCATTGTTTCCCCAAATCACTCGACGCGAATGGCGGGATGTTTCCTTCAAAAGGACATGGCCGAATTCCTTCCAGTTCCTTGACCCCCAGTCCTATTTCGCCTCTAATGACCTCGACGTCGACGAACTGTAAAGCCATAACCAAATAATAATAATAATAATATATTAATTATAGCGTCTCAAAAATACTTTTAAAATGTTTGGGGGTGGTTGCACAAACCAAAACAATGTGTTCTGTTTTTAAGTTATTGGTGAAAGTGTATATTCAACGTGTTTCGGGGTGCAATCCAACAATATAAATTTGTAATCATTAATTAGATTTTTATCTGTGGGGCCACCAAACAATTTGAAAGGATGTCACAGTGCATGATCCGACTAGAGAATGTGTGTCTGGAAGGCGTTACAGGGCACTATGAACATAGTGAATAACTCAAAAACGTAGGACTTTCGGATATTTGTTCAAATGGACTTTTTTAATTGTTTTCCTGTGAGCTCATAAACGAAGGATCCATCCGCAATGTTTGTAAAAGTACTTTTTACGCATCCTGTATATCTATCACAAAAAAAAGACAGATTATAAACATTTTTATTCATTACAAACACTTATAACAGATTATCTAGTTATCATTAAAAAGAAATAATCAGTCAAACAAGTTTATTACTATTTTCATAAACTGTTTGTATTAAACACCCGTTCTGTATGTAGCCGTGTATGGTATGTATTGTGGTACTGTGGGCAAACTAAACTTTAAGCTGTTTAATTATTTTAATTTAGATTCGCCTGATTTAAACTTTTTCCTCTCAGGAATGTGTCGAAAATGAACCTTGTGAGCAAAATCCCTACGGTCGATCCCGAGCCGTGATAGTAATTACAGTTCAAGTTATTTTTGTATGGAAATTGAGTCGTAGATCTTCTTATTACTCAAATAGTAATTGCTGTCTCCTAAAATCGTGCGCAAATAAAATAATCCTCTCGTAGAGTATCAAACCATAACTTGGTTTTCCTAAGATGTCAGCAGGCTGTCAGCAGTTTATGAGTGCTGATTGCGTCGCTCTGCTCTGTGTGTTGCGGGTGAGTGTTGCAGCTCCTGCCAGTGCGGTTCACCTAACTGAAAATTTTAAATGAAGTATCATTTTAAAGATAAAGATCTCCACTTTGGTAACATAGTATATATTAAGACAGGAATCTTTCGGAATTCGACCCTTAAAGTGAAAATGTATCGATATTTCTACAGCGCGTTTTTGTGTCACGAGTCATTTATGTTCCTTGATATCTAACCGATATAGATAAATACGGTATCATTTTAAAGATTAAGGACATTTTTGAAGAAAGGAATTTTTCGGAATTTGACCCTTGCAGGACAAAAGTAATAACTGTGATAGTCGCGCGTATGAGACAGTTCAGAGCTAAGCCGCTAGATAGCGGTAGTACATATCACAGAGATATTAATAAACCGCTTCACTGGCGTCGCACCTATTACACTAAACTAATAAACAATTGAAAAAATGAGGCGGTTCCTCTTTCATCCTGTTACAAACCTCCCACCTTACTATTTATTGTATTCGCGATATTTTCGCTCCGTCGTCTACTTTAATATTAATTCATCCTCTACACGACTAGACTTAGTTGTCTGCGTGACAGCTGCTGCCAGCATTTAGGTGACCCGAGGTGCGACCGATGTCTGCGCACCCCGTATAACAACATGCGCTGCGCCGGGCAGCTGGACGTTACCTCAACAGATCGGCGAGTCTCGGCAACGCCCGAAGTATTAGTTCCACTGGACGACACCGCAGCGCTGCTCGGCTAACAAGGAAGTTTCAAATAAACAAATAAACAACTGTGTTTGGTTTCACTTCCACTTGAGCTGTTAACAGGAAGAGTACATTTCAAATAAATAATAATTGCATTTGATTTTATTTGCACTGGTAGTATTAAAAGGGAGTTTAAATGCGATGCCAACTGAAAGGCAGTTTCGTCTCGTCTTATGGAAGTAGCTGCACAAAAATACGAAGCGCAGGGGCAAAAAATTATAAAGCGAAACACAGATTTAAAAAATTACAATCGGACATTAAATTTACAAGTTGCTTTTTATTTATTTACGACTAGATGTAGAAACTCGTGTAAGGAGAAGAGTATTTGATGTGGAGTCTCTGTTCTCTGTACAGTCATTAGGTTTTAGGCTGGTAGTGTTTGTTTGAGCTGCCGTTGAGCGCCTGGTGACACTCATTACGGTGTCTCAGGCCTCGCGTGATGGCGACCGTATAGAGGCCATTACGCGAGGAATCGAAGCGAGCGCGCGGGCTGCCCATGCGACGCACACGTCATTACGCCTCGCCCGCCCTTCCTTCCTTCTGCTCGCCTTCTTCTTCTTCCGGCGCCGGACTTGTCAAAGTGCTTCCCGTGAGCCCCGCCAAAGAGTTTGCTCGCCAATAAAGAGCCTCCGCTCCGCCCCTCCCCGCCCCGGTGTCCGCTCGTTCCGTCCCCCCGGCTGCAGGGAAGTCCACCTAACAAACTGCGTACAGCCAGCGCCGCGTGTGTTCGCACAGAGTCTACCCGCGTGCCAGTCATACCAGGTGTACTCAAAAACGGCAATCTTCATTTTTTAATACACTATACCAGCGCTACTACCAATCTCCAAAATACTTCTGCAACTCGATCATTGGAATAGCTTTGACCTCTTTCAGCGATGCACTTTTAATCTCATCTATGCTTGCAAAACGACGGCGCTTCAACAGAAAAAGTCACACGGGGCCATGTCTGGTGAATATGGAGGCTGGTGCGTCATTACAGTGCTGTTTTTTTTTTTTTTGTAAAAAATTCAGGAACAAGCAACGATGTGTAAGTATGTACCATCAATTGTTTTGCCACAGATCTGTGCCTTTTGTTCGGACTGCTTTCCTCGGGCTAGGAGTTTCTTCGTCGCTGGACAGCCCCAGTAACAAGCCGCGTGGCACCCTCCACAGTTGCAGCAGCCTGCTTGACTGAAGACCCAACATACGAGAAACAAGGGAACAGGAAAGTGGCACAAATCCAGGCACTCAAAGTCGACGAAATGAACCCTTTGAGAGTGGAAACATTACTTAAAAGATGATAGCAAGACTTGGAAGTAGAAGATGTCGAACATCGGAAATCATACAGCTTAATGAGAAGCTATTTATCTACTGAAGAATAGACCAAAGAAGTTAACTCAGGCAGGTAAACAATGTTTTATTCGTAACATGAAGTGATTTTGGTGTGCTGGCCCCTGGGTAGAGTCCAGTTGTCCTTCCTCGTTGTTTCTCAGACTACATCCCGAGCTGGCTCGAAGCCCACCGCTTGTTTCATTGCGAAGAGGCCAAACATCGCACAGCTTACGAACTGCCAACCCCTCAACAATAATTTATTTAACTCAGGGAATCTACGCACTAGACTAGAATGAGCAACAAAACAAATAACAAAAACTGTTGCGCCCCATATGTTCTCCACGCCTCTCCCACTTCCTGCATTCTCTTTATACTTGTTTAGCTAATCTGCAGTTCGACGTTCCCTCATTCCGTTTAAGATACCTTACAAAACATTTTTGACGGCTTGGAAGCTATTTATATTCGATGTAAATGTTTTAGTTATAATCGCTGCCCTGTTATAGCAAGCTAACAAATAAGAATAACATTATATCGAGGTTCTGAGTGTACTTAGCGACAATTCTGTTTGGTTAAGAAATTAAAAGAAGAAATGGCCACAGCGTTCAGCCCCTGATTGCTAACTCACTTATAGTAAGTACCCTGCCCTACGGAGGGTCTCCACAGGCCACGTTTGTCTTCTCCACTGCTCTCTGTTATCTTCATCCTGATGTCTCTGTTCTTTTCTTTCGTGCTAACTGCCCTGTAGAATCTTTTACGACCTCACTTTCTTTTAGCATTTACAGGAAACCCGAAAACATTCACCACTACAGTATGTTCAAATGCATTGGCCAATTCTTCTGATAGTCTTCAGAATATTTCTGTTCTCGCATTCTTCATTCTTTACTTTCTCCATCTCAACCCTCCATTTTCCTTTGTTCACCTTCTTTGCATATTATAGCGCCAAAGTTGAAAAAAAAAGTAATCAATTTTTTGCTTGAGCGTTAGCTATTAGACCCTTTTTGCGTTTTCTTTAACTAATGGAGGTCTGTATTATATATCTTGCACACAGTGCATATCTTCCTTCAGTACGGAACCAGTATGTCTTAAGAATTTCGCCTGTTTTTTTATTTATTTAGCTGCTAACAAGAGCATTTGGAAGAGTACGTATTGGAGGAATTTTTTCCTTAAAATTAAAGCAGTGATGTACTTTAAGGTCTGTGTTTAAAAAAGTAAAACTCTCTTCCTGTCATACAAAACAAAAAACTAGTTAAAGAAATTGAATTGCTAGTAAATAAGGCGAGAAATACTGTTTTAATAATTAAAATATTCTATTAATTAAGGAATTACGAGCAAAGATGACCTGCGAAACCAAAAATTTAACAACTGTCTGTTGAAATCTTCTTTTTCCATTTGCTTCGTTGCTATATCACTGGATGTGTCCTTAGCCAGTCGCGCGTATCGTTTTCCGGGTGAGAGCGTCCTGCTGTACTGGTGCATTGTGCTGGCGGGTTTCGTGGCTCGTGCAACGCGGTGATCGGATTCGTCTGGAGCCGCTTGTTTTGTTGAGTAGCGTGTAACGGTTATATTTTAGAAATCGCGGGGAAAGCCGTCGAGAGAATGCGACGTCCTAACAATGGCTGCCGAACAGCTTTAGCGCTGAGCTAACTGGGGCCGTCTTACGCAACTGACGGTAAGAACCAGACGACTAGCCGCGTACTACATCATAAAACCACACACCAACACGCATTCCTTATGCTCGTACTGAGCATACAAAATATATATAATGGTTAATGCCACGCCAATGCAATTGAAATTTGACTTATTGTTTGTGTCGCACACGTTTTACTCTTATTTCCAAAGCATTTGGAAATATTTTAGTTTCAAATATTAATCTAGGACTCAGATTTTTTTTTTTTGTTTTACTTATTACTTTACGCCTCGTCGACGTCGAGGTCATTAGAGACGGGATGGAACTGGGCACAAGAAACGGGAACGAATCGGGCATGACCTTTTGAAGGAAGCATCCCGGCATTCGCCTGGAGTGATTTAGTGAAACCATGGAAAACACAAATCTGGATGCGCGGACGGGAATTCGAACCGGCGTCCTCCCGAATGCGAGGCCAGAACGTTAACCGTTCACCCACCACGCTCGGTGAATTTTTTAAACCTGTATGTGTGGGCCACAGCACTTTATGGCAGCGAAGCATGGACTTTAGGGATACCAGAAAGAAGGAAAATTGAAGCATTTGAAATGTGGTGCTATAGAAGGATGCTGAAAATTAAGTAGACAGACAAAGTACGAAAGGAACGAGTTTTGGAAATGATGGGCGAGGAAAGAAGTTTGTGGAAGAGTCTTACAGAAGAGACAGGCAGGATGGCAGGTCTTATTTTGAGACATGCACGATTCTTTAATTTGTTAGCGTAGGGAACAGTCGAATGTAAGAACTGCAGAGGAAGACAGAGATTAGAATATATGAAGCAGATAATTGAGGACGTGAGTTGTAAGGGGTATGTAGAGATGAAGAGGTTAGCACAGGATAGGAAGAGGATGAGGATTGCATGAAACGAGTCGAGAGACTGATGTTCGGGATCCGTGTGAACCGCTGATCTGGATTAGGAAGCGCGCGGTGCCTTGGTGGGATGTGATGTGTGTTGCTGACGGAGGCGGGCAGGTGCCGTAGCGTGTGTAGAGCTAATTAAACTCGCGCCGATCAAAACCGCCGCACTAGTGGTATTGATACACACGCACTCACGACCGCAAATGAATCCACTTCGGATTCGGTGATACATCTGAGTGAGACCTATTGTAGGTTCCTACGATAAACAAATTCATCGACTCTGATGGCAGCCTTGTTTCGTAAAGAACCGCTACCACTAAAATTTCGTGTTTAGCTGTTGGCAGGAAGAAACCGTGCTTTCTGAATTCGCGGTACACGTCCACTGCTCGGTCCCGACATCTTGTTTGACGTCGCGTCGTGCAAACCCAACTGCAGCATCTAAGAGCTGTCAGTAAAATGTACTGGGACAACTCCCACGAGCGGACTACGTGTTTAGAATTCTGTTTACGAAAGCAACTGCAGGAAAATTAATCACCAGGAATTCGCGTCCAGCCCATAATGTAGAAGCTGTTCTTAGGGCGCGTCCATTCATTACGTGAGGTGAAATAGAGGGGGAGGGGGGAGTGACGTCGACAGAAATCTCACGTCACATTTTTTATTCCTGAAAGAAGAATGGAGCTAAAAAAACAAAAAGTTCTACAAAATACGCCACTCTAAAGTTACGGTGGTGGGGGGGGGGGGCGTTGAAAACTGGGGAGCTAAAAAAAATGCAGGGGTGTCCGACCAGATCTCGCCACGCAGTGGGGGGGGTTCCGGATTCCAGAAAAAAATACCTCACGTAGTGATGAACGGCCCCTTATAAAAAGTAAATTTTTTTCGTTAAATTCTGTGTCCACAGATTTTTGTGTTATAGTAAATTAATTTTTTATTTTTTATATTTTTTATTTATGACTTTACGCTTCGTCGACGTCGAGGTAATTAAAGTCGTAATGGGACTGGTGACAAGGAACAGGAAGGAATTCGGCCATGGTCTTTTGAAGGAAGCATCCTGGCATTCGCATGGAGTGATTTGGGGAAACCATGGAAAACCCAAATCTGGATGCCGGGACGACGATTCGAACGAACGTCCTCCCGAATGCGAGGCCAGAGCGTTAACCGCTCTAGTAAATTAAGAAATATGTAAAACATTATATTACATTAATAACAATACTTAACCAGAAGAGAACAAATGAACTGCTAAAATACAAGTTTATGAGCATTGTTTACTAACCTGAAATGTAATGTAAAGAAATGTGAGTACATGGTAACAACCAGAAAGAAAAATAGGGTAACCCAGGGAATTGTGATGGCAGGGGAACAACTAAAGAAGGTAAACAGGTTCAAGTACCTGGGGAGTGTATTAGAGGAATGTGGAGGAAATGACGGCGAGATAAGTGAAAGAGGAAGACAAGCGGAGGTGTTCCTAAGGAGCATTAGAAGCCTGATATGGAATAAAGAGGTGCCACAGAGAAGCAAGGGAGCAATCTATCATACGTACTATGTGCCTATCTTAACTTATGCTGCTGAAACGTGGCCAATGAAGGAGCGGGACATCAGCAGAGTACAAGCAAGTGAAATGAAGTTTTTAAGAGGTAGAATGGGAGTTACTAAAATGGACAGAATAAAGAATGAAGTGATTAGACGCACCATAAAAGAGGAACCCCTACAGGAAAGGGTAGAGAGGACCAGACTGAGATGGTATGGACATGTAAAGAGAATGGAGGCTCAGAGAATCCCGAGAAAAATCCATGAAATTAAGGTGCATGGTAAACGACGCTGAGGAAGACCAAGAGATGGATGGCTGAAAGGAGTGGAGGAGAGAGGAGAGGACTGGAACAAAGTGGTGACAGAGAGGTGGTGGGATGAAAGAAGAAAATGGAGAGGCTTGTGAATGAAGCAGACCCGGCCAGAGGCTGGAAACTATTGAGGATGATGATGATGATTTAGGTAAGCGCCCCCGAAGACTTTGAACCCGTTAATTGTGAGGGGTTTAGAAGCTGTTGGTGTTTTGGTTGTACTCTGTGTCCCTAGATGTTGTTTGTGTTAGTTGGGCTGAGTGATGGTCGTCATTGCCGCTGTGTGTAGCTAATGGAGCGCGCATGAACACAGCTAAATGAATGCCGCTCGATCGGCGGCGCTAGTGAACTGGCTAGCGCTAATTAAAATCACTAGGAGCGAACAGAGGCCGCTCAAAGCGCGCGCGACTTTAAAGTGCGCGCACAATGGAAGAAATTAATGGCGAAATCCGCGCTCTCGGCGCCGTAATTAGCGCTGTGCCGCTCGCTTCAAAGCAGCCGCTTCCGTCTTGACGCCGCTCGGCGAGGGGTTGTGAAGACGTATTAACGGAAAACAAACTGCGCTACACTGCAAGCCGTACCCTCCAGTACACTTGGTGTTTCTACATCTTTCACTTTAGCCGTATTCCCGCAGCAGAGGCGGGAAGTCTTATCCGGCAAAGATGGTTTGTTATGACAATGGCTGGCTCGCTCCTCGAATGTTCCATACGGCTGTGGATTTTGGCGTTCTAGAGAGCGCCTTGAATCCACTGAAGGGACACGTCAGCTGCTAATTATCATGGAAGTGGTCAGCCGATTGAGAGCTAAACATTCCCTCAGCGTGTTGTTTAGACGAGAAAGGCCCAATTCTCCTCTCTCAACACATGCAAGCCCTTAGCTTGGAGAAACTAACTGAGAGGTATTCTGACATAGATTGAAGTGAGATTTTAACGGGATCTCCCCCTGCTGATCGACCTTGTAGGTTTTTCAGACCTTTTTTTTTACCTCTAGTGCTTGCGATGGCGGTTATGCGCTCTACAAAGGCGATATCCTCGTCGTTTCTAGACCTTTTCACCCCCTCCTCCCCTAAAGTCCAGTAAAGACTGTTTTTTTACTTCTACTGTCCTTAAAGAATTTCAAAATCTCGCGTGAGATTTCCGTCGACCACTCCCCCCTCCCCTTCTTGAAATTTGGCGAGATTTCACCGGAACTCCTCCCCCATTTTGTCACTCACGTAATTAGGTGACGCCCCTTTCGTTATTGCCAATTTTAAAATGCTATAATTGTTTAACATTACTTTTAAAATTGTGTTTTTATGGTAGTTCTAAAGCACGAAGTTTGGTATTTTGCACTTTATTAAAATAAAAGTCTATCGAATTGAAGTGCAAATATTTTTTCATTGTTTGGGACATTTGGACAATGAATTAGTATAAATCAATCTAGTTGTTGAAATGGCTTTAAAAAAAATTATAGACAGTTCACATACATAGTACAATAGTAGGGTTTAAAAAGTCTTAATTTGTAGGAATGCCATGGAATAAACTAAACAAAGTCAAATGTTTCGAAAAAATATTTAAAAAATCAATATCTCAAAAATGGTGAAAGTTTTCCTAAAATAAAATTATGTCATATAGCAGGAATTGATGCGTCCTATCTGCGGTTTCAGGATTATCCTTTCAGGATTATCCTTTCAGGATTATCCTTTCACTGCTGGACATATATTGAAGTCTACACGTTAAGTGTTCCTCCCTTTATCCTTTGAAATTTAATTATTATTAAAATTATATTGCGATCTAGTCAATTATAGCTGAGCGAGCGACATTACTTTGCATATTTAATTTAATTGCAATGGAGCACAGGCTCCGGTAGCAATTTCCCTACACACCCATCTTCCCCCTATCCTGCAGCCACCTACATTTGCCCTCTACAAATTTTAACTTTAAATTCTTTCAATGTTTATTCATCATTTCCCTCGGTAACTCATTCCAATCCCTGACACCCTTACCTAAAAAAGAGAATCTTCCCACACCCTTGTGCCTGAAATCGAGTGCCAGCTTGTGGTCATGGTCATCTTTTCCCTTCCATGCACTACTTTTCGTACCTACTCCAATATCTTTCCACGCCTCATCGCCAGTATATGCCCTGTACACTCCCATCACCCTCCTCATCCTCCTCCTGTCTTGCAATTAATCCCATTCCAGCTCCTTCATCATATATTACATAAGTGGTCAAGATTTCTACGTTAAACAAGAGACAGATCTATTATATTGAATAACGAAAATTTCAAAGACAATCTTTAACACAAAAAACTGAAATTATTATCTTAATTACAGAGCATGGAAGTGTGAGGTTGACTCGGGTTGATAAAAAACACAAATGAAGATTCCATTTAGGATGCTACCGTTTGTTGTGCTGAGTCACTCCACAACACTGTTGCACATATCAACAGTCTCCACAACGTACCCGCAGTCTCGACGATCTTCCCTCCATGGCTCACTCGTCTCAGCTGGTCACGTGACACGGTCGCCTGTGTTTTGTCTCGGAGCTTTATAAACTCTTTTCCTTTCCGCAAACATCATTTGATACATTACACTATATATACATAACACTTTGCTAATAGGGAATGCAACGAGGCGCGAAGTTGATAAACCCTGCGCCTGGAGACCGGCTGAGCTCTGCAGTTGGCAGGGCGTGCCTTCGAGGAACGGAACAGAGTGGTTGTATCTACTCTAGGAAGAGCGCCTCTCCGACTAGCATTGTTACCCGCGCGCGATACGGGAAACGGGGTGGCTTCTACGAAGGCCGTTAAAGTGTTTCATCTGTGAAGGTTGGCGTCACTGCGTCGCTTTGCAAGCCTCGAAGGCGCCTCGAGATGTTTATCGCCTCCGAGAAGACGCCATTCAGATGACAGGTTCAGACCTGGCGCTAGTATCATCGCGCGGGTAAGGCTCGGCGTGTGTGACTGCTGCTGCGGTTCTGGGAAGGCGGCCGTCGCGTGCGCGCTATCTAGCGGCCTGCCCAGAACTCTCCGCCCACTGCGTACTGCGCTATTAATGTTTAATATTAATTAAATTAATCGCTCCGGTGGCATGTATCCTAATTACCCCTACATATATATATATAAATTAAATTTTATAATTAAAATGTTAAATTCCTCTCCCATTTACTTTTTCGATTTACAAAATTTAATTTTAAATTTTTAAATCGTTTTTTGGTAAATTATTATCACTTCACTGGTAATTTGTTCCAATCCCTGACACCCTTACCAACAAAAGAAATTTTCCCACTCCCTTATGCATGAAATCGAGCGCCAGCTTGTGGTCATGGTCGCCTTTCCCCTTCCATGCACTATTCCTAATTCTTCGACCAATATCCCTCCAAGCCCCATCACCAACATATGCCCTGTACATTCCCAACACTCTCTTCACCCTCCTCCTTTCCTCCAATGACTCCCAATCCAGCTCCTTTATCACATCACTTACTGACTGGGTCCTGCGATAATTTCCACAAACAAATCTAGCTGCTCTTCTTCGCAAACCTTCCAAATCCTGTATTTGATACCCAAAATGTGGGTCCCAAACAGCAGCACTACATTCAACCAATGATCTGACCAATTATTTGTAACCCATCTCCCTATCTTCTCTCATCGCCCTCTTTTCCTACCACCTGCCCAGTGTTCGTCCTGCTGTTTAACGTGCAATTGGAACCACGGAAAAGTTCTGTCATTTTCTGTAACGGAAGATCGTACCATTCACCTGGAGTCATTTGCGGAAACCATGGAAATCCCTGTTCTGGATGTGCAGACGGAGATTCGAACTGCTCTCCTCCCGAATGCGACGCCAGAGCGCTACCGCCCACCCACCACGACCCGCGTTTAATATTTCGGTCTATGGGGGGGGGGGTTGGCTTGACGAGGACGGGGGGAGGGGGGTTTCCTAGCGAGGCCACGCAGGTATTGATTCATATTATTTGTCAGAGTTAAAGTGAGGCTCAGGACACACAACAGCATGTGAATACTTATTTCCGTCATTTTATTATCTCCGTACGTAATTTACAATAGTCTGACAAGAGAAAAAAGTACAAAATGTCTTCTGGAATCAAATGGGAAAAAGCTACGTGCTGTGGAGGGGGAGGGAGGTTCATATGAGGCCAAAATAGAGCTACGTGGTTTATGCACGCTATGTGTCATTAATAACGCAACTGCTGGTAACTAAGTGATACACGATTTTGTGTGTGTAATTTGTATTAAGGTGCTCCTAGATGTATCTGTAGAGTCTGTTGTAGTTGTATGTAAATTTTGTTGAGGTCTGTAGTGTCCTATATACTATTCAATACCTCGGGATTTACTACTTGTTACTCAACTTCATTAATAAATAAATGACTGTACGTTTGGTTGTATGCTAAATGGCCACTGCGTCAATATAAGTGAAACAGAATAGATTCAAAAGAGACATACTGACTTCATTACCCTTAAACAGGAGCGCGCTATTCCAGGGGCTCTCCATCATCTCAGTAGATTAATGACGCAGATATCAGGCGACATTTGGATAGCAACCACACCACTGTAGAGTACATTCGTTATCACTCACTCGCCTGTCCACGGAAATGCAACCATCGTCCTTTCTTATACTTAACAAGTGAAAGCTTTAAATATTCCTCGCGATAACCTTGTCGACCGAGAAGCACATTCAAATCAAATCAGATTAACTTACTCAACTTGATAAACAATGAGATTTTACGGAATGTGGCATCTCAGGTCTCTAGCATTTGAGTGGCTCCAGCGTGTCGCCGCCATCGGCGAGGTAGCTAGCGCGCTGTGTCGGGGTGTCTACACCACGAGGTAATCCCCGTTGTGATTCGTCCACTACCGGCTATGGCTTGAAGTCCGACCTGCTGATTTGCAGTAGGGTAGCTACCCCCAGAATTGAACTAAGCGACTGGCGATGACGAATATTAGTTTCTAATCAGAATAATCCCACGCCGTCAAAGATCTCGAGTGCGATGAGTCACTTCCCTTTTGAAAGATCACTTTTAGCTTGATTTCGTAGTTTTTCGCGGTCTTGTAGTAGTAAACACACTGTACTCCGGTCTTGGCACCGTGTTGTATGAAGCAGCGCTCAGCGGAACGGAATTCGCTGCTGTCAGTGGAAGTGGCTTCACCCAGCCAGCTAGCCAGCCAGCCAGCCTGCTTCCAAGACGCGATACAGAGCGCGTGGTGGTGACGCAACGCAAGGAAGTGAAAGTGCGCTGCCCCACTGCTAATTAGTCTGCGCTTCCCGCCACAGCGAGAAGCCTACAAATACCACACGCGCATTAAATACGTACGTTATATAGGGTATTTTTCTGTTGTGATTAGTTTCAGTTACAGACGAAAATTAACGAAAAAAATAAAATAAAATTACCCCCCCCCCACGCACACACACACACAGTAAGCAAGTAAAGGTTAGCGGGCGCCCTAATTACCTGAGGTATTTTTCAGGAATTCCGTACCCCCCCCCCTCTGGTGAGATATGGTCGCCCCCCCCTCCACATAAGATGACGCGAGAGTTTGACGAGATCCCCCCCTCCCCCCACCTCTCCTGATCTACCTCGTAGTCTTTTGAGACCTTTTTTTTTAGCTATCCTGTTTCCGACAGCTCCTTATTCCCGGGGGATACGTTCCCTAAATATGCCGCGAATATGGAATGGTAATTTCTATGATATCATAGGGGATACGTTCCAATCTTCCAAAAGAAACAATAATTAAAATCAACTTATTAAGTGATTTTAAGCAACATGTTTTAATTATTATTGTCAGGCTTAGGCAACTTTTTAAAGAATTTAGTAATTTTTTTCTTGTTTTGCCACTTTTAAAGGGTTTTTCAATTCTGATTGGTATTCAGTAGAGGCATTAACAATTTGTCTTTTCAAAACAACTTTTCCTTACATAGACGGATCAATTTCTGTGAAGAAATCACTAAGCTCATTTGCCATCCGGAGACCTTCCTCAGGTTTTTTAAATTAAATGCCACCATTTCAGTGCTCGTTGAAGCGGATCCAGGGGAGGGGGGCTAGGGGGCTCAAGCCCCCCCAGATGTATCTAGGTCCACCCCCGACATTGTAATTTTGGAGATTTTTTTTTTTAACTCTACGGATTTGAGGCCCGTAGAGGCTATAAAGACTACCCCATGGCCGACACAAGCCCCCCCCCCCCCAAAAAAAAACGAAAATCCACTGAACGCAAGCCCTCTGAACCAAAATTCACTCAAGCCAAGCCCCCCCCCCCAAACCAAATTCCTGGATCCGCCCCTGACATTTGACCTTTCCTCAAAGTCATTTTTAGTCAAATCTTCATCTAGTGATTCAAGCAACCCTTGAATGTCACTTGATTCTATCTGTTCAAAACCATCTCGTCCTATTCCATTCACAACTTGAGCAATGTTTGCAGTTAAAGTTTCAATTTGCGCAGATTCTCCATCATTTCCAACAAAGAGATCAGGCCACAGTTTTTCTCCACCATGATTTCACAGTGGTGTGGCTTCAGTTCTTCAAACGATTTTTTTAAAGTAACAATGAATTTTGCTATGGATAATTTTTTCCAGCATTGCATAACATTCATATCAGGTTTGCATTCCATGGTGTCCAGTATGATTTTGAAAGTTTGTCTAATGTAATAGATAATAGATTATTCCTTGGTCCATAGGTTGAAGTGAAGCTGTCGTGTTAGGAGGCAAGAATATCACCTCCATATTTGGATGCATAGTTTCAAACTCAGGAGGGTGACCTGGTGCATTGTCCAAAACTAAAATGGCCTCTAAATTATTTTTCTTTAAATAAGTTTCAACTTCACAAACAAAACAATTCCGGAACCAGTCACAGAAAATAATACTTGTAACCCACGCTTTCTTATTTGCACGCCAAAACACCGGCGGACAGTCCTTGTTTTGATTTTTCAAAGCACAGGGATTTAGAGCATATTAAAGTTTTGTTTGGTATTCTTTTCCAAAATAGGGCAGTTTGGTCTGCATTAAACACTTGTTCAGCTTTGTACCCGCCATCAGCAGTTGTGGCTAAAAATTCTTCTGCGTATCTTTCCGCTGCGGCGGCGCCTGCAGATGCAGCTTCTCCAACATTTCTGATGCTATGCAATGATTCTCGCGCCTCGAATTTATGAACCAACCTTGCGATGCTTCAGTAACGGCTGAACAGCCCCGCATTAAGGGTCGTTGGTTCGATCTTCGCTGAGGATTTTTTTTCTACTACTCGCTGTTTTTAGCATTACAAAAATCTTTGCGTCACAATGTGTCAGACGACCGTAGAGGCGCAATGGCGCATGTCACTTGTTGGTATTCTGAGGGAGTTTATCGGTTTGTAAGAGAAACTGGCGGATTATTGACAAGAACGGTTGTACGTCTTCAGATGTCGCCGAAATCCAACGGAATTAATGGATAAGGTAGTGCAAAAAAAATCTAACATCATCAAAATAATTCTGTCACTAAACTGTTCATAATAACTCACCCGTTTCCTACACTCTTATTCATTACAAATCCTACACCAGTGACTCCATTGACAGTTTGTGTGCTGATTATCCTGTGTTCCCCATACCAGAAATCCTGTGCGTCCTTCCATTTAATCTCGCTAATCCCAACAACATCTAACTTAAGTCGTTCCATCTCCCTTTTTAGGTTTTCTAATCTACCTGCCCTATTCAGACTTATAACATTCCACGCACCGACTCGTAGAATGTTTCTATCCATTCTGATGACTCCTCCCTGAGCAGTCCCCACCCGGAGATCCGATTGGGGGACTATTTTACCTCCGGAATATTTTACCCATGAAGAAGCCTTCATGATATATGTAATTTGAGAGGATTACATGTCCTCGGGATACCCTTTGGGTCTTTAATGCAGTTGTTTCCCGTTGCCTTCTGCATCCACATGCCGTTGATCATTTCTGATTCATCCACCTTTAGGGGCAGTTTCCAACCCCAAGGTCAAGAGGGTGCCTTGGACCACTCCCCGCTCTTCCGCCCTCCTTTCGGAGGCAAGCAGTGGGTGATTCCTTATACCGGGAATCTTTCAGTCGCCAGAGCCTCGTCTGTGCAAACAGGGTACACCACGTGAAGGAGAGGTTGACATTTGGTTGTAAAAGGCTAGTATAGCCTCTCCCAAACCCTTTACCCCAAAAATTACTTATTTGGCTTGAAAATTTGTCGACCACTACCAACATAAACATCCAAAATCTAGCCCAGTCTTTTGACACGGACAGTTGCCCTCTCTTGCCACTTCTGTTGACACTTGCGCCTTTTTGTCTGCATTGGACTGGTAATACCTCTTCGCCTGTCCTGTGAAATACAGCGTTCACTTGGCACAGTATGAGCAGCCCTTCAGGGTTACGCCATGTGTCGCCATCTCGCGAGGCCGCTGGACTGCCAGAGGCCCGCCCTTCCTGCGCGCCCAACAAAAAGACAGAGAGAGACGGCCCTGGCGCCCATTACGCCCGCGGAGAGATCGTTTCCGGCCGCGCCGGAAGTTGCGATGTTTTGCCGCACTCTTTCGCGCGCCGGCAAAAACGGCCGCCTGCGTTATGAGCGTCCGGTTAATCTCTGCGGAGTAATTTATCGCGAGACGAGGCGGCCGCAATTACGGCATCCGGCGCCGCCGCGGGCCTCGGAGTGATCCCACCTGTTCGACCGGCGGCGGAAAAGGGCGAGCGGACCCGAGCGCCCCGTATCCCACGCCACTCGCCGCTTCGTGTTTGCATTCAGTATCACCACAGAACCAGTCTACACTAATATTATAATTGCGCAAGAATCTTTGTTACATTTTCACTACTAAATGGCTTAACCGATCTTTATCAAATTTAACAAGTAAATACTGCCTATGATTAGGAAGGGAATAGTATACTTTTTTCTGGATGAATAACATATTTTGTTTTGATATTTTTAAAACTAACGGACCGTTGAAAGACAGACGGATAGCGTGTGTAATATTGTATCGGACGCTCAGGCTTTATTTCTCTCGCAGTCAGTTTGTGTACGACGTATTCATAAGCTTCATGTACAGACATAAGTTGATATATAGTACAGATGTGGTTTTCTACTGTACCAGACTATTGTTTTGCGATTTTTCTTGTTTTTTGATGTTGTAGAATAGCACAGTCTTGGCTTCCCCGTCGCATTATCCCGACTCCTTGCGCTTTGGGACACCTCTTACGTAACTTATAGCTTTCTATGTGCAATTCTAGGAACAAAATTCTAAGTGGTGGGTAGTATCACATAAACGTCAAGCGAGGTTCCACAAGGAAAATCACACGCCCGTAGTACCACCACCTGATTCTTAAACTATTATTGCAAAGAGCGGATGAATGTAAAATACAGACGCTGTTCCGGAGAACCTGAAAATGGTCAGAATAGTGGAAATGATAATCGTTTCTTTCACTTGAAAATAATTGTTTAAAAAACATAAAAACCGCCTTCAAAAAGAGGCACCAAAAATTTTAAAATAACTTTATACATTGCTTAGAAGAAAGTAAATCTAAATGGACAATATTTTACATTACTGTTATTGAAATTTTTACATTAATTAGTTATTTTTGGAGTCGGTGCCAGCTGTCAGATCGCGCAGATCAAATTACTGAATTTTATTTGGTGTTCGAGGCGAACCGAGAGTACGAACAAAAATTCCAAATGTTTTACATCATGTCGTCAGGAAGAGAGTTTTACTGCGGGAGACAGCTTAGGGAAACAAATTAACAGTATGTTATCTGTGGCTTGGCTTCGTTGGTCATCCAGGCATATCTCTGGCACTATAGTGTCAGTTGGTAGGTTGCATCATGCAGTAAACACTTTATAGTTAGTATAATATCGGTGTATCATCTATATGATTCAGTTATGTTGAAAAAAATTTCTAGAATTAATTGTAGGTAAGTAGTAACATGATTTTTTATGTATTATTGTTATTTATTATTGTTTTTATTTTTTGTTTTTCTTGTTTTGGCTGTCACCGACTCCAAAAATAACTAATTAATGTAAAAATTTCAATAACAGTAATGTAAAATATTGTCCATTTAGATTTACTTTCTTCTAAGCAAGGTATAAAGTTATTTTAAAATTTTTGGTGCCTCTTTTTGAAGGCGGTTTTTATGTTTTTTAAACAATTATTTTATTTTTAAATTTTTAGTGGTATTATAGTTAATTTGTATTTAAATATGCCGCAGCAGTTCTCATTTTGCTAACTTCCTGGTAACTCAGTGATTAAAGTGAATGCTCAAAAAAAAAAATCTGTCTTTACAACAACTTTCAGAATGGGGTGAATTGGTGCAGTTTACATTTTGGTCCAGGCTGTGTTTCGATCTAATCATAACATCTGTTAAAACTGCTGCTCGATAATCGTAACATGTAACATCTGGACATTAATACATACCACATACACAATTCTGTCTCTCCAATATATCTGTTCGTTCCGGCATCACACAGAAAGTATAGATATTTAATTGGTTTTCACAACGTAAAAGCTCGGGGTCCAAGTTGAAACCTGAAGTACATGTTGAGACATTAGGACACATACATTTTATAAATATTCTGCAATGACTTAAAAATAGCTTGCAATACTTAAAACTGTGGATTTTGTAAAGTACATTCGAAATTATAAACGATGTGGGTAAAGGAGAAGAGGGATTGGGCTTTTGTATACAAAATGTAGACTGTCTTTTCTGATTGATTTAAAGTAAACGTTTATAAATTTCTATTGATACCATATAAAATTTTTAGGTGTGTATAAAAAAAAATAATTAAGTGGTGTGGAGGTGAAGAGTAGTTTGGTTTTTGTTAAGGTAGTGTGGACAGCAGTTTTCTCTTTGTTTTAAAGTATACATGTGCAAAGTTCCATCGAAACCAGATAAAAACTGTAGCTTTGTGTAAAGAACATTTACAAAAATTAAATGGGGTAAGGGAGTGAGCGGTTGGGTTTTGTAAACAGAATGTTTCTCTTTGTTCTTAAGTATACATTTTCAGTGTTCCATCGAAATCTGATAAAAACTGTAGGTATCTATAAAGAACATAGGAAATTAGCAGGGGGGGAGGGGGTAGAAGGGAAGAGGGGTTGGGCTTCTGCAACCTAATTTAAACACAATTGTTATGTATTTTTTTTAAGTATACGTGTGCAAATTTTCTTCAGAATCAGATAGAAACTGTGCTTTGTGTAGATCAAAGTGGTGGAAAGGGGAAGAGAGGTTTGGCTTCTCTAAACCAAATGCAGACAGTATTTTTCTATTTGTTTTGAAGTATACATGTACACACTTCCTTCAAAATCAAATAGAAACGGTAGCTTTACATAATGAACATTGACAGTAATTAAAGGGGTAGAAATGGGAATAGGGTTTGTGTTTTTGTCAAAGTAATGTGAATAGTATAATTCTTTTTCTATTTCCTTGAAAGTACACACATGCAAAGTTCCACCGAAATCGGATTAAAATGTTGGTTTGTACAAACATTAAGGGATGTAAAAGGGGAGCTATGGTAGTTTTTTTTTTATTTTGTGGTCAGAAATCTTCTCCATAAAAAATACATATATGTGCCAACTTTCATAAAGATCAGTCAAATGGTGTCAACTGTAGCTTTTCAAAAAGAAAATTGACAAAAGTCAATGGGCGGAAATGGGTGAAGGTGTTCAGTTTTTGCAAACCAAAAACTGACATTATTTTTCTCTTTGTTTTACAGTAAAAGTTTGCTAAGTTCTATCTAAACTGGATAAAAACTGTGGGTTTGTATAAAAATAAAAACGGTTTAATGGGGAGTGTGGGGTATTTTTTTATTTTTTGGTCCAAAACCATCCTTGTGAAAAAATACATATAAGCGCCAACTTTCATTGTAATGGGTCAAATGGTGGTGACTGTAGCTTTTTATATATATATATAAAAAAAACATTGACGGAAATTAAGGGGTTGGTAGGTGGGAGAGGGGTTGAGCTTTGGCAGACCAAACGTTGACAAGATTTTTCTGTTTGTTTGAAAGTATACATTGGCAAAGTTCAATCAAAATCAGATATGAAATATAAGTTTCTATAAAATTAATGGGTGTAAAGAGGGATATGGGGTGGCTTTTTTTAAATTTTGGTCATAAACCTAGTCCATGAAAAATTACATGTATATGAAAACTTTAATCGATATCAATTAAATGATGTCGACTACAGTTTTGTATAAATAACACTGGAAAAATTAAGGGGTGGATAGAGTGAGAGGGGTTCAGTTTTTTCAAACCAAATGTTGACAGCATTATTCTCTTTATTTTTGACTATACAAGTCCAAAGTTCCATTTAAATCGGATGAAACATGTGGGTTTGTATAAAAATTAAGGGGTGTAAAGGGAGAGAGGGGTGTTTTTTTATTTTTTTGGTCAGAAACTTTTTCCATAAAAAATTACATGTATATGCCAAATTTAATGGAGATCAGTTAAATGGTGTCGACTTTAGCTTTGTATAAAGAACATTGGCAAAAATTAAGGGGTGGATAGGGTGAGAAGGGTTCGGTTTTTTCAAACCAAAAGTTGTCAGTATTTTTCTGTTTATTTTTTACTATACATTCCCAAAGTTCCATCAAAATCGGATAAAAAGTGTGGGTTTGTATAAAAGTTAAGGGGTGTAAAGGGGTAAAAGGGGTGGTTTCTCGACTAAATTCATATGGGACCACTTTGGATGTATACTCTGTCCACTATAAAAATTTCATTTAAATCGGTTCAAAATTGGCGAAGATATCGCTGAACATACATAAAAAAAAAATCAGACGAATTGAGAACCTCCTCCTTTTTTGAAGTTGGTTAAAAATAATAATAACTACAGTAGTTCGGAAGTTTGCGTGGGTGAATGTTCCGCAGGTGATTCAGGAATAAGGTACCTAGGAGTCTATTGTTGGAATGGGAAAACTTTTACTGCATGGTATCGGGAAGCTCTGCGGACCCTTCACATTGAGCGTCTACCCTAGTGATGGGCAAACCGATTCTTTTTGATGAATCGTTTGGAATCGATTCACTCCTCGCTGAGAATCGATTCTTTAAAAACGACTCTTCGATTCTTTTCACATGATATTTTGAATGACGAAAATAGATAACGAGTTATTAACCAACAAGAAGGAAATGATTAACAAATTCTAACTAAAATAATAACATTTGTTTTTGATAGTTAAAATTGTAAGTTATTTATTGCAAAACCAATTTATTTTATTATTTAAACAAATGAAAACACTAATTTTACAATAAAAATGATTCAATTTACTTATGAAAACTACACAAGTTTTTTATTGCTATTTACAAAAAGCATTTTCGTTAGTTTTTGTGATGTGAGCCGACTTCTCTTTTCAGTCATTAACTATCCAGCTTTCGAGCAGGCTCTCCACTAACTATTTGAGCGCCCTTGCGCAATACCGATTACGCCGCCCCCTGTCTAACTACAACCAGTGGTGGATCTGGGAATTTTCCGAACCGGGTCAACAAAATGTGAGATTGCCACACTGTGAAATTTTCAAGGCTTCCAGCTAAATGTTGTCAAACCTCATTACTGATTCTAATTGTCGATTGAGATTGTTGATTTAGATTGTTGATTTTGTAGGTGGCATGTTTGTTACACGTCTCGCTAGAGGGCGTCCATAAACCACGTAGATCGGTCTTGAGAGGTGGGTGGAGGGGGTTGGAAGGTGGGATTCCGAGCCAGGCCAAACAGCTTTTCATTCATATTATTTGTCACACTTAAAATGAGATACAGAACACTCAACACCATGTAAATATTTATTTCCGTCATGGAATAAACTACGTCGGGGGAGGGGGGTTAGGGACATAAGCCACGTCGAGTTACTTGGGGGGAGGGAGGGTTCACAAGAAGCCAAAATGGAGCTACATGGTTTATGGACGCCCCTTACATATGCTCCAATTTTACTCCATAAATTTGGCAACTTTTTGAATTTGCCGGATGGTGCTTTTCTTAAGTTAAACAGCGTATCACTAGCATTTTACCTACAAACCAATAAATCAGTGTTTGTTTAAATGGCATAATTTAAATTTTATATTTATTTTCATGGTTTCAGTATTAGTATTTTGGGGGACGTCCAGAAATTACGTGAGGCTATTTTCCGGAAATCTAGACCCCCCCCCCTCCCCGTTGGTGAGATTTCATGAGATTTTCACGGAACCCCCTCCCCCCAGTTGTTCGACCAGGAGAAGTTTCGAGACTTTTTTTTAGCTGTCGTGCTCCCCGAAAGAATGATACCCCCTCAAAAGCCGGTTTTTGGCCCTGTAAACTGGTATTTTTTTACGCTTTTTTTAGTTCTAGGGCACTCGTTCAAGTTCAAAATTTCACGTGAGATATCCGTCGACCCCCCCCCCCTTGGTGAGATTTCGTGAGATTTTCCGGACCCCTTCCCCCCCTAAAAAGTCTCACGTAATTTCTGAACGCTCCCCTACATTCATCGACGGCATTGTTCCCCAACGTCTTTTCGTTTAACCTTTTTCCTCGTAGAAACCTCACCAGCTGGAACAGTATATATGCCGCTTCAGCACCTGCTAATTTTTGTAATGGTCCAATTCATAAACTTCGTTCATTTCTATTGCAAAATGTTTGCATTATCCACAAAATTAAGAACTGAAGAACAACTAAAACACTGATGAAGTTCGTATGATAATAACCGGACGCGCTCCATCGCAATTAAATTCAGTACTTGATGCATTCGCAATTTGAAAAACCCACGCAACATGGGAATAGCAGATGGCTCTGAAATCGGTATACTTTTCCCTGCCCTCAAATAATCGGGAAACACTTTATTTGTGGTAAAATATAAAAGTTATAGGACGTATAATTCATTGATAATTTATTTGTAAATCTAAATCTGTGTTGTGGTAGCATCTATAACAGTCTGGAAGGAAACCAAAAACTTATAACTAGTTCCAAAAACACTAGAAAAATGTGTATTTAAGAAAGTAAATTCCTAAATTTAAAAATACTTTTTATTTCTGTAATATATTTTTAATTTTCCTGTTCCAAAGATAAATATTCTTTATTTCCTTACAAATAAGTAGCCAAACCAAGAAACACGCCGCGGGAACTAAGATTGTGAATCGAAAGGAATCACGAGTTACGCAGATATCAAGAGTTAAAAAGAGCCGAATCCATGGAAGAGTCATTAAGACAGAAGTGAGCCGAGAGCGAGTGAGCCGAGAGTCGTAAACATTATCGAGTTAACGACTCGGAGTCGACTCAGAACCTGGACGAGTCGGTGAGCGATTGCGCAACAACGGCTCAGCTCCGGAGCTCCCTCTTAACAACTCTTGAGTGAACCGTGACTCTTCCAAGTGAGTCGATTCCGCAAACGATTCTTTTAGACGAGTCGACTCTTTGAATTGATTCACGATTCTTTTACCCACCTCTAGTCTACCCTATCAGTCACACGCAATTACTACAACGCCTTCGACGGCATTTCAGCAATGTCTTTTTTCTGAAGTTATATAGAAATATTCTGAGGTAGATTTTTACGAGCTGCATTGAACATAACTTTTACAAAAGTAGTTTACGTGAGCTGAGGAATAATCTGGCGCGTTTTATTCTGTGCCGCAGATATTTGCTTTGCTCTTCAGTATTTGAATATCCTGGTTCCCTCGTGAGGGTAGAGAAGCATTGGGACAGCAAATGAAATGAAGATCGGCGTTGCTGAAAGAAGTGTTCAACACGAAGAAAGGAGTATCGTGATCCTGAGGAAAGGAGACTGGAGGCGGTTGACATGTGGAGGATGGAGAAGATCAGTTTGATGGGCAGAATGAGGAGGTTCTGATGAAATATGGGGAGATGACAAATACTTTGATGGCCATCAGATAAATAATACGAAGAAAAATTGGTTAGGGCGTTTGAGAAGACGTCAAAGAACTATTGCAGATGTTTTGGAAAGTACTGCAAATTGGGAAAAAAAGAGAGGGCGATGAAGATTGGAGATGGCGGACGGTAATAAAGGGCGGAGCAGCTACAGCAGGACGATTAAATTGGCGGAAAATAAAAAGGAGTGGAGAAGAGACCAGGCGTGTATTGGGCACAGTGGTTAGCATTATCATCGCCGACGGAGAAGCGTCTTGCTTTGGACTGACGCTGAGAAGTGGTGTTGTTTGGAGCGAACAAGGTCGCGCTAGCGGACTGCCCGTCCGAGCGTCCCGCTCACTTCCGGCGACCAGGTGGCTGTAACGGAGCGTCACTTCCGGTCGATTGATCGGCCGCTTCACACTTTCTGCTGTGGACTGTTCACGAGGAGTCACTCGAATATTAAAACTGGAGGCACTGTTTTCTGATGTGTATTGTCTGTGTTGTTGGTAGGTCCTTCTTCCGTCTTCCCTGTAAGGTGTAATGTTCTGTAATCTTCGCGTCTTCCTTGCTCCAGATGCGCACTTCACCACCCCGTGTGGAGACAAAGTCTTATTCACTGCACGAGTCAATAACATGGCGCTGCACGTGTGTTTCTCAGCTGCCTAAATGTTGTCTAAATGTCCGGTCCATAAAGAAAGAAAATAAATTAAGAAGAAGCCATCTTGCTTTTATTATGCTACACAGCCAGCAATAGTCTTCTAGCAGTTCTTGTTTCGTCCGTTAATCAACAACATATGATTATCTTGGCAAACCAGTACTTCCACCATACTGTGGTCTTTAATATGCGACAAATTACTAAAATTACTTATTTGTGGACAGAGAGTTTTTGTTAGTTCATTAATTCTCACTCCATGTTGATCGTATTTTATCCGTTACCTCTTCCTGCTATATCGCCAGCGAACCTTTTGGAGGCCTTCATAACCAAGGCATCGACTGCGGTGGGGTTGAGTATAGTACCGAAGAAGACCGAATGGTGTGTTCCGAAACGTGGTCATTTGGTAGCGGGTCTCGTTGCCGCTTCTTCTGTTTAGCCCCGGCGCTCTCCCGCAGACTGCGTTGTCTCGGTGCCACAGTAAGCCGCACTGCATGCATAGAATAGTACTGCTGCACGATCTCCGGGAGAATCCTGCCTGACACGTGTGGCGGATATCGCAGACGTTTGGGGGATGATTTGGATTGCAGTGCGTGTAAGATGTGGGTTCATGGGGAATGCTGGGCAGAGGGAAAAGGAGAACTAAAGAAGGATCTTCATGTGCTATCTTCCGCTCTGTTTTAGGGATAGGAACCTTTCACAATAGGATAGGAAGTTTTTAGAGCTGGATAGGAAAATTTCAGATGAGGACGAAAGGAACAGAGAGATGGGCGAGACAATTAGTGCCCTTGAAGCTCGGCGGCCACAGAAGGAAAGGAGGGACGGTAGGATTAGTAGGGTGGGTGAAAGAATTGGTTGAGGGCTAACAATAGATTGCAGGGGAAATAGGACCAGCAGGAAGAAGGCGCCAGGTACTTCAGATCAGTGATTTAAACTGTTAGCGGAGTCGGATGTGGAACGGTATCGAGTAGCTAAGGTGACGTACAGTACTGACCTGTAAAAATATCTATGGTAAACGTCATTTAAAATAAGCTTCATGGACGAAGTTTCTACATTACTGTTATAAATACGAAAGTAAATCTGTCTCTTAGCGTGGTTGTCAGGTTTTCGTGACTTAACAGATATTGATGAAATGTGATAAGGAAATCCCATATGTCATTAGGAATTTACTTATTTCGTTTTCTCGAATATACATTGTTATACAACTACGCACATGAAATTGCACTAGAGGAGAACTTGGCCGCTTGCAGTGTATTGTCCGAGGCCTCTTCCAGGCAGGGTGCTGGACAGATAGTTTATTATAAATAGTCCTACTCGACCAGTAATGATAAAAAAAAATCATTTTAAAGCTTAATGGAATTACTCACTGCTAGGTCCTCCTTACTAATTACTATCAGTCAGCAGTAGGTAGATAGCGCGTCAACTTCAACACATGGCCCAAGCGTTGATTTGCGCGGTAGTGCTATCTCCTAGCATATTATTACTGTTTAATAAACTGCTCTCAAATTACACACTTCTGCGCAACGGATGTTAAGGTTAATTCAAATCTATCAATATTTTCATTTATCTACACACTTTAAATACTCAGATAACACAATACATAGTCGTCACATTCCCTCGTGGTATGTCTGCGCCATCTTAACACCTTCCTTCCTTCTCGACCAACAATACAGTAATGCCAACTACAAAAAATTGCATTACTACAAAAGACTTAAAATTACCCAAATATCTATACATGCTACTTATACTGTTAAAGTCTGTTATTTGCTAATCTATTTAGAATTTCGCCAGTGATTTGTGAGTGGCACCTCACATCACGTACCATCAGCGCTCCGGGTGGCCGATAGGAGTAATATCCAGTCTTAATTTCTTCTGGTCCTTATCCTTTCCGGAAGTCGGTAACCATCTTGGCTGTCTCGTCTCTGCTGGTTGATGCTCGGATTAACTCCGTAGTTGTCTTGGAGGTCCATATTCTTAGAGTTTTTGGCGTGGAAGTTCTTCTTCTACCAGCAATTCTCTTTCCTGGTATTTTCCCCTGGAGAACAGTCTGCAGTAGTTGGTAACGGCTATTATTCCTCATGATGTGGCCAAGGTACTGCAGCTTCCTTATTTTTGTGGTGGTCAATATTTCCTTATTCTTTTTAATTTTACGGAGCACTTCAGCATTTGTGGTGTGGTCTGTCCATGGTATTCTCACATTCTTTGATACAGCCACATTTCAAAAGCTTCTAACCTTTCACTCATTGGTGTGTGAGTGTAGACTTTCCCGGCGTATCGATGCAGTGACAGTAAGCGTGCGACAACTACGAGATACCAGATGAAGACAGCAGAGCTAGCTGTCGAAACGTCGTGTTTGCTGGACACCCGAGAGAATTTTGTAGCTTTTACTGATTGTTTCCGTTAATGTCCTCGTTTCGACACTATACAGGAGGGACAGAGAACACATAGCAACGCCGGAGTCTCATCTTCGTGGTAATCGATAAATTACGACTTCTGTACAGATTGGTGGTGCTTGTAATTGGACAGCAGTATACAGACGCGGTGTGACGTGGGAGGTTGACAGCTCGGCGCGGGGGCGGCCGTGCCGTGCGTTTGTTTTGCCGCGCCGCCATTAACGTCCCGAGCAGTAAACAGCAGTCGCTTATTGTGTCTGCGCGAGAAATAATGGATACTCTGCCAAGTGAGCCAGTCTCATCACGCACGCTCCTACACATCCTAACTTACTTCTTGCCCCTGCCTTCTTTGCACTACTTTCTGTTAATTTTTCCTTTACAATTAAAAGTAGTCATAAGAGAAAAAAAATACACTTTTAACAAATATAATCTCACCTTTTATAAAGAAATAGCTGTTAGCACCGTCTTCGTTTATAGTAAGTTGTGACTGTACTTGAAATTTATGACAGATCATAGAAAAACAAAGCCTGAGTCACGGATACAGCATTACACACGCTATCCGTCTCCCTGTCTATCAACGTTCGGTTAGTATTCAAAATTTCGTAAAAAAATATATTATTTATCCAGAAAAAACTTCCTAACGATACAAAGTATCTTCTTGTCAAATTTCTTCAATATCGGTTTAGCCGTTTACTCGTGAAAACGTAACAAACAGACAGTCACTTTCAAATTTATAATATTATTACAGATTCAAAAGTCAATAGATATTTCCGTCCACTTTGAATATACCTCCCTGTTTTCATTAATAAGTACCTTCCGTCTTGATTCGGCTTCGATTGTTGCAACTATCCAGTTCACAATTATCGATTATATAAATACTTTCATAAATTCTGAAGTCAAGCCAACAATTAATACATTTAGTACTAATCTGTTATCTGTTATCACACTTTACTTCAATGTTATTCTTTCAGAGTCTCTCTCTCTATTTTTTTTTGGTCTGTTTCTCAAATTCTTTACCAGAAGATGCCGACAGAGTTCCTCGTCGCCTATATATCGTGTGATAACACTCTGCTCACTCGGCTAGTGATCCGACGCGCAGGGGAACCTCGATCTTATCATTTGTCTGGTTTCCACTTCTCACCACACACCCGTGCACCTCTTCGCTCAGCTGACTTCGCCGTTCGTCTGTTTTTCATTAGCCTACTTCACTGGCCGTAATATTTCCACACTGATTTCTTTTTATTTTGTGCGATTGGTTTGATGCAATGCTCCAACTCTTCCTTCTTTGCGCTAACTTCTTCAGCCACATCACAACCCGCATCCTAAGTTATTTGCTTCGCCCGTTCCAGTCGTTGCCTTCCTCTCCGATTTCCTCCTTCATTTGTCACCTCCCCTGGTAATTAACCAGCCCCACATGTCTTACAGTGTGGCCACCATCCCGTCCACAAATTTCTTCTTCACCGGCCATTTCCAAAGCCCCTTCGTTTCGTACGTTACAGTTAATTTTTTTTCTCTCTCTCTTTGGTGCATCTCAATTTGGTGCAAAACACTCCTTTAAAAACCTTCCCCTATCTCTATTTCTAGTTACATGTATACCTATCACAGCCGTTTTCCAAGTATTTTTGGTTCATCCATTCTGTCTATAAGTCAATTTCAATAGTCCCTTCTTTCATCATTCTCTTGATTTTTTGGTCTTTCCTTGGGGGTGTTATAGACTATCCTTAATCCGTATTCTATCCTTCACCGCTTTTCCTGTAACTGCTATTGACATTCTAATTTCTCTCTGTTCTCATTAAAATTTTCACAAGCCAATGTAATTGTCATTTATGCAATTTGTCTTTTTTTCTATGCAAATATTATATTTAGAAACTAATCCAGCCAGAGATTGGAATAAATTACCAAGGTAAGTGATGAATAACGAAAGACGATGAAAGAATTTAAAATTAAAATTCGTAAATAGAAAAATTACATGGGGAGGGAAATTACAGCAAAAGTATATAAGATAATAATAATAAATAATTATGGTAATAAAGAGGTAAATAAATGACTATGGAGATTGCCATTTGTAACATGCGCTGCGTCGCAATTAAACTCAATTAATTAATCAATTCACTCCCAAAACGTGCGCCCTAGAATATGGGATAGTAATAATTGGCAAGAAGTTTGTTAGTCTGTTGGATGAAGAGATAGTATCATGCTTTTATTTGTCTCGTATATTAACAGATTAATATCTCTGGACTGGATTTGATTATCTTTGCCTTGTCTGTGATGTCTGTTTTTTTAGTTCAACATTAGTGTGATTCAAAAACCTCGATGTATCAAGCTGTTAATTTTATGAGGTGGTTTGCATTTGATCTAGTACCATTTTGTTTGTTAATACTTAGAGATTGATATTGAGACGTGGTCTAACAGAGCGTCGTTTGTCTGTGTTTCAGGTGAGTTTCCGCTTGGAGCGCTGGCGTAGAGGTAAGCCATAACTGAACTCGCCCAGCCGCAGCCGGCAAGAAAAACGACCGCAGCGCCTCTTTATGAGTCGTTTCCCGTTTAGACAGTTTCGGTGTCGATGTCGGAGCTGCCAATTCCCTTTGTTCTGTTGCAACCATGGAGGAAAGAAACATATGGAGGGGAAATACCGCTTATTCTGTGACGCCGCCTCTAAACTCTCGGCTGATTCTGCGCATGCGGAGGCCATATTACCTATCCAGACAATTGCTATTTGGAGACAGTATAACCCGAAAACTAAGCAAGATATCGAAAAATTTTATCCTTTATTTTCGATGGTTTTCGTCGTGTTACATAAGTATCCATCATCAAATTTGACGTTTTACGAAATTTTTCTTCTGCATTTCAACTCACTTTTGAGACAGTATATCTCGAGAACTAGGCAAGATATCGAAAATTTGTATTCTTTATTTTTTATTTGTCTTGTCTTTTTAAATAAGAATCCATCATCAAATTTATCTTTAACCAATTGTTTCTTCTTAATCTGAATCAAAAACGTCTCACATTTGAGACAGAATGTCTCTAAAACTAAGCAGGATATCAAAACATTTTATTCTTAATTTTTTATTTGTATCATAGAGTTACATAATTTATCCATCACCAGATTGCGGCGTCACGTTTATCCTAGAGTCCCCTTGAGCTTATTGTACATATTCCCCGTGTCTGTATGGATAGGTAATATGGCGGCCACGCCTCCCCACTCCTCTCCCCCCGGCGTCACTTTAATGCGTGGTGAAGGTCCCTAGCGTCGTCTCCATATAATTCTTTCCTCCATGGTTGCAACCGGCAGAATAGGGTCTCTGTGAGCACAGTATTGAAATATTACGAATTCGTCTGGAAAGTTCTAGATTCAACTCGTCACTGATGACACATACCACGAAGTTTATGATGTTTAGAATTGCTTGTTGAAAGCTTGAAGTGTAAATATGTTGGCAACAACACGACCTGGTCTCCAGTAGACGGGAGGTCCAGTGAAGAACAGATCAGGCAAAGGAAATGACGTCACAGAGACGCTATGGTGCGAGGGTCCAGGTATCAACTTGAAGCGCTCATACGTCACCGCAGCCTGTTAATATAGAAATGTCGTTTATTAGATATATGTTTTTAATTCGCATGTGTGCTGTGGCGTTCCCCAAACTTAATATGCGCACCGACCCTTTTTTATAGCAAAAACCCGGTCGTGAACCCCAAGGTGAAATAACAAATTTAAGTTTGATGTGTTCAATGATAAACGGTGACGTAAAAATAAAATATAATTAAAACATTTTAATATTTAATAGTAATTATTCAATCAGTAACCTTTTTTAAAAAAATATAAGAGTACTCATTACTGTTTATGGATGAATTTATTTATTTACTTCATATTGCAGAAGAAATACAAATGGATGAATGTGACGGGATGATAAGTAATTAAATATGTGTCATTTTCTATTTTTTGTAACGAGGCTCATAAGTGCTCTAAATCCAAGTTCTACTAAATAGGAAGACGGCAAAAGAGTCAACACTTTCTGTATAGTTACCCATAACGTAGGATGTAAAATTGGTATCTGCTTTTGTAACCAGAATTTGTGGTATCATTGTTCAAACATAGGTTTCAGATCCTCAATCGTGGATGATTCAATTAATTGTTCCTTTATTAGTATGGATTCATTTGAATTCGTGGGTACACTTGCAAGAGACTCCAACACCCAATTGGGGACAGCCAAGCGAAGAATATTTTAAAATTAATAAGAAAAAATTTCAGGAGTTCTACAATAATATTAGGGTACCACAAAATAACTCTGACTACACATAAAAATTTGCTTAGGGGGCGTCCATTACTTACGTGAGGTGTTTTTCCGAAATTCTGAACCCCCCCCCCCCCGTCCCTCTGGTGAGGCTTCGTGAGATTTGGTTGAAGCCCCCCCCCCCCTGTAAAATGACGCGAGAGTTAGACGGAAACGCCCCCCCTCCCCCTACCAATGGACCTCGCAACTTTTTTGAGGTCTCATCCTTCCAAAGGCGATTACACTCCCACTTTTCGACGAAATACCCCCCTAAAATCGACTTCCGCGTCATTTGTAGGCTTTATTTTTTTTAAAAAAATCTATTATTCTACAAGAATTTCACGTGAGATTGTAAACCTTACGTGAGATTTCCGTTGACCCGTCCCCCTCCCCCTTCGTGAGATTTCGCCGGACGCCCCACCCCCTTTTTCACCTCACGTAATTAGTGGATGCCCCCTTAGGAGGTAGATACTCATTTTAAAAGGTACATTAATAATACTTATAAAATATTAAACAGAAGCATTCGTAATAATTATGTGTACACCACATACGATCTTTTTTTTTCATTTGAGGTGGTAAGGAGGGGGGGGGGGGCTAGGAACTGTCAAGAATTCGGCCATGGCCTTTTGAAGGAACCATCTTGGCACCGTGGAAAACCGAAATCTGGATGCCCGGACGGGGTTTGGAACCCGCGTCATCCCGGATGCGAGGCCAGATCTTCACCGCTCACCCACTATGCTGCATGGCACATACGGTGTAGCCTCTCTGACAGTACTGAGGTCACGTAGAGGTCATCTTACCGCCCTGAGGTTCAGGTGACTACTCATAGACAGCCGGAGGTCGCCACTAACTAGGCACTAGGCCACGCGGATTAGCACAGCTGCGTGCGTGTGTGCGTGTTTGTTTGTTTGTTGTGGTTGTTGGCGTGTAGCACTCGTGTGTGATATCGCCCGTCGTGTGTGGTCCTCACAGCGTCCCTTGTCTTCCAGCAGGCAGCGTATCTTATCTGTCGCCGCTGCGGCTTGATAATGGCTTCCAAGAAGCGCTTCGGCGTTATCTCTGCTGATATCATCACCTCACATCGGCTGACTGGCTGGCTTTTAAAAACCGGAGGCTACCGCTTACTGTTGGGCAACGCGCCACGCCAATTCCCTCGTCATTGCTTCGCACACGCCTTGTTGTCGTTATGGTCTTCCTCCTTCGACGAGCAATGAAGATATAACAAACAAAACGAAGCGCGGTGCAGCATACTTTTTGCTTTTTTGACCAACTCACACCACATAGGGACGGCAAATGCTGCCATCTGTTGGCAAATAAGTGAACTATTTGCGTCTATTTTCGTATCTCTACACAACTGCTACCTTCTTCATGCATACATTTTGTACTAACTACTGCGACAGTTTATAAGAACCTAACGTATGTAGAGTACCTTCGTCTCTTCGATTTTGGCCTCTAAGGACCACCAGAAGCAATCCTGTGCGTTCATCTCGATACCCATTTTCTTGACTTCCCATAGCTGTTCATCCTTTCACTGTGATGTTTCCTCCTTTCTTGGATTCAAATGTTATTTCCTTCTTTCTTCTCCCGGAAAGTGGTTAACGCTCTGGCCTCGCATTGGGGAGGACGGCGGTTCGAATCCCCGTCCGGACATCCAGATTTGGATTTTCCATGGTTTTCTCCAAATCTCTGCAAGTGAATTCCGGAATGTTTCCTTCAAAAATGCCATGGCCGAATTCCTTCCCGTTCTTGTCCTCAGTCGCGTCCCGCCAATAATGACCACGACTCTTGAAGACGTGGTTGTTTTCCATTATCCATTGTCATTATGTGACTAAACCAACTGATTCTCCTCTTCCGGATCGTGTCCGAAATTCTTTTGAGTTTCTTTTTCGTTGTATAAATGGAGGACCACAAGTCGGAACACTGGCCCACGATGATACGATTCTCCGAGAAGAGTGCTTGGACTATGAAGCGGGTTACAGGAAGTGTTGGGTGTGGTTGGGCTCCCAGACAACCAACGCGGGTCGTTGCTGTCCAACAAGCTATGGAAACATCCTGCGAGTGTGCGATAAGGACACTTGGTGTGCCGCGAGAAAGTACGAGTGGAAAGGACTGCTTGGACCCCTTCTAGTAGCGTGAATGAGTGAGCGCATCCTACGGCAGTGTAAGTGTATGTCCTGTTGGCTGGACCGTGAATACCGCTTTACTTCACATGCAAGTTCCAAGTTGTAAATTACTCACTTAGGTACTAACAGCGTTCAGCTCATTGTTACTTTCTTTGCAGGCTCTTGAGAAAGAAAACAATCTCTTTTACAATAGCGCGTCTCTCGTACAAAAAGAAAAGGATGAGATATATATATATTCAAATGTAATCCAAACATCCGCTATACTTCCGCATTAAAAGTTGCGGATACGAAATCGGAGGCTGAATTTCATGCGGAAGCTCCGCATTGCGGGATGCGGGGCTCCGTTACATCCCTAGTTTCAACCCACGACTGTACTCTGCCTGTGGATCGGGGGGGGGGGGGGATTTCAAGCCAGACAACGTACCTTTTCATTAATATTATTTGTCATTGTTAAAATTAGGTACAGAAGACACAACTGCATGTAAATGTTTATATCCGTCTTCGTTTGTAACTGACGATAGTCTCAAAGAAAAAACGGTACAAAATGTCTTCTGGAATCAAAAAGGAAAAAAGGTACGTGCGGGGGGGGGGGGGGGTCGGTTGATAGGACGCCAAAATGGAGATTCCAGAGGTTGTTTGGGCGTTCCGCTTCCAGAGGTAAGCTGCACTTCTTACGAGTATTCCCACCCAGAATTCATTGTTGCAAAACCCAAACACAGCCATAACTGTACCGGTTGTACTTGTCGAGAACTTTACGACTGGAAAGCTACAAAATGTAACTGTACAATTAAGATGGTGTTTCCCAGTAGACGCTGGCGCCTGGAAGCTTCCGTCTGTATTCCCAGGGCGTTGATGAGGCAAATATTGACGGCCGATGAGTCCCGTGATTGTTGAATCAAAGCCAGCATTGCTTCACGTGCTGCTTGTTCCAGTACGCCGCCTACCTGTCCACAGCAAAAGCAAAAATGTTCCGCTTTCGCAAACGAAACGACAATTCAATATTGTTGGACCCCTTCTAGTAGCGTGAGTGGGTGAGCGCATCCTACGGTAGTTCTACGCGGATGTCCTGTAAGTTCGACCGTGAATAGGCCGCTTTAAGTTCGTCGCTCAGATAATAACACCGATCAGTTCACTGTTAATTTTATTGCAAGATCGTCAGAAAAAACTACTACTTTGACGTTAGCTAGGTGACGATGGGCAGAATTTCGAATAGAAAGAAAATAATAATATATATTGCAGTGTAATCCAAACATCCGCAATACATCCGCATTAAAAATTACGGATGCGAAAGCGAATATAGGATTTCACTAGAAAGTTCTGCACTTGCGGATGCGGATATCCGTTACATCCCTGCATGCAGACTACTCGCCCTGCTTCATCTTCCAGTAGTGCAGAGGGAAATTTCGTTTTCGCTTCCTTCCGATTGGCAGCCCTTTACCAATGTTAGCATTTTGTACGCTTATTGTCATTGACGTTGTAAATTATACAGTGAGTGTTGAGTCGTGTTTACCTTATTTGACTTCACTAGAAAATGTACAGGGCGTCTCAAAAATACAGGGCGTTCGCCGGAAAACGCTACCCTCCCAGTCTGTTGCCGTCGGCAACTTGCTCGGTCAGTCGCGCCAGCAGCTCCCGCCACACGGCACCGTGAATCACCGCACTGTTTAACACCTCCGCTGCCCCAACAGTGCATTGCAGTGACCCTTACATTGTTAAGAACGGTTTCTTTGCATTGTAGATAGTTTGTGACTTCAGTCTCTTATTAATCAGTGTTGTGAATAAACGTTTCTTTGCGGTTTGGCTGGTTTGGGGATTCATACTCTTATTAATCTGTACCGTGTTTGAGTGTGAGTAAAATTATGGTACGTTACAGTTTGCAACAAAGAATATTTCTCTACGATACATATGTGAAGAAGAAGTCGTTTAAAAAGTGTCGCAGTAAATTTCGTCGAGAATTTCCTGGCGCTTTACTGCCAGCTAAATCAACAATTCTGCGTCTGGTTAAAAAAGTAAGAGAAACGGGTTCATTTTTTAACAAAAAGAGACTGTCGGTCAACCGTATTCTCACAGAGGAGAAAATTAACGATATCGCTTTTCGACTAGAACAGTCACCCAAAAAATCATTAAGTCAGTTAGGGCAGCGTGTGTCTCGAAACATGTTCAGAAGATGTGAAATGTGCATTACACAAGAGGGTCAACACTTCCAGCATCTTTTATAAGGTAAGCTAATGAATTACGTCACATTTAAATGCTTAGCACACAAGTTTATGAAGTTTATGAAGCGTAATTATTATGAAATAGTCCGCGGCCGACGGTCGAACAATGCCGGAAACTGAGCGCTCGCTCGCCGGGAGCAGTTTCTTCCTTGTAGCGCTAACAGTGGGTTGCGTTTCCCGGCGAACGCCCTGTACTATTGGGACGGGGGGCTCACTGGAAACAGTGAGAAAAGGCCAGACAAACAAATCTCCGAATATCCTTTGTTTTTAGAGTTATTGTTTACTATGACGCATGATCTGTTCACATTTGTCAGCTTCATTAGGAAGTTATTTAAATGTCCACACGGCAGAAACTCATATCTGGGATTCGGGTCTTTATTACCTTAAAATACGGTTAAATAGGACGTAGAAATAACAAAATACGACCAACATTTAAATTTATCATACATCATAACATGCTCAATTATGCAACATTTTTTTATCTAGTAGTGTCGCTTTCATGTAGACAGCATAATTTACTACCGTGCACTCGCTGCACCATTGGGAAATCAAATTTTAAATCGCTTTGTTGAAGTTACTTTAATTTCACATGATTTACAGAACATAACTCTTTCGTCTGAACTAAAATACTCCTCTCCAAATTAGGTGACTACGTAACCACCTACTTTCAGAAAAACTTTTTTCTGCATGGCGGTAGTCTCTGATCCACTGCATATTTAACACTGACTGAGGATTATTTTCTGTAGTATTGGCGACAGTGAGACACTGATTGACGCGGCTGCTGCATTGTCGAGATTAAAAGACGGGCGGAACATTACGATTAGAGAGTGACCATAATGTATAACTTTAATGCTTGACTATTCAATTCTGACCAATTCAATGACAATTAATTTTGTTTTCTTGCTTCCAATACATAACAGGAGTACAGTTTTGTGAATAATTATGTTAATTTCTTCTCAACTACAACTTCTTGTGAATTCCCGGTACTAATAAAAAATTAGCAGATTTTTCCTCAAAATAGGCCACAAATATCGTAAAAAGATCAAAACTAGAAAAATGGCCTGAATATGCATTTATATGCTATATAAAATACATGTAAATACAATTTGTTCAATTAATATTCAGTTCAGCATAGCTCAAAAAGAAGGCAGGAAGAAAATGTGACTCGTCGTACAGATGGGAGCCCTATAAAGGGCTGAGCCCTACCAGCCCGTACACCACGTGTCTCCTCTTATTGGCAGGACCGAGCGTGCTGGGTGAGTACTCAGCGTTCTGGCCTCGCATTCGGGAGGACGCGGGTTCCAATCCCCGTCCGGGCATCCAGATTTGGGTTTTCCATGGCTTCCCAAATCACTCCAAGCGAATGCCGGGACGCTTCCTTCAAAAATGCCATGGCCTAATTCCTTCCCGTTCCTTGGTCCAGTTTCTTGGCATCTACGTCGACGAGGCGTAACAAAAAAAAAAAAAAAAAAAAAAAAAAAATCTTTTTCGGGGAGACTTCTCGAAGATTATTCTGAATGGAGTCCTTATTTATATTGCCTGCAAGACGTGCCGGAAGAACATATGGAATTACAGCTTGCACGTTAATCTTAAACTCATGTAAATTACTCGTTACAAAATTTCATTGCTGGACAGGACAGTACCTCAAAATACGATGAATGGACACTTTCATCAATAACTGAAAAGCGATTTTTTTCCATTGTTTTGGTGCGAGCAACCCGGTTCCAAAATTTGTGAGACACCCTGCACAATACGATTGACTGGAAGACACGTTTCCACGCGTCGTCAGGTTCCGTACGTTGGCATGTACAGCTGTTTCGATTAAGTGCACTTTTCAGCCAAATAGTGTTCACATAATTATAGCAAAGGAACCTCAAAGTGAAATAGTAAGTTTGTCAAGAGAAAATGATCTTTAATCTGACTAATTTGTTGAAACATGTATATGCAATACTACAAACATACAATAGTAGCCGAAAAGAAAGCACGGAGAAAAAATAAAATTGTCGTGGGTGGGCATCGAACCTACGACCATTAGTACGTGAATGACACGCCTCACCCGACATCATCTACACAGTTTGGCACCGGCACGGCGTATATATTGAACAGGAACTGTTTCTACGCCTCCATTTTTGGTAAATGAAAACTCGTCCAGCCGGACGGCACTGGCTGCGATGTCCTACTATTCCTCTCATTACAGAAACTAAACGAAATACGGCCCTGAGATATTGTGAGGTTAAGATGAGGTTTTCATAGTGACGAGATGTGCTGCAGACCTGAGTTCATATGTCAGCGGAAACGCCATCGAAATCTGCGAAGCGGTTTTTGCGTGAAGTTGAAGGATTCAGACGCGGGCGCTACAGATTTGTAAACAGCAAAAAAGAGAACAGAAGAATTGCAATATTTAAACGTAAAGTGCATACGTTGAACAGCAATATTATTTACAGTACTGTATAACAGTGTGTGTAGACATACTTGTGGTGTATTTTCGTGTACGGGACGGGTGTGTGGTATGACGTCACAAGATTCGCGTTTGTGCCGGCGGTATCGTATACTGCAGTATTGCCTAAACATGCGAGGACCAGGCTGCAGCCATCGTGCACATAGTCACATACTGGACAGTCGGACATACGCAACAAAGTAAACGGCTCAATTGTTGACACGGTCGATTCGGTGAAGTATTTGGTCGTAACAGTACCATAGAAAGCAACAACAAATGGAACTTCGGTCACAGGTGGAGCAGAGGAAGTAGCTTGCCAGGCACTCGTGTTTCGACTCCGTGTCGCAATCGATTGGTCGACTGTACAGAGCAGAGCCGCTCGATTGCTGTCTCGGGGTTGATTAACAGATTTCGCTGCGATTGTCTGACAAACAGGCGGACAGCTAGCTCCATTTATGAGTTCGACGAAATACTTCGTCCACGAAACGACTTGGGTTGCAGCGAGAGGAGAGATAACATTAGGGAAATCAGGTGTCGTACTGTGCTCATCATCGCGGGTTTCCTGCTATTCACACCGTCGCACAGTGCATCAGCAATAGGATATAGTGGAAACTCGGACTTAAGTCACAATATCGAGTCAAAAAAAATATATATATATATGTGCTTTAGATAGCATTTGTTGTGCTGAACAAAAATTGTTATGTCCAGTTTTTGATAAAAAATGAGTCCTTAACACTTAAAAAAAATATGTATGGGTCAACACCTATTTTATTTTATTTTTTACTCGGCCCTATATCAAAGTGTCAAAGTCAAACGTTATGCGATCGTAAGTACCTATTCTACTTAATATTACGACATAAAAATTTCCTTCGCATCCTTGCCGCTTTGACTACAGGGCGCAAGTGAATTTAAGGGTTAAGATATAGTGCACATACGAACAAACCTCATAATATCAATCCAAAACAAAAATTACTTTAGAAAGCATTTGTTATGCTGATCAAAAATTATCATGATCAATTTTTGATAAAAATGAGTCATTACACTTCACCTATACAATTTTTTATTTTTTTAAGTGTGTATGACTCATTATATATAAAAACTGAACACAACAATTTTTGATCAGCGTACCAAATGCTATAAATAAAGCATTTTTTAATTTTTTTTTCGATATTGTGACTTAAGTTCGAAAGTCCGCTATTTCGTAATCCTGAAACACTGTGCGACGGCCTTGCACCCCTCCGTGTGCTGAGCCAGTCTCTTTGTCTCTATGTATTTCCCATTTATCTTAATGTCATCCAGCATTTTCTTTATTCGTCGATCTCTTCTTTTACCTCCATTTAGAATGCACTCCAGGGCTGTTTTAAGCACACACTCATACCACAATATATGACCAATCCAGTTTCTTATTGTTTGTTCTCCTACTTGTTCCACCACCTCATCGTTCCTTACTTTACCTCTCAAACTTATTTTCTCCATCCTCCTCCATATTCAGATTTCGATAGATTTCAAGCTCTTTAGAACCTCTTTGCGTGGCGTCCATTTTTCGCCCCATACTAGTTTTTTCCTCACCTTTTAACGCAGCCTTCCTCACAGTAAGTTTTTCTTTGTATTGTAGGCTTTCTGTGCCATTGCGATTCTAGCTTTCAACTCCTTCTTGCAATTCATCAGAATTGTTTCGTTTCCGTTGTGATCGCGATTCAGTTTGTTTGGTTGGAAGCACCCTGCGCCTGTGATTTGCAGTGTCAATGTAGATGTAGACCTCCGTGTTTAGAGACTGCGGGGCGACTGGTTTGCGTGTGGTTCGATTTTGTCGTTAGGGGGCATTACGTGGGGTGAGAGTTCGCTGAACCTCCCCCACCCCCCTCCTATTTCACCCCGCTTAATTATTGGACGCCTCTTATCGATATTTTGCGTTTGCTCTTACCGAGTCTGAAATGTTTGTCCTTTGCTATCAGTTGCTGTTGTTGTTGTAGTCGTGTAAGGCGAGGCGCCGCCTGATACGCGAGCTCCCTTGTCTCCCGCGGGAACCGGAAGTGGCTATCAGCAGGTATGCCATTTGGCGGCTCAGCAGAGATTGAGGCTTCTTCCTGTGACAGCCATCAGCGTCTGCTCGCAGAGGCGGCGATCGTTTCGACTGTTAACGGCGCCATCATCCTCGGCACGCGGTATTAACCGAGTGACTGCCACAGAGCGCCTCACCCCTGGGTAATCATTATTATTTGCGACTGTACCCGACCGGATCACTGAAAGCTGTTGGTTGTCGTCGTGGCTTGTAATTAGGAATTTCACCTGTGTAGTTAGAATCAGGTAGTAGCTTGAGTGCTGCCATCTGCCTGCTGTTCCTGTAACTCACGTTCTGTGTGACGAGCGTATTTCTTTGTGATGTGTGTATTCTGAGAGGCGGAGGCTGACTAGGTGAGTGCGGCAGACCGCATGTGGAGGGCCTTCATGGCCGCCAGGTGCTACTCAGTGTGGCGCTGGCTTGGAATTAATTTACGCACTTGCTTGATTCGCGTGGACCGTCCGCTCTCTTAAACAGATCTCTTTGAAGCGGAGGCCCTGCCGTCCACTGGAACCACATTCGCCCGATTGCCGCCCTATCTGACGGCCGACCAGTTCGTCCGAGTAACCTCGTCCACTGCGGCAGAATAACGTCACACACACATTGTTGCCTCAACACCAAGCGAACGGGGTGTTTTTATAAAATGTATAGCGACTTCGCCCTCGCCAGATATCACTTGGGTCAGGGCCGTATTCAGGATGTGTAGATCCTGTGATGCGCGTCTTCCCCCGCAAATATTTTAAAAATTCAACCTGGCATTTTATAGTTATTTTATAACCAAAATTCTAAAATAAACATTTGACACTTATTAATACACTGTAGAATATTTTACTATTTCGTTTCTAGAAGAATATAGAATTTTTTAGATAAAATGAAAACAATTGAAAATCATTAAGATATTCAATACAATTTGTCCGAACAACAATTATAGAAAAGAGAGAATGCGGAGTTGAGAGTTATGCCCACGTTGCCAATAAATTAAATATTTGAATTTTAAAAATAAATTAACCTACATAAGGGAGCGTCCATTAATTACGTGAGTTTTTTTCCCGGACTCCTCCCCTTTCCTGGTGAGATCTGGTCGCCCCCTCCCCCCTAAGATGACGTCAGATTTTGATTAGTGAACATATTTTCATGAGGCTCCAGACACTCAGTAGTAAAATGACGTATGTTTCGCGTCCGCAAGTTCCGAAATAAAGACTAAAGTGTCCGAATATTTAACTGTTCAGCAGCATCCATATAATATTGTTTATTGGCTACCGCTAAAAGTAACGTTTTTCTCGCAGTAGCAACGTTTACCTTGGTTGTATATAAGGGAGGCCAATGTCGGAAGAGTCGTCGCTGAGTTGGGAGGAGCCTAACATTCTGGAGGACGGCCGTCCTGGCTGCGGTTTTCCGTGGTGTTCCTCAGTCACTCAAGGTGCATGCCAGGATAGGAAGGCCACTGCAGACCTCCATGCCCCTTCCCCCCTCTTACGTTAGTCGGCTGAAAAGGGTCCCTGACAGGAATAATTAAAAAAAAAGCGTGGCATTTGCTGTGTTGATAAATTTCTTGTTGATACACACTTATTACATAGTAGAACAGTATAAGAAGTCCCCAGAAAGTGACTTAATTTTAAACCACAGATAAAGATCTCGCGGAGGAACTGAGTCTCCCGCCCTTAGTTTGTCGTTGCATATTGGTTCTCGACATGACGCAGCTTCACTGGTGGCTTCCTCGTCACATTGTCACAGATCACAAGGGACGCCTCCGACCTCGCATAAACAAAACAGTGGTGTGCGTCATTTCCATGCAGGACTCCGCACTTGTCTGCTAGCGGCATAAAGAGCCACGAAAAGAGCTTACTGTTGTCTGTTTCCTGGTCAGGTCATACAGATCGTACCCTTCCAGATGCAACTTTTCCAAACAAAGAGGTTTTGCTGAACATATTGCTACCGAAATCAACAATATATTGCCAACCCCTTGATGTTTACTTCTTTCGGCAATATAAGCTCTATATCAGAAGGATTGCTGATTTTGTAAGACTGCAATGTGCCAAACCGCAAGTCAAGATACATGATCGTTATTTCATCATGAAACTTTCTCATCTACGATCAATTTGCTGCATCTACGTATAAGCCTATGTTGCAATATGCTTAGTGAAAGCCAGGTTATGACATTGTCGTACCAACATCATCATCTGAAAATGCGTGAATGCGATAGTGATTTACAATGTGATAAGGTGGCTTTAGTGAGGTGTGCACATTGTTCTCTTCCACTTTGTTTTAACCACTTCAATGAAATCCCGCATCTGCACTTTGAGGACTAATATAAGCACTATCAGGTGTGTGGTAATGCTGCATATGCGTGTTTTGCGCTATATTAAGTACTTTAAGCAGAGAGTTTGTGGCAACTGTTGATTGAAAATGTAATGATACACTGACGTCATTGAATTACGTATAATTTCCTTCATACGGTATTGATATCTTATGACTTTGTTTCTCTCTATTAAAATATTACTTGAGGTAGAATTCAACGTTTTGCGTGGAAATGACACACACCACTGTTTTGTTTATGGTCGCTTGTTATTGTAAGCGTGTGTTTTCGTGCGGTTCCGAGCCTTCGAGGCCAGAGGTGTCGCTTGTGAGGGCTTTCTGGGACGCGCTCTACGTAACGTACAGCTCTGTATATCGAGTGCTAGCAATGAAATTCTTAATTCCTCGCGCAGGAAGTGGCGGGTAGTTGGTTTGACTGCTCTCGTTACTCGGGCCCTGCGACCTTGACCGCAGGGGCGCCCTGTTTAGGGCTGCGCTGCGCTGTGCAGGTGCGCCCCCTGTCCGGCCCCCCCCCTCCCCCCCCCCGAGTTAATTACAAAGCGCCGGCGGCGGCATTCCGCGCATACTTGCCCCCGGCGCAGCCTCCCCGCGCTGCCCGCTAAGTAATAAGTCTCTTTATCTGCCGCGCGGGCTGACTGAAGACACAATTTGACTCTGCGGTCTGGAGCGCACTCGCAGTCAGACAGCTCCGTCAGGGGCTGCCGCTTCGAGACCAGCGAAAGGCTTCACAGGTTTACAACAACTGGTTATGACCAGTCCAAAATACAAACAGCAAACAAAACACACACACGTGTCGTCTTGTCTGTACGACCTGGTAGACAAGAGCCATTTAAATGTCCTCCAAACATCGCAGATCACGTCAATACCTACAGTGACAATCTTGTAATTAATGTGTCATACATAATATTCTCCTTGAACACATTGCGTAGTGTTCACATAGTTTCTCTCCATAAAACACTGTTCATTTACATGACAAATTCACAATTAATTAAACGAAAAATCCTTAATTAAGCAATTTCCAGCTTCTCAAGTAACATTTTATATAAGGGTCGGGCTGTTATAAGATGGACTCCCTCGCAACGTCCCAGTCGTACGCGGCTGAAAGCTCGAGGACATTTTGTTTGTTTACAGCGCCGAGAGAAGCTTCCTGCTCAGTATTAATACTGTGTTCAAACGGACTTGGAAGTATCAACCAGGGACAGGAACGATGTCATTATATTAGATACGATTCCATAGACCAAAGAACATAGAGTATAAAGAGTACACACAACACGAGTGCGGGACGAGAAGTAGGCTTCTTAATTAGTATCTCTGGACTGTGGTGCGACAGAACACTAAGTGACGGGTCTGTGTGTAGTGCGCACCAGCGTTTTAACAAAAGTCACCTTTGCGGATGCGGATATTCAGTGCTCGACATCCGCGGATGTTCTGCGGAAGCAGATGCAGACGTTGAAAAATAAATTTATAATTACTTAGATTTTGATATTTTATCAAATATAAATTTAAAATCAAAACATTATATTTCAATAGAACACTGCCATATTTATTCATTTTTTGCCTCATCTTTCAACAACAAAAACCGTGGGAAGATTTCACAAATGAATTGAATTATTTACATAACTACGCACGAGTCAAGAATAGAATCTTTGTCTTATAAACTTTGCGGAGTTCGCGGCTCGAGTAATTCAAGGCCACGCCACCGCACATCTCCGTGCCCGCCACCCGCCTTTCCACCGCTGTAGCGGCACATTCACAGTACAACTTGTAGGACCTGCGATGATCCGATTTTCCGCTAAACGACTCTTGATGGGGCGTGAAAAGGGGTTACAGGACTACAGGCAGCACGTGTTGATGTTGTTGGACAACCAGCACGGGTCCTTGCCGTGCAACAAGCTCTGGCGTTGCATCGTGATTGGAGGAAACATCCTGCGAGTGTGCGATAAGGACACATGGTGTGCCGCGAGGAAGTACGAGTGGAAAGGACTGCTTGGAGCATTCTGTTGGACCCATTATAGTATTGTGAATGGTTGAGCGCATCCTACAGTAGTTCTACACGATGTCCTATAAGCTGGACCGTAAATAGTACGCTTAGTTTACATGCAAGTTCACACTTGTAAATTCGTTCAGTTGATTGTTACTTTAATTGCAAGATCTTAAGAAAAAAACAAACAGGTTGTCCTTAGCTAGTCGACTATCGCCAGAATCTCCAGTATAGACAAAACATCCGCATTAAAAATTGCTGATGCCGATGTAGGATTTCACGCGAAAGTTGCGCATTTGCGGATATTCGTTACATCCCTCGCGTGCAGTAATAGAAGTGACATTGTTAAAAATATACAATGCACTCACATCTCTGTCCAGGCCTAGCAGATAAAACAACTGAACATCACCGAGCAAGGCGCACTTGCTCTTTTCATACACGGAAGCTCTGTTTTATGATATCCTTCCATAATGACCAAGTAATAATAATAATTATTTACAAAGGTTTGTGAGTTGTGATATGTGACTGTTAACGTGCGCCGAGAGTTCATGTGGGTGGGTGAGGGGGAACGCTCTGGCCTCGCATTCGGGAGGACGCGGGTTCGAATCCCCGTCCCGCCACCGAGATGTGAGTTGTGCATGGTGTCACCAAATCACTCCAGGCGAATGCCGGGATGCTTCCTTGAAAAGGCGAAATCCCCTGCAATTCCTACCCCGCCCCTAATGACCTCGACGTCGACGACCAGTGCCTCTGCACGACGCTGCGAGCCACACACGCCCTCCACCATTGTTTAAGCAGGAGAGGAGCTGGCTTAGTCTTGCGCCGTGATTTAGTATTGATTTCCTTAACAATTTACGCTGAAAAGTGATGTTGTTATCACTAATCAACTCATGCAATCTAACTTAGGTAGCTAATTTTCTCACTAGACCAGTGGTTAATGGATACTTAGATAACAAACATATAATGTGTTCATAGATACTTCAAAACTCTGCTATGCAATGAAGCCAGCTACAGAAGGTCTTAGTAATCATGATGTTCATCAACATCTACATCTTCATCCATACTCTGCAATTCACAAACATTGTGGGTGGCAGAGGGTGCTAAGCACCAATCCTAATTCTGTGTTTTATGGGTTATGTTTCCGTCTTGCAAATAAACAAATGCTTTTGACGGCATACGCGTTTCGCCTTTATCCAAAGGCATCTTCAGTGCCCGAAGTGAACATATATATACATATACAATGATGTTATTTGATTTTTGTTCAGTTTTCTGATATTATCAACTAGGTACTTACAGTTTTTATATATGCATTAACACGCGCAAGTTCGTGTTTCCATACCAGCTTCTATGCTCGCACTATCACTACTGTCCAAAGTTTTGAAGGCTGCATTCTACCGAATTCCACCGGCCACGAACTGTATATAAACTTTTTTCTTGTTGTTGACATCCTAAAGTCGTGAGCCAAAGATTATGTGTTGTAGAAGTATTTCTTTTTTTGAATCTATGGTCATTTAGCTGTGTCTGTTCTGTGGCGGTATGTTTGATTATAAGATGTGTGCTATTTATTCCTGTTATTGTGTTTTGAACAAGTTTTGGTTTGTTAGTTGTATATATTCATTCATAACTTTTTTTACCATTATTGAGTGCTTTTTGTATGTGAAGCTTTACCTGAATAGTCAGCATGTTGCATATCCGTTTGTATGTTGGTGTGTGAATGATTCTGTTGTAACAAGTTTTCGGCGAATGTTGAGTAGTTGGTACATCTGAAAGCTCTCAGCTGTTCCTTATATGTGCTAACGACCTGGACCGAAAAAATCACCAACATGCTAATTCTGTGCGTTCCAATCCCGAACAGAACGAGGAAAGACAGAACACATAAAAGCATCAGTACGGCATCTTATTTCTCTAATCTTACCCCCCTGTCATTACGACCTAAATAGGTTGGCGGAAGAAGTATTTCGTTGCACCGTAAATTAAAGATTTTCGCATATTCTCCAACAAATTTAAACGAAAACGACGTCGTCTGTCCGCCAAACAATACCAGCCCAACCCACGAATTAGCTCTGTGACACTTACGTAAGGACTGTAACTAGCAGTCACGAATCGAGCGGCTCTCCTCTGTACTTTCTCTAACGTGTCAATCAATCCCTTGCGATACGGATCCCAAACTCCACAATAGTATTCCAAATGCGGACGCACTAGTGTTCTGTACGCTATTTCCTTAGTTTTCTTATTAACCATCAACACGTCGATAGTAAGAAATTTGAAGTTCAGTGGGTAATAAATGAGGAATACAAGGTTAATTTTAGGAATATATATATATATATATATATATATATATATATATATATATATATATATATATTTATGGCTTTACACCTCGTCGATGTCATTAGAAGCGGGATGGGACTGGGGACAAGGAACGGGAAGAAATTCGGTCATGGCCTTTTTTCAAGGAAGCATCCGGGCATTTGCCTGGACTGATTTGGGAAAACCATGGAAAACCCAAATCTGGATGCCCGGACGAGGATTCGAACCTGTGTCCTCCCGAATGCGAGGCCAGATCATTAACCGTTCACCTACCACGCTCAGTGTCAATTTTAGAAATTGCTCAAATGTCGCAAACTTGAATGATGTTTCCAATGTGCATATTTGTTTGATAACATTTTGTCGTATCGTTGTGTATAACGTTTGTGGTTTGACGAAGCTAATTGTTTGTGTTTGATGCGTTGTCTTCTACGAGCGACACCTCTGGCCTCGAACGCTCGGGACCGCTCGAAAACATGCTTAGAATAACAAGCCATCATAAACAAAACAATGTTGCGCTCTACCTCAAGTAACATTTTAATAAACAGTAACAAAACTAACAAGATATCAGTACCATATGAAGGGAATTACACGTAATTCAATGACGTCAGTGTATCATTACATTTTTAATCAACAGTGCAAAAAACTCTCTACTTAAAGTACTTCATATAGCGCAAAACACGCATATACAGCAGTACCACACACCTGACAGTGCTTATATTAGTCGTCAAAGTGCAGATGCGGGATTTCGATTAAGTGGTTATAACAAAGTTGAAGAGAACAATGTGCACACCTCACTGAAGCCGCCTTACCACATTCCAAACCACTTTCGCATTCACGCAGTTCAATATCAAAAGCCACACTAACTACATTTTCAAATGACGATGTTGGTATGTCAATGTCACAAGGGGGCATCCATAAATTACGTGAGATCGAATAGGGGAGGGGGGGGGGTTGTCACGTACCAGATCTCACCAGAGGGGGGGCGGGGGGGCTGGCCAGATCTCACGAAATCCCAGCAAAAAGGGGGAGGGGGTCTGGAAATCCGGAAAAAAACACCTCACGTAATTTATGGATGCCCCCTAACCTGGCTTTCGCTAAGCACATTGCAACACAGGCTTATACGTAGGAGTAGCAAATTGATCGTAGATGAGAAAGTTTCATGATGAAATAACGATCATGTATCTTCACTTGTGTTTTGGTACATTGTAGTATTACAAAATCAGTAATCCTTCTGGTATTGAGCTTATATTGCCGAAAGAAGTAAACATCAAGGGGTTGGCAATATTTTGTTGTTTTCGGTGGCAATATCTTCAGCATAACATCTTTGTTTGGAAAAGTTGCATCTAGAAGGGTAGGATCTGTATGAGCTGACCAGGAATCACACAACAATAGACTCTTTTCATGGCTCTCTAATGGCGCTAGCAGACAAGTGCGGAGTCCTGCATGGAAATGACGCACACCACTGTTTTGTTTGTGGTCGCCTGATATCCTAAGCGTGTTTCCGTGCGGTTCCGAGCTCTCGAGGTCAGTGAGATTAGTGTGTTCGTCGCTGCTCTGGTTTCCTATTTGAGTCCGTCTGTGATTTTGGAGACAGTGGCTGCGGAGCCTATTGTCTGCCGGGACAGAGGTCAGCGGTTGACCTTGACACTCCGCGTCACGCGACTACTGAGCATCGACCAGCGGCAGCGGAGCCCAGAGGACTCAGTAGAGCTGCCCACTGACACCGGGATATTCCTGCCCAAAATCGGTGTATAAAAAAGAAAATAGAACCTCGATTTACTGTGGAAGATTCGCTGTACAATAATTTCAATCAATTTGACACCGACTTCATTACGAGAGTTGCTGCTAGTGTGATATCAGACTGAGCAGCAGATTGATGGCAATCGTCTGCCGCCAACTGGACTACAAATTGTCACCAAAAGTTGGAGAGAAAGTTTTGGTTTCAAGTTGCATTCAAAGAAGAGCTTAATATTGACGTAACTTTTTATCTTCCTATAATATAAATTGAAGTCAAGATTTTTGTAGCCAACGTCGAAATCTTCTTCCTATTTTTTGTATAAAACTGTAGATTTTTCTTTCTTTTTGCCCTCGGTTCTTCGTTTGACGATGTTTTCACTTAGTAAATAAGACAAAGTTTCTCTTCTAAGTGATAAAAACCAATGAAGAAATAAGGTAAGGGTGTCAAGAATTTGGAATAAGTTACCAAGGGAAATTATGAATAATTTACCAAAAACGTTGAATGAATTTAAAGTTGAAATTTGTAGAGGGCAGATGTGGGTGGGTGCAGGAAAGGGGGAAGTTGGGTGTGTAGGGAAGTTGCCACCGGAACGTGCGCTCCATTGCAATTAAATTAAATCCCAATTTTAGTTTATACAGACAAGCGAATTAGCTCGGGAAACCTCTAGAAATGTCGAGAATGTGGGCTATAAGTGCATTCCCGAAACGATGTGAGGAGCATTATGCAATAGGTAACTACTTATCATGTAACCGATCGACGAATTCCCTACAGTTTCATGTTTATTTGAGTGCCCCGGGAATAGGAGATTGTATAAAACGGTATGTTTTTCAACTTCCCCGTGAATAAAATGTTCAGTAGTTGTTCGTTGAAACCGTGAAATCACTCGGCAACTAGCAGCTGAAATCACCTAGCGACTGACATGCATAGTCGCCTCAAACTGATTACCTACTATTTGCGCCGTCTGTGGCGCTCCATTGAATCACATTGGAAGTGACTGGTTGGTAACTCGAGTTACTAATCAGTTTCTTTTGAGCTGCTTCGTGTGTAGGCGGCGTAAGTGATTGGTTGATTGATCTACATGACCAGGAGGCACCCTACAAACCGCTGCGATAGCAGAATCGAGAAGTATAGTTCACCGCTGACCCGTGCGACACTTTCGCGAGGTTGGTGGTTGGAAGGAGAAGCGACTCATAGCTAGCGATCGATATCTTTCTGATCTCCCGTCGTGTGTACTCTCCTGTAGGCCTCCACTGTGACGTCAGCACCTGTGCAGAAGTGTCATAAGTGTGCAAAGTTAGAAACAATGAGACAACTGTGCAGTAGGTGACTTGCGTATGTGAATGTTTCTGTGTTTAATTACTTATAGTAGTATCTGTATGTGTGTACGTATATTATTATAATTACTAGTTTATATATATATATATATCTAGAAACACTAACACCCATGCAATACATTCATTCACACTGCTAATTTAATTAAGTAACTAACTTTCGTGAAACTTGTTAAGTTTATGTATCATAAATTAGTCTTAAACCGTGAACAATATTCAGCTGTTATTGCCAAACTAGAATTTTATCTTATGTACTTCTGGTAGTATATTGGAAATATGTGCCCAGAGTAGATACTAGATTCTGGGAGATATATGTATCAGGATATATATATATATATATATATATATTAAACACACCAATGGACCAAAATACCCCCCTAAAATCGAATTTCAAAACCTCACGTGAGATTTCCGTTGACCCCCGACCCCCCTTTTTGACCTCACCCCCCCCCCCCCCCTGAGACATGTGGAGCTGCTATCATAGCCGGTGGGAAAACCGCGAGTCAATGTTTACATATGGATTGTGTGGCAAAACGTAAATGTTTGCATAGCAGAAAATATATCCGACCAGCTCCTTAGTGTAGAGAACACGCACACTTTACACACATATATCTAGCGGTAGCGATATCAATCGTTACCGACGTTAAACACGCGTAGCGGCTTGGCTGTGGACTGTCACATACGTATGATATTATTTTAATACTTTTAAGCTTTAAGGACTGATTTTTTTTAAATCCCTTTCTTAATTTATGATGTTTCGAAAGAGGAGACCTTAATCTGTAAAGTAATACCTCTCTTATCTGTTTCGGTTAGGTATGAGCGAAGACAAGTGAAAAACAGCTTTAGAAATAATATAATAATTCCGTCGTGGTTTTTATACACAAACCATCTCGCTGTTCGCTGGAGTGATTTGGGATCTGGCTGTGTGGACGGGGATTCGAAGCGGTGCCCTCCCGGCTAGGCAGACCGAAGCCAGGTTGCGGCCTCACTGCACTGTTATTTTCTACGGGCTTCTGCTCCATATACTCCAGTCCCTTCCACCGTTTCCGTAAATTTAAATATCTGAACCGAGCGTGGTGGGTGAACGGTTAACGCTCTGGCCTCGCATTTCGGAGGACGCGGGTTCGAATCCCCGTCCAGGCATCCAGATTTGGATTTTCCATGGCTTCCCCAAATCACTCCAGGCGAATGCCGGGATGCTTTCTTCAAAAGGCCATGGCCGAATTCCTTCCCCCCACTTCTAATGACCTCGACGTCGACGAGGTCTAACGCCATAATTTTAAAAAAAATCTGACACAGGCAATTTAAATTAGAAAACACACCCAACCTGTGATTGAATTTCTTTCAACAAGTGGTTCAATGAACCGTACTTCAAAAACACAAATCACATTAAAAACTGATCTTCATTAAGTGGGTTATGCACCTAATTCGGAAATAAATAAATTATTTCTGACGTAATAAAAATCGTAATTAGAATTTGCGTTTCAGCAGGAAGAAGGCAGATATTACTCATTAAAATACTGTCAAAACTGAGCGATTCCACGTTAAGATGAAGGACTCCGAAAATCGAAGTGAAATATTGAGTTATAATTACTACGTCACCTTCCGAAGGACCGAACCAACCTACGGGTTGTGCGCTAAGTCAAGTTTATATACAGTATAATTAACACAGTTGAAAGTTTCTTATCAATTTTTATATACATTATTAGTTTTATGTTTTAGATTACATAAATTATAATTACTGTTTTTTTCTCAATCCTTTCGGATATACAATATTTTTCGTGATTTGATTTTCCATTATTTTGCTGTCATCAGTCTCTCGACTGGTTTGATGCAATCATCCATCCCTTCCTATCTTGTGCTAACCTCTTCATCTCTACATACCCCTTACAACCCACGTCCTCAATTATCTGCTTCATATATTCCAATCTCTGTCTTCCTCTACAGTTCTTACCTTCGACTGTTCATCTAGATCTACATATATACTCTGCAATTAACAAAATCGTGGGTGGCAGAGGGTGCTCAGCACCAAACCTAATCTCTTTGTTGTGCATTCAAATCCCTAATCGTACGAGGGAAAAAAGAATTCATATAAGAATCAGTGCGGCACCATATTTCTCTAATCTTATCTTTCCTGTCATTCCGGCTCAAATAGGTTGGTGCACGAAGTATTTCACTACACTCAAAAATGAAAGTGGGAGTACGCATGTTTACCAATAAGTTTAAACGAAACGTGTGTCGTCTATCTACCAGAGACTCCCAGCCTAGTCTACTAATCAGTTCTGTGACGCTTTCATAAGGACTGTAGCAAGCGGTCACGAATCGAGCGGCTCTTCTCTGTACTTTCTTTATACTTTCGATCAACCCCTTACGAAACGGGTCCCAAATGGCACAACAATAATCCAAATGTGGACGCACAAGAGATTTGTACGCTATCTCCTTTCTCTTTTATTACAATTTTTCAAGATTCGACCTATGAATCGCAGCCTAGAATTAGCTCTATCTACTAACGAATTAATGTGCAAGTCCCATTTCATGTTCCTTTGTACTATTACTCCCAAATATTTCATAGAATCGACCATATCAATAACTGAACTGTTTACCACGTATTTCTGAACAATTGGATTCTTTTTGTTAGTTATGCTCATTGTCTTGCAGTTTTTAGAATCTAGCGTAAGTTGCCACTCAGCGCACCATGCCAAAATAACATCCAGATCACGCTGAATTTCTAAGCAATCGGTCAAATTTCTTACTTCCCTATAAATAACCGCATCATCAGCAAACAATCTAAAAAGGCTTTTCACTTTGTCTCCGAGATCGTTTATAAAAATTAAGAAAAGAAGTGGTCCTATTACACTTCCTTGAGGTACACCCGATGTGACATCTAGATTAGAAGAACTTTCTCCTTCAACGACGGCATTCCCTCCATTTACAAATCGTGTCTTAAAATATGACCCAATATCCTGTGTCTTCTTTCCGTTAGACTCTTCCACAAACAGTAATTTCCAAAACACTTTACCTGTTGACTTAATTTTCAGGATCAGTCAGTACATTTCATACGTTTTAGTATTCTGAGGCCCGTAGAGCGCTGTGCTCTGTACGAATCATTACCCCTAGTTCGTCGCATTTGTGGAGTTGGAATCCCCGTTCGGCTATGCAGACATCTGTTCCGTATAGTTTTCCAAAATCATTGCTTGCGCCTACAAGGTTCCTTCAAAAGGCTATACCGGAATTCCTTCGCGATGATCTCCCAGCGTTAATAACCCCAAAGTCTACGAGTCTCCAAGCCAAAAGCAAAACAAATCCATTCATATAGTTTTAGAGGTTCTTTCTGAGCCCTCGATCAGGTTTTGGAGCTTAAAGATTTCTCTTTTTGAACAAGGCTTTTCTCGATAGAGCTATTCTGCTTTATATCTTTGGAAGTGTTCATAAAGCACGTAGCTCCATTTAGGCCTCCTGTGAGCCCCCCCCCTCCCCCCACGTAGCCCTACGTGGCTTTTGTCTCTATGCCCCCCCTCCCCCCCATTGTAGTACTTGGCTTTTTTCCCTTTTGATTGCAGAAGACATTCTGCAGTGTTTTCTCTTGTCAGACCTTTGTAAAAAAGGTCTGACAAGAGAAAACACATATGAATGGAAAGCTAGGTGGCCTGGCTCGGAACACCCCCCCCCCCTCCCTCACATTGTGCAGCGTAGCCTTCCAGCCGACCTCCTCCCCGTAGACCGAGCCACGTAGTTTGTGGACAGTGAGTAGGATTGCGTCGCCTGTTCAACTGTTATTTGCTCTGCTGTTGCCTTTGTTCACTTCACGAGCGCGTCTGCCGGAACCGGTCTGTCCCGTGACTCCATTCACCTGGTTTACCTGCTTCAGGTCGCCCGGCGGTGCCGAATGCACTTCTCAAGGTTAAACGTGCTCCTCTCTGTGACTGCGCGCACTGAGGGCGGGATACGAACCCGGGTCCCCGCCTACCCGCCGTAGACATCAAGGCGAACACAGCGACGGGCCCAAAAGGCACTTACCACACGCTGAGCATAGATACACAAACAACGCAGTATGTACTAACATAGTACGACGTGATAGTAGTCTAAATGCTAGGCGTCAACAAGAGCGTGCGTCTGTGAAAAGGAAGCTCCGAATACGACCACCCAGCGAACAATAATAAAACTCACACAAGACAGCTCAAAACGTGATTAACAATAAAAAGAGGAATAATCTTCCTTGCTTGTAATTCTTTGGTTCGGCACAGTAAATAATCTCCACCTTCTAACTACACAATCTATACTAATATTATAAATGCGAAAGTAACTCTGTCTGTCTGTTTGTTACGTTTCTTGGGCTAAACGGCTAATCCGATAGTCATGAAATTTGACAAGGAGATGCTATTTGACATTACGATGGACAGGGGATAATATTTTCTGTATAGATAATACATATTGTAATTGAATTATCTAAACTGTGACAAACAGACGCATAATATCTATACGTCCCTGTAATGGTGTTCGCTCCTCGAGATATTTCCCGTGATGCTTTGGGTTCAAACCCCGTTCGAAGCAAAAACTTCTAACAATTGTTTTTCATAGTTTTGAGCCAAGCCTAGGATTTTGTAGTAAGGATACCATGTTGAAATGTGGGTCCCATAAATTCAGGGCTGGAATGCGTGGCAAATCGTAGGCGGTAGAACAGTGCCTTAAGCGGTATACTGGTTCCACAGCCAGTTTGTTAAATACGCGAAAGTAAGTCTCCGTCTTTTTGTTACGTTTTCACAACTATATATATCGATGACAAGGAAATACTTTCTATCTTTAGGAAGGAAATAGGATACTTTTCACCGGTATGAATAACACTTTTAATCATGAGACAGGTTCGACGGTAGAATGGTATATCGATGGCGTTCCCGTCATATTATGCCGACTCAGTGTTGTTTAGGACGTATCTTAGGTAACTGTCAGCTTTCTATATCGAATTCTAGCAATCAAATTCTAAATCCACGCGTACGAAGTCGCGGGTAACAGCTAGTATATATATAAATTCAAATCAACTTTCGCACTGTAACACTCAGGGAATACGGAAAACGTCTTGTGTTCGATGCAATTTCACCGATTCCTGTTTGAGCTTTAAAGTGGTTTGCGATTAAGTAATCAGTGTTTTGTTTAGTAGCTGTAATGACTCCACTAACCTGCAGAGAAACTCTTGGTGATTTGGTATTCTCTTATTCACTTATCTCACTTTCCTCTTTATTCACATTTTCACATTCAGTCATCACCCTTTCTCTTGAGGCAATTTCCTGGATTATGTTTTACACAGCTTAACTTTCCAACTTGCATTTTATAATTATTTTAAAATAATTTAATAACCCACTAATTAATGCGTTCACAACTAGTGTGCATTCCCACACTTACAGTGGCTGGTCCAGGAGAGGGGGGGCTGAAGCACCCCCCCCCCCCCCCCAAAGCACCAACGTCACCACCGACGCCATGGATTTTGCGGACGTTTTTTTTTTCCTCTCTCTCTCTACTGTTGTTATAAGGGCGGCGATTTCCTTGCCCCCTAGTCGAGCGCCCCCCCCCCAAACCAAATCCTAGCCCCCCGAAACCAAAATCCTGGATCCGCCACTGCATTTAAATATATATATTTAAAAAATCCTTTTTTAAAACGCTTCTATATCAAAGTATGCGAAGCTCTTTGTTTTCAACGATTCTACTGTTGTCTCTTGACTGTGTCATCAGTCGGTACCCAGTTAAATAATCAGGATGTTAACAATGCATCGCTATCAAAATTACTACTATTAATGCGGTTTTCATCGGTCTCCTTACAAAATGCTGTAGATTGAATTTTGTGTGTGTGTGTATGTTTTTCTTTTGCTTGTGTGTTTTCGTCTTGTCGGTATCGAGGTCATTAGAGGCGGGAAAGGACTTCAGGCAAGGAATGGAAAGGAATTCCGCCGTGACCTCTTGAAGGAACCGTCCCGGCAATAGCCTCACCTAAAGTGATTTCAGGAAACCATGGAAAACCCACATGTGGATTCGAACCCGCGTCCTTCGGCCACTCTGTGGCTACCGTCGTTCGCTGTCAGCTGTGTCCGCTTGTTTCTTCGTGGTTATGAACCACTACCCTGCACGGTAATGGCGCGGTACGAGTCTCCGGGATGAGACAAGTTGCCGCGATTCCGGTGTAGCGGGGAGGAGGAGAGATCTGGGAACGCTTCGAGAAAGCGCGGCCTTCACAAAGGAGCGCGCGGTCTGGGCGATTGTGTCCGTCCGCTGCCCAGAGAGTTTCCTCTCCGCATCGCCGGGCAGACGGTCTTTGTGAGCGGCTGCTAACTTCATTGGCGGTAGAAAAAAGTATCGGCGAGTGCAGCGGCCGGAAACTGCTTTGATTTCCTCGTCACGGGCGCTCCACCTGCAGGCAGGTGCGCCGTCTCGCCGCTCTAGCATCTCTGACTGGCGTTCAGAGCGCGGGCGACGCACTGGAGTGAAGGCGGGGAGAGAGAAGAGGTCGCCATATTGCATGGCCGCACAAACACTTCCAGGAAATCATACGACAACCGTGGCACCGCAGGTTGATGATGGGTTATTATGAAACTCGGCGAGACAAATCAAAAATGTAGAATAAAATGTTTTGTTATCCTACTTAGTTCTCGAGATATACTGTCTCAAAAGTGAGATGTTTTGGTTTGAAATTCAGAAGAAAAATCTCCTCAAAGTTATATTTGATGATAGATTCTTGTGTAACACGACGAGACAATTGAAAAGTAAGTTCTCGAGATAGGCCTATACTGTCTCCAAATTGAGTTTGTTAGGTTGTGATGTGGACTGGACCAAAAAGTAATTTTGATGCACATGCAGATTGGGTGTTTTATTTTTTTGTTTTTACTACCCCTTATGGTTAGGTTGAATCGCTGCCTGGGCAAAAATAAAAACTTCATCAAGGCCACAAGGAACTATCCGTATAACTAGTTTTTTATAGTCGATATCTCGAGAACTAAGGGAGATATAAAAAAAAAATTACTCTTGATTTTCGATCAGTCTCGTCGATTTTCATCAGAATCAATCATCAAATTGCATCGTCACGGTTCTGATAGCGCTGCCCTCCTCAACACATAAAATTCATTGTGTAATGCAGATTTCAAACACTCGTTTACAATAAGGGTAACGTATAATGTGCAAAGTACTGAGATATGCTGATTATCTACACTACACCAACAAATCTTCTAGAACAACGCCACCAGTAGCAGATCCGGGGGGGAGGGGGGGGGCAAGGGGCTCTAGCCCCCATCCCCCTAAGGTATCTAGGTCCACCCTCACCATAGTAATTTTGATTTTTTTTTGCTCTACTATTTTTTTTAATGGCGACATGACATCAAAGCCTTTTCCCTGCCCGACTCAAGTCCCCAAACCAATACCCTGGATCCGCCACTGAACGCCACCCTACTGAAAGGAATGAATAATTGTGTCCTGTGTCATAATTTTGTTTCTCTTCTTAGCGGAAGTATAGCGCCAACGCTGTAGCATCATTATGTCGGCTGCTGTGCTTTCTTCCTGCTGTTCAATATACTCAAGTGCTGCTTCTATTCTTTTTAAACGTTTAGCTCGAGAAATTTGTGGAATAGTTTCATTTTTATCTTCTTCGTGTTCTTTTCCTTGTCCGCTGACAATCATATTAACAATTTCATCATCGTTAAGCTGATTTTGATCGTCATCCACTCTTGTATATCTTCATTGTTTAATTTCTTTTACGACTGGAAGTTCGTTGGCTAACTGTGCGCTACAGTACCACGCTTAATATCGTACACACACTAGTTGGAAAAATATTCGATATCTTCATAAAAGCTCCCTATCATATTTCAAAAGTTTGTCTCAGTTAACCCGGCGGCTCGGATAACCGGACTTTTACTGTATTCTGTGACACGGCAGTCGATGTAATGTTTCGTGTTAACACCAGTCGCATGTGGGCAGTCCTGTGTGAGGCTGTTTTGGACAGCCCTGTGGTTCTGGACAGCTGCGGCAATTAGACCGGGTGCTGGATTAAACTGGAGTCCAGTGTGGCTGGAGCAGCACCGCAATATGCCGTCTCTCCTCTTATTAGTCGCCTCGTCACAAAATTATGCGCGTCTCACACAGGGCGAACGTAAAATAGAATGACACGAAATAATTTTTTATTCCGCGTTAACCTTTCGGATCAAATACGAATAATCGTTCAAATGTAGCTGTCAACTGTAATTGCACGCCATACGCTCGGAGAGATAAACGTGTTGTTGCAGAAATTATTGTATGTTTGTAAACTCGTTGGTTGTGTTATAGTGGAGTGATTGTTTGTTGCTCTAGGAGCCAGACTTATTATTACAAGCGAGCGATTCTTCCACACACTGTTGCCAGTTCAAAATGTTTCCGTCGACGTTTCACTGACTTCCCATTATGCCATATACCTTCGGAATCACGGTAACAACTTAGTAATTATAATCACAAAATTTTACTTATTAATCAAGTACTGTAATTAGTAAATATTACGTAAATTTAATTCTCGCAGTTGAAATGTTTACTGAGGTAACATTTAACAGAATCTAATCTAGTGAATCAGCGTGGATTAATTTATATATCATCTACCATACGCATTCCTCATTCTCCTTTCTAGTTTCATCACAAACAGACAATGCTTTGTCAAGGTTGGAAATTCTCTATCTCCTGCCTTTTCCCCCAGGGCTCCCCTCTATCACCTGACCTTCACTCTAATTACAACTACGATCTCCCATTACATCCACATAACACAGAATCCATAGCAGTCTTCGCCGATGACATTTCATACTGGTCAACCCACTATTCAGCTAAGATCATCAACCGACGTGCTAACTCGTACCTAACAAAAGTGGCGCATCCGACCAAACCCAGGCCGTTCTTTTCCGACACCGGAACCGATCCTTAACCGCCATCAAAATGAAAAAGTCCGTACACTTAAAAATTTGGAACTGCCCCATCAACTTCTCCACGTCAGTTAAATACCTGGGAATCACCCTTGACCAGACACTCAATTTCACTCAGTATGTCTCCATACTTAAAAAAAAAGGACTCCTTTCCCGCCTAAACCTCCTCAAATTGATCCGCCACAAATTCTCAGGTGCTCCAGAATCCACTCTGCTCTAAACGCCCCCTATTAGAGTATGCATCACCCGTCACATCGATTCTTCCGCCCACCAAATTCAAGAAGAACGTCGTATTCTCCACCTTCATCCAACTCTCTCTACCCCCTCTTAACGATAGGCTATACCAACTACGTCTAAAATATGCCCAACGTCTTCTCAATCACCGCCCAGACCTCACAGAAACAATTACCTCCAAAATAAATTACCCGCCTTTTCCAAAATATAAATACACCCACCCAGGAAAAATTCTTGCTCTTTGCTTAATTCAGACCCAGAAGCAGCAGAACTTTTCTCCCATTTCAAATCAGAAACACTCCCTGAGCACTGCAGCCCATCTTCTCCCGCCACAATACAATAACTATTTCTCTCTAATCTTCGATTCCTGCTAAGAACATTTAACAACCAACGGTCCAAATTTCGTCTTCCAAATACCTCGGACTTATACCTTCTCAACCCTCGGCCTTCCCTGGAGCGCAAAGAACAAATATAGCTATAAATAAATAAAACAATATCAACAATTATCTATTTTCCACCCACCTACCATCACTTACTTACCTACTCACTTTCCCATCATTACCAACTACAAATATTACTCTCCTTTTAAATTTCCCCTATATAATACTCTATTATATTTATCAATCAAAATTTTCTCTTTTCTCATTTACCAATTTTCTTAATGTTAAGGATATGTTATTGTTAATGATCATATGCTATACATAATTTTATTTTGTATTTGTATCTTTGTATTAAAAATATAAATACAAAATAATCAAGGGAGAATAAGGTAAAAGCGTCCGGCTGTTTGTAGGGCCCATCTGGCCCAATGGAAAGAAAAAAGTGAATCAGCATGCGGCTACTTCACCCTCCTACCTAATATTCTGGAGGGCGCGAGTTCCAACCCCGTCCTGCCATCCCCTCAGTCCTCCCAGGCGAATGCTAGGGACACAAGTTAATATTAATATCGGTAAATATATCGATATTCGATAATATCAACCGGATTAAGCCAAGATTATCGATATTTTCCGATATTTGCATATATTATAACAGAAATTAGAAATAATTATGTAAATCACATAATAAATTTGAGGTACTTAATTGAAAAAAATAGGTCTGGAAATATTCATCGTCAACAGATCCCCATGAGGTCTGTTCCCTGTTTGAGTGGCAGTGGTTCCTACCTGTGAGGAGGTAACGACGACGCTAATTTGCAATTTTAAACATATCTTAATCCAACTTGTATACCAATCATGGTAATTTTAATTAATTTCGAAGCAAAAAAAATCTACCATAATCTGCAAATACCCAGAGTTTTTCTAAACCATAGTTTCCCAACCTTCTTTGGCCTACCGCTCCCTGCTCAAAGGAAAAAATACTCATCGCCCCCTTTTTCTAACAAAAAATTTCTCATCACCCCTCTCCTCCTTTTTCAGGAAAAAAATTACACCTTTTCCCCTTCTCGTAAACAAATGTAACGCATAGCGTTCTAATTTTTGGTTTGAAACCCACTTTTTAAAACAGCAATGTACAACATCATAAATAGAAAAAAAAAAATGTTTTCGCGGTTAATCAGTGTTTAGCATACATTTATTTCCAGGGGTTTGGGGTTTTCGGTATTTCGCTGCGTCATATCGATATTATCTTACGGGACCATGTAAAAACGTCGATATATATGTAGATACTAGCTCGCACCCGCGACTTCGTACGCGTGGATTAAGAATTTTTTTTGCCAGAATTAAATATAGAAAGTTGTTGGTTAACGAAGGATTGGTCCCAAATAATATCGAGTCGGAATAATATGACAGGAAAGCTAACACTATATCATTGTACCGTCGAACCTGTCTCTTGAATAGAATCAATTTCCAACATATTTCGGTCACCATTCGATAAGGTCTCAAAATTTCGTGACTACAACTGTTAATCATACTGGGAAAAATATCCTGTGCCCTTCATACAGATTTCCTTATAAAATTCCATCACAACGATTATAGCCATTTAGTCGTCAAACGTAACAAAAAGACAGAGACTTACTTACATATTTATAATAATATTACTGTGGTTCACACTCACACACTGACTGCGAACAACACCTGAGGGATCATTATAACGTAAAAAAGTGTTACACCTACAACATTGTAAGACTACCTACGATTTGCCTCGCATTGCACCCGTAACTTTCTAAAATCTACAGTTTAACATTCAATCCGAATAACCTACGGCCCAGGCCTGACTCTTACGATGAAAAACAATTTTTAAAAATCTTAGCCTCCACGGAGATTTGAACCGGAGACCACGACGTTCGTAAGCAAGCGCTTTAACCACTGAGCCGCCAGTCCACTACACGGAAACACGGTACGGAGACGCACATCCAACGTGTCTGTCTATCGCCGTATTTCGAAGTTATGAGACAACATGTGTTATTTGTACAGATAATTTTTCAACTAAAAGTAGACAGTATTTTTCTCCTTGTTTAAAAGGATAAGTGTGCAAAGTTTCATCGAGATCGGATGAAAACTGTGAATCTGTATGAAGAACAAACAAACAAACAAACATACATTCATCTTTATATATATATCGATATTTTGGTCCGATATTATCGGTTGACCTGTATATGGTTGCAACCCTAGCAACGACCGACTTCAATCCCCTTCCCTCACCTTTGGTTAAGTCGGCGCAAGAGGATCCCAAATACCCTCACGCAGACATATTTTTTTTTTTTAAGTATGCCGCCTGGACTGGCATTCGGTCATCCCGACTGCTGTTTTCCATGGTCGCTCAGGAGAATCCCGGGATCGTTCCTGTAGAGGGCCATGGCCGAATCCCTTTCGTTTTGTCTGGAGAGCCCGCTTGCTGCCCGCACCTTGTCCACCGGTACTGGTTGGCGCCTGCTGTTCTTCAGCCACTGCTGACGTGCTGACTCGTGTTGTCTCTTGTTGCAGGTGAGTGTCGGCGATGCCCTAGCAGTTGGTAAGCCTGCGCCTTGCAAGACTTCGCTCCACACCTCACGTATGCAACGCTCCACTACTAACTTAATCTACTTCTGTCCATTAGCTACAGCAAGTTAATGTCTATCGAAGCGAAGCAGCTTATAGTGCACAACCAAAGACAGCTGCAGTAGTTGATACCGCGATACCAACATCTGGAGGGTGGCATGTCACGGACACGGGTATTAGAATTTAGACGAATATCAGTAATTTTACGACTAACTGCGTCGAACGAATTTATTTGAGCCACCTTTCACTGGCAGGAGATATTTGACTCCGGATGCACCTCACTTTGTTGATCGTCCCATAAAATCAGGAGACCAACTAATAACCCGACATGGAGGATATTTTTTCGTTTTGTCTATACGCCTCGTCGACGTCGAAGTAATTTGAACGTCCTGAGACAAGGAACGGCAAGGACCTCGGCCATGGCTTTTTGAAGGAACCATCTCGGAATTCACCTGGCATGATTCGAGAAAACATGGAAAGCCGAATTCACCGACACAAAAAAAAAAACGGAATGGCCTGTGGCGTTATATCCAGTGCGTGTCCACTTCCACTATTGTTTGGAGTGTATCGAGTACTGTATTTTTATGCAGTGCTTCGTAGTACGGACGACTAGCCTTGCATTTGCCTCGCAGCACCCCTTGTAAGCTGCCGATTCAAACGCCTCATTAAACACTTTGCCTGAAAGCAGTGTAAACAACAGAAACAACGGGCCCGTTGCTGACTGGATGTTGCTTGTGGGTCGCTCGATGAAGCGGCTAGTCTGTCTGTCTGTCTGTCTCGCAGCGCGGGGTCAGTTTTTGTGGCTTCCGATCGCGTGTGTTTTACGGAACAGACCAGGGCCTGTACAGAGACTACTCCCAGGAGCTCCTCTGGAACGAGCGAAGGCGGAACAGTAATTACCGGTGGCCGTTGACTGTTGTCTAATCACAAACAACGCAGCGTTCCACTCGGACAGACGCCTATACTTCTCGACAAGCTCCGCCATGACGCGGCCCAGCATTCAGAGTTCCCACTGTTCCGTGACCTTCTTCGGCCTCAGCTGCGGTGAAACATTCAGTGTACCACAGGGATCAGTACTAGGACCCTCACATTGGACACATAACGGCACCACCCACTGGGCGTGTGTGCCGCGACCAAGTTACAAGCAGAACTTCCGCATGACATCCCGCCTCGGCATCCGCAACTTTTAACGCGGAGGTATAACGGAGCTTTTGTTGATATTACAATATATGTGTTATTCTTTTCTCTTTATATGAGTTGCGCTCCATCTTCTCTAAGCTAACAACAATCTGTTTTTTTTTTCTTACGATCCTGCAATAAAAGTAACAATGAATTGAACAGTGTTATTACAAATATGAACTTGCATGTGAAATAAGCGGTCTATTCGCGGTCCAACTTATAGGACGTGGGTATTGGTCTACCGTAGGATGCGTTCACCCATTCACTACTAGAAGGGCGCAACAAAATGTTGCAAGCAGTCCTTTCCACTCGTACTTCACCAGTGTCCTTATCGCACACTGGTGCGATGTTTACTCCAATCACGATCCAACGCCATAGCTCGTTGGACGGCAAGGACCCGTATAGGTTTTCTGCGAGTCGAACAATATCCAACACGTTCTACCCGTAGTCCTATGACGGCCGAACAAGAGTCCTTTATCGGAAAATCGGATCATCGTGGGTCCTACAGGTTGTACTGTGAATGTGCCGCTACAGCGGTGGGAAGGAAGGTGGCGGGCACGGAGATGTGCGGTGGCGTGGCCTTGTGATTCAATTAGTCGAGCCGCGAACTCCGCAAAGTTTATATGACAGATATTCTTTTGTTGTGGCGTGCATATAAATTTAATTAACTTCTGAAATCATCACTCGTCGCAACAAAATCTTCTCGGGTGTCCAGCCGGATGGTGGTGTAAAAACACGACGTTTCGACAGCTGAGTTTGCTGTCTTCATCAGGTATCTGTAGTTGTTCTCAGCTGACTGCCTTTGCCTCGACGTGGTCGTCTTTGCCCTTTCATGCATCATTCTTAATTCTTTCACGAATATCTTTCCACGCCTCATCTCCGATATCCGTTGTATACTCCGATGACCCTCTTCGCCCTCATTCTGTCTTCCAATGAATCCCATTCCAGCTCTTCTATCATACCAGTTACTGATTGTGTTCCTTGTTCTATTATTGCGTCACTGTTCTACAGTAATTTCGAGAGTGAAACCTAGCAGCCCTTTTTTGCACCCTCTCCAACTCCTGTATTTGATACTCAAAATGTGGGTCCTATAGTACACATCTACTACGTATTATCTACTATGGAAAACATGGCGACAGTATGGTGGACGAATGTGCACTCTATTGGAACTAAAGGAAACTACGTAGTTGCGTTGAGACGTGTTCGTAGTTGAGTACGCGGCTGATAGGCCAACACTCTACACAAGCACGCATCACACATTGTGAGTGTAGTTGTGTTATCCAGTCGTGAGTATAACGATAAGCTGTTTGTTTGTTTGTTTGTGTGGGCCTCCCGGACGTGTATCCTACCTGTTGCGCTATATCTGTCTGCGGCGGCCGCTCGAAATATCGCCAGACACGACCGAACCCAACAGGGACCTCTGCTGCTTGCCAGCTCACCAACAACATTATCACACGTACTTCTGCAAGTCCTTGGTAGGCTTCCAGAGGTATCTGACACCAGATTCAGCTCACGAAATTCCCTTAAATTACGGGACAGCGGTTTTTGGGCGCGTCACCGAGGAACGAGCATCTCGGAAACGGAGAGGCTGGTCGACTGTTCGCGTCCTGCTGTAGTGAGCATCTATGGAAACCACGAGTAGGTGACAATGTGGCGGACACCCACGCCACATCACAGAACGTGGAGGTCGGAGGCACCAGAATTGTAGTCTTCCGTCAGATCTGCCACAGATGACCCCCTATCCTCCTTTACAGAGCGGGCAAGCCTCCGATCTCCACGTTCTGTGATGTGGCGTGGGTGTCCACCACATTGTCGCCTACTCGTGGTTTCACCGTCCTTCAAACACTTTCCATAGATGCTCACCACATATGAACGCGAACAGCCGACCAGCCTCTCCGTTTCCGAGATGCTCGTTCCAGGTGCCGCGCCCACAAACCGCTGGTCCGTAATTGAAGGGAATTTGGTGACCTGTGTGTATAAATCCGCACTTGCGGATGCGGAACTCCGGTATTTCTTACTTATGGCTTTACGCGTCGTCGACGTCTAGGTCATTAGAGGCGGGATTGGGACTGGGAACAAGGAACGGGAAGGAATTCTGCCATGGTCTTTTTGAAGGAATCATCCCGGCATTCACGTGGAGTGATGTTGCAAAACGCAAACCTGGATGCCCGGATGGAGATTCGAACCCGCATCGTCCCTAATGCGAGCCTGAGTGTTAACAGTTCGCGCTTGGTCTCTGAGCTGCTGGTATTGATGTGTGTGCCGCCCCTTGCAGCGTCCTTTGATGGCCACGTGTCGCCGCCGTCGTCTGGACGGCGTCTATTTGTGCGCTGTCTCGTCGCGACTAGGAGAGCTCTCCAAATAGTCTCCTCGCCCCGTCCACACGTGTCCTGGGTTCACAGCCGGGAGCCAGGGCTGCTGGAACTCTCTGCACAACCTGCATACACACCAGCTGCATGTTAGACGGCGTGGTATGGGGATGGAACGGAGCTCCGTAAGTGCGGAACTTCCGCATGGTGATATATCTCTGATTTCGCATCCGCAACCACAATATTTATTGCGGATGTACACCGGATGTTTTGTTTACATAGCAATATATATTATTCTTTTCTTTTTTACGAGATCCTGCCCATCGTCGCTAACTAACAACAAAGTGGTTGTTTTTTTTCTCACGATCTCGCAATAAAATTAACAATGAACTACGTGACGTATTTGCAAGTTTGGACTTGGGTGTAAAGTAAAGCGGCCTATTCACAGTCCAACATGTAGGACCTCGGCGTATAAGTACCGTAGGATGCGCTCACCCATTCGCGGTATTAGAAGGGGTCAAACAAGATGTCCAAGCAGTCCTTTCCACTGGTACTTTCTCGCGGCACACCAGTGTCCTTATCACACACTCGCAGGATGTTTCCTCCAATCATGATCCAACGCCATAGCTTTTGGACAGCAAGGACCTGTGTTCGTTGGCTGGGAGTCCAACAACATCAACACGTCTGCCTGTAGTCCTGTAACCCTTTTCACGCCCATCAAGAGTCCTTTATCGAAAATCGGATCATCGTAGGTCCTACAAGTTGTACTGTGAATGTGCCGCTAGAGCGGTGGAAAGGCGGGTGGCGGGCACGGAGATGTGCGGTGGCGTGGCCTTGTGCTCGAATTAGTCTAGCCGCTAACTCGGCAAAGTTCATATGACAAGGATTGTTTATTATACACGTGCGTAGTTATGTAAATAATTTAATTCACTTGTGAAATCCTGCCGTGTCAAGCACTCAACATCCGCATCCGCAGAGATGACTTCCGAAATCACATCAAAACCCGCACGAGTACTCTGGGTGATTCAAGTACAACAAGGAATTGCAATTAATTCCTTAAATTCGCCCTCTTTCCGATATAACGTCGACATGAAACACACTCTGTTTTACCCCCGAGACCATGGCGTGGCCGAGCACTAATCGAAACCTGTCAAAAGCCGATCAGTAGATTTTGTGTGAATCACTCTCTAACTTCCAGCAAGACAGATACATATTCGCTGGGATACTTCCTTCAAAACTCCATGGCGGAATTCCTTCCCGTTCCTTATTCCCAGTCCAATCCCGCCTGTACGAGGCGTAAAGCCATAGGTAAAAAAAAAAAAAAAAAAAAAAAGATACAAATTCGAAAAGTTGTTCTTTCCTTGTCTGTGACTAACGAATACCAAACACTATCGCATTTTTTTTTAATTTTTAGAAGCACTGACTTTTTCCCTGCTACACTTTAATTGTATGTATAGGCAAAGTAAAGTAAATGCGTTTACCACTGTCAGCCGGCACCAAGTGAAGGAGCTTTCGGTTCACCGTGCAATACAGCTCTTGCCGTCACTACCCTAGCCTAACCCGGTATTCCTAACGGGTATGAGGACCATACTGCTTAATGTCAAATCCGAACCACGGAAGCGTTCTGGCAGTGCGAAAAACTGCCTGCTTAAAGTACTTAATATAGCGCAAAACACGCATATACACCAGTACCACTCACCTGATTGTCCTTATATTAGTCCTCAAAGTGCAGATGCGGGATTTCGATGAAGTGGTTAAAACAAAGTGGAAAGAACAATGTACACACCTCATTAAATCCACGTTATCACATTCCAAATCACTTTTGCATTCACACAGTCCAATATAAAAAGCCACACTAATTACATTTTCAAATAAATGATGATGTTGGTATGTCAATGTCATAACCTGGCTTTCGTCAAGCATATTGCAACACAGGCTTATACGTAGGAGCAGCAAATTGATTTTAAATCACAGAGTCAAGTTCCATGATGAAATAACGATGACGTATTTTCACTTGTGGCTTGGCGCATTGTAGTCTAACAAAATCAGTAATCCTTCTGGTATTGAGCTTATATTACCGAAAGAAGTAAACATGAAGGGGTTGTCAATATTAGTTGTTTTCGGTGGCAATATCTTCAGCATAACATCTTTGTTTGGAAAAGTTGCATGTAGAAGGGTACGATCTGTATGACCTGACCAGGAATCACACAGCAATAGCTCTTTCATGGCTCTAATGGCGCTAGCAGACAAATGCGGAGTCCTGCATGGAAATGACACACACCACTGTTTTGTTTGTGACCGCTTGTTATTGTAATCATGTTTTTGTGCAGTTCCGAGCGTCCGAGATCAGAGGTGCCCCTTGTAAGTATTGTGTCAGCCTTCTCTTCGTAATTTTGGGACACAATGGTGAGG